>CM052813.1:49179332-49225333 GCA_028533885.1 Nasua narica | reverse complement strand
AATGTTTATAGCAGCAATGTCCACAATAGCCAAACTCTGAAAAGAACCTAGATGTCCATCAACAGATGAATGGATAAAGAAGATGTGGTATATATATACAATGGAATACTATGCAACCATCAAGAGAAACGAAATCTTGCCATTTGGAACGACGTGGATGGACCTAAAGGGTATTAAGCTAAGTGAAATAAATCAGTCAGAGAAAGACAATTATCACATGATCGCTCTGATATGAAGAATTGGAGAGGCAGGTCAGGGGGTTATGGGGGGGTGGTGGGGAAGAGAAATGAAACAAGATGGGATGGGGAAGGAGACAAACCATAAGAGACTCCTAAACTCATGAAACAAACTAAGGGTGGCTGGGAGGTGGGGGGACAGGGATATGGACATTGGGGAGGGTATGTGCTATGGCAAATGCTGTGAAATGTGTAAGCCTGATGATTCACAGACATGTACCCTGGGGCAAATAATACATTATATGTTAATAAAAAATTAAAAAAAAATACTTCCATTCCATGTACAATAGTTTGCTCCTACCTGTTGTTAAAATTAGTACAGTAAGTAAGATTTCTACAGCCCAACTGGCAAGGTTCCCGAACATCTGCTAAACAGGTCAACATGGACACTTCCACTGGATTATATTCACAAAAACGATCAAATTCTTGCCAACTCTGTGTATTGCCCCAGCTCATGCTATAAAGTTTAGTGCACAGCTCTCTGAAACAAAGGCACAAATGCAGAAACACAGATAAATAATTTGATTTGCATAAAACTCAAATTCTACAAACTATACTTCAGAATATAAATAAGAAAAAACTTACAAAAACCAAAATACTCAAATTTATTTCCTAGAATTTAGAGCCATAAACAGTGAACTTTTCCATGAAAATCTTTGCCTTCTTTTATCATCTGTTTCTTTCCATTTTCCCATGATTGCTACAAAGCTCAGTGCTAAATGTAATGTTTAATTACAGTATTTGTACATCCTTATTCCTGGCATAGTTATTTCTTCTACATTTCTGATCTCTCTCCTACCTTTATGTAAAGTAAGGTAAGGCATATGGTTTTGCCCCCACAAAGATAGATTCCCTTGTATTTATATTTCAATCACAGGAGGTAAAACTGTGACATGGTCCTCAGATTTAAGAAGCTTTACAGACTTAGGGTTCACTAGTTTCTCCCTGAAAAATTATTCCAAACCACTTATATTCCTCTTAAAGAGGAATATAAGGCCAAGGTAGTCCTCATGTAAAAGCTTATGAATTCCAAGGCTTCTATATACTATTGTAGTTCATATATGACAATCTTATTTGCAGTGCTTGATGATTACAAAGCAACTTGCATATGACTAAAATAGTATCAGTACCATTTCAAAGTGCCTTCACATTAGTTTAATTTTTAAAACTTATCAAAGTAATAAAAATGTAAAAAAACATATCATGTAATATAAAATATAATAATACCAAAATACGCAAAGTCACAAGTAAAAATTCTCCATTCCTGCCACATTTTATTTGACTTTCATAATTAACCCTATTAGGAGGATGTTTTTACTTTTATAATTTTGCTCACTCACCCTGCCGATGTTTACTGAGTGCTTATTTTGTGTCAGACCCTGTTCAAGGCACTGGATATATCACAGTAAATAAGGGAGACAAAGTCCCTGCTCTCCATGGAGCTTATCCATCACTGAGATGAGGAAGCTGCGACTGAGTTAAATTACATACCTTGAGCTGGAAACTAGTCCTTTCTCTAGTTCTTAACTTTCTCTATGACCTTCAACAGACTGTTCAATAACATCTCAGAATTAGTTTTCTATATATATGCAGGAATTATATAAACTGACACTGATAAGATAGAAATAAACCATAAAACCCTACATCAAGGTAAGGTAGGGCAAAGTGTTTCTTAGCGAAGTTCTTCTAGGATGACACAGAGATTCCAATCTCCAGTGACTTTAGGGCATAAATACTTTTAAGGACATTCAAAGAATTACTCAGCATCCCTCCCACACATACATTTAATTCCTATCAGCAAATTCCCTTAATTACAGGACCAACTTAACTTCTCTTTAAGCTCTTCTGTTAATTTTCTTTGAATATCTTCCAGTTTTTTTACATCTTTGGTAAAATTTGATGAGTTATTCTAGGCACAATTTTTGCTGAAGGGCCATTCAATTTAGAAACCACAGAAACAACTGTTTCACTTCTGGTAGGTGATATTTCAGGATGTTCTAGTAATATGTGGTCCATTTTCACCTAAATTACCCCTAATAAAGCAAACTTCTATATCACCTGTGTTCTACCATGACCTTAGTTATCTCCATTTATTCTTTTCAATTCTATTTCTAGATTCATTCAATCTAGAAACAATTCTAGATTGTTTCTTCCATCTTATATTTGTATAATTTTTCCCCAAGTGTATCATCCAAATGAATGCCAATACACTGCTATCTAACTTTGGGTTTAAGTGCCAACCCAGATCATTCACCAATATATACAAAAAGTCAGTTACCGTTCAAAGTTTCATAATTTTACAAAGAGAATGACCCTTAGAGGTCACATCAAAACATCTTCTAAACTGTAAGCTTACCTAATGATAGCCTGGAGGGTAGAATCCATGTCGCATCATCTTTAAATATTTATTGCCCTGCTAATGTTGATCCTCTATACCCCAAAACACAGGTCTTCTAGCAATGTTTAGCAAAGACAAAAACAATGTCTTATATACACATGATTCTCAATAAATATTTGCTGGATGAAAGAAAGATTTTACATCTTCTAAACTCTTAAGTCTACACAATGCAAAAACATAACGTACATTTGCTAGACTTAAAATCACTAATTAAAATTCTATTTTCTATTGGTTTTAATAAAGGAAAATGAGATACTGACCTACACGTTGAAGTGTTTGCTTTAGAACAACAATGCAATTTAGCTCCATCGAGGCCCGTAGAGGGAGGCGGGTGTAGAGTGACTCCAGGGTGAACAGACTGCGAGCTTTCAAGAAAACACTGCCAAAGAGGATCCTGAGGCAAAGGCTGGGTCTTACAACCCTCGATGAGGCCATCAACAATCTCCATCTCTGTTTTCTTAGACATCAGAATTCTCTTGCAGGCATTTTGGCAAGCATGGTCCTCAGCTCTATCACAGCAATATAAACCTACATTTTCAGAATATATGTGGCTTCATTAGCTGATTTTATGTCATGCACTGCTCAGGACAGAAGCACATGGTGGTTTACTGGAAACACTACTACTCAGTCCTATGTCAGTATCCGTAGTGCACAGGGCCTACCAAATTCTCTCTCCATTATTTGCAGTGTAACAGATAACTGAAGAGCTAAAGGTGTACAAAGTGTCCACTACCAGAATTTACCATTGTCTCCAAACACGGGATCTTTAGCAACCATACGACACAAATGAAAGGTCGTCTCATCCTATACCTAAGAAGTCCTGACATGCAAAGTATCTTATGTTCTTGGAAAAGGCATTACAGATCAACTGGAATTATTTCATGCTAGAAACAGCTGCCTAAAAGGGATTGTGTTCTTGACAGAATGACAGAGATGACCAATTTCAATAGTAAAACCTACAAAAACCATATCCTATCACATTCTGGGATATAAAGCTTTCATATATTTGTGCAAGTTAACTAATCTAAGTTGTAATTTATTTTTTTAAGATTTTTTTATTCATTCATTTTAGAGAGAGAGCGGACTTGAGCAAGAGAACAAGCAGAGAGGAGGGTCAGAGGGAGAGAGAGAAGCAGACTCCCTGATGAGGAGGGTGCCCACCGCGGGGTTCGATCCTAGGTGCCTGGGATCATGACCTAAGCGGAAGGAGAAGCTTAACCTACTGAGGCTCTCCACCCAGGCGCTCCTCTAAGTTGTAATTTAAATAATTCAATAGCAAATTCTGACAAGACATCAGGTTGCTTCTACAATGAATGAATGAAATGAATGAAGTTTGGGGTGTCTGGGTGGTGCCTTCGGGTAAGAGTCAGACTCTTGGTTTTGGCTTAGGTAGTGATCTCAGGGTTGTGAGATGGAGCTGCATGGGGGCATTGCAGTCAGTGGGGAGTCCGCTTAAGATTATCTCTTTCCCTGGGCGCCTGGGTGGCTCAGTTGGTTGAGCAACTGCCTTCGGCTCAGGTCATGATCCTGGAGTTCCAGGATCGAGTCCCACATCGGGCTCCCAGCTCCATGGGGCGTCTGCTTCTTCCTCTAACCTTCTCTCTGCTCATGCTCTCTCTCATTTTCTGTCTCTCAAATAAATAAATAAAATCTTAAAAAAAAAAAAAGATTATCTCTTTCCCTCTCCCTCTGGCCCTTCCCCCAATGCACATGCACTCTCTCTCTAAAATAAATCAATCTTAAAAAAAAAGAATAGGTATGCCTGGGTGGCTCAGTGATTAAGCATCTGTTTTCAGCTCTGGTCATGATCCTGGGGTCCTGGGATCGAGTCCCACATTGGGCTCCCTGCTCAGTGAGGAGCCTGCTTCTCCCTCTGCCTGCCACTTCCCTACTTGTGCTCGCTCACGCTCTCGCCTTCTCTCTCTCTGGCAAATAAATAAAAATCTTTAAGATAAAAAAATGAATAAAGGTTTTTTGTGGCAAATGCTTCATCCTCTGATTTTCATCACATGGCCACAACCACAGAATGTTACAAGCATTAAAGTTCTGCTTTAGATGCTAGACAATCAGGGCACATATCGCTGCCTCTGAGTTTACAAAAACAAGTCTTTCAGTATCCCAGGGTAAACAAAACACTGGCATTGGTTTATAAATCTTGTAAGTGTTTTGTCAGTTTGGTTAGTTAATTGTTTAAAGTTTGTTCACCTCTAAATGAAGAAAATGGATTATAGGACGTACAAAGCTGAGACTTTGAAGACCCCATAAGGTGCAGGTTCATTAGGAGGCTCTGATTTTCAAAAGTATCAGGATCTCTTCTCATTTTTATGATGCTTTTATTATAAAAGTAATAACTGTTCATTATAAAAATTCAAACACTATAAAAACATAAAATGGAATAGGTATACAACTAAAAATGTATGATACTATATAGTTAGTTTTGCAACTTTACTTTTTTGCTTACTATATCTTGGACTTCTTTTTACATAAACATACTTTTTCTTTATGTTGGTTATGAAGTATTATTATACAAATTTTTAATTTATTTCATCAACTGTTATCAATACCCTGTTGATGGGTATTTGGGTTATTTCTAATTGTTCTCCATTACCATCAGTGTGGTAGCAAACATCCTTTACATGTGTACATATATTTTTGCAAATTTATGAGTCTTTGTGAAGGATAAATTCTGAGAAATGGAATTGCTAGATTAAAAGGTATGATCATTTGAAATTCTCATAGTCCTAACTCAACTTCCTTTCAAAATATCCAATGACTTCTCCCATCCCCAGAACAAAGAGCGCCCGCTTCCTCAGACCTTTGACAGCTCTCCCTCTCTTGGCACCTTCCAGCTATGATAATAATATCCAATCTGCCAAATCAAAACACCAAAGGAAGTCTGGTATTTCCCAAATGATTGAGACAGCAGATAGATACAAGAATTTACTTGTTTTTTTTTTTTAGTAGGCACCACACCCAGCATGGAGCCCAATGCGGTGCTTGAACTCACGATCCTGAGATCAAGACTTGAGCTGAGATCAAGAGTCAGATACTTAAATAATGGACCCACCCAGGCACCCCAAAAATGTACTTCATTTTTACAAATGATTTTACCAAAGACTGAAATGAGAGGAATATGTTCATTTGACTTACTATCTGTTGGGTTCCTCATTGGATAAGATTGGGTATAATTGTTCACACAGTGTATTAATTGTGGACTAATCGCGGCACAATAATTTTCCACTGCTTTGATCTGAGATGGACCAGGAGAAGAGTCTGTCCGAAAGATGGCTTGACAGTATTCTCGGCAGTTTGTGTGATGGCCTGCGTAACTGCAACAAACGGAGCCCACTAAGGAGAAGAAAAGGAGATGATGTTGAAATGGAAATAGCCATTTGCTAACAATAAATCATCATAACATTGATAGAACAATATGTACCTTTTTGAATTTCAGAAATAAAGCCATGGCACAGAAGACAAGTACCTTAAATCATTACTACTATAGGCATAGTCATGAAGACATTCAAGTGCTCACTGGTGTAAGAGAGTCCGTATTTATGAGTGTATAGTCTATCTAGCACAGTGTTCTCAGTGGGAGCAGGACCACCCCTCTGTAAAGAGTCTGGAGGCATGTTTCTGGCTTTCACAGTGACTTGGGGACTACTACTACTAATGTATTTAGTGCATGGAGTTGGGGTTGTTCACCGCTTTGCAACGTAGGGGGCCATCTCACAGAACCAAAGCAGTCTCCCAAAATGCCGATACTGCCCGGCCAAGAACCACTGGAACGGCTTCTTTCCATGTTAGATTTGTGGAGATTTACAAACAAAGCAAGGCAAACAAAACCAAAATAAAACCAAACCCCAAATGCTTCCCATTTATAAAATAGGACCAGTAAAACTGAGATACCAGGTTCATTTAATATATTTGACAGTTATATATCTGTATATCTTGAAAAAAAAAAAAACCTCAAAAGTTCTATTCCATTTGAACATCTCTAAGAACATATCTAATTTGAAATGGTCTTTACCTCACAACTGATATTACCTGCTTTAATACTGAAAAATAAAACCTACATTGGAAATATCTTTTTTGATTTGTGCATTTTTAGAAATCAAGGAGAACCATCTCAGGTATTTGGGGGGGAGCTAGATGAGTGGCTGGGGGTGCAGATGTGGGTTTTATACTGGGGAAGTGCAAGAGACCCACACGGGAGAAGTTAGAGGGTCTGTGTGAAGCTGAAAGGAACCCAGGTGGAGGTATGGCAAGAAACGGGTAAGAGAAAGGCAGGTAGGAAATCTCTTATAATTATTAGAGGTAATGGAGGAACCAGAATCAGGTTTCTGGTGAATTCCACTGACCAGGGAATGAACAGAGAATTCAGGCAACTTCCAGAAATAATGACAAGAATAAAATTATACACAAATTAAACTAGGATTGAACTGATACAGGATAGGTCTGTTTCCTGCATCAGGAAACTGTTTAATACTTATTGTGCCACCTGTTTGTAACTTACAGCACTACTTACTGTGCTCATTGCTGAACTGTTCAATTTCAACGCAAAGAGTAATTAACGGCTACATGTATCACCATTAACTTTAAGATAAACAGAAGGGTGGGGGTGGGGAATACTGAGGCCAGAAGAGACAAGGGAGAAAAAGCCAAGGGTGCCCATCTTCTGATTCCTCCATTAGGCTGGCTTCCTCACCAGTATGGGAGGACAGAGATTACTGTGAGAACATCTTGGAAATTGTGAATTAAATCCTAGTTAGAGAGGGTTAGAAGATAAAGTATAGCCAGCTAATGTTTCTTATCATACTTTGATACACTGCACTCACTGCCAAGCTAATCCAAACAACTCTTCTGTTCCTTGGCTGTGTTTTCCTAGCTGCAACTGCTCTCACTACTCCCTTTACCTGGGATGCCCTTCCTCCCATCTCCACTGTTCATATCTTGTCCATCCTTCAAGGCCCAGCTCAGCTACCAACTCCACAAAGCCACTTCTAAGCACTCTGTTGGATGTGATCCCTCCCTCTGAACTCCCACAGCACTTTTATCAGGACGCTATTCCATATCCTGTGTCTGTCTCCACAGAGCAAGTAGACAGTAAATGTCTGCTGAATGAGCTGGGAAGCAGTCCTTGCTTCAAGTGCAACATTGTATCACCTGGGAATGCTTAATTTCTGCAAGTAATCCTATTCATTCAAGTGGGGCATGATCTTCCCATCTAACAGAAGTATCTGCTTTGTAAAACTGCTGTTAAGACATAGCAAAGTTCATAATTCATGAACAGCCTAATACTACTGAGGAAAGAGTGTATCAAAATCCTGCTGGGCCTTCAGGCAGCCCATGTCATAATGCCAGGTCTTGGCAATACTTGTAACAGCTAAATCGTTTTCTGTAAACTGTGTTTTGCTCTTTGGACTGCTCATATAACCATTGACAATATACTTACTTTCATTTCTGCTAATGCAACTGAAAAGAGCATTCTGTAAATTAAAGAAAAACAAACAAGTTAACCATCATGCAGAATTTCTAATTTTATTCCACTTTATGGTTACAGGGAAATCAGAATATCAAACTATGTAATTCTTCTCTAAATCCAAGGATAAAGACAAAGAAGCTGTGATGGGACCCTGGTGGAAAGGGAAACCATCTTCTAACACAATGACTGGGGGTCAAGATTCTCATCCTGAGCCATAAGATGATCACAGTATAGCAAACCAAAGCTATATCTGTGTGTGTATGTGGGGTAACCTACAATGTATTAATCTCAATTATTTTTTGCAATATATAAAGGAGTTCCCAGAATATAATATAATAAAAGGCATTTAGGGAAATAGAGATTTCATGTAACACTGCATTTTAGAATTGAAAGGTCCTTAGAGTTTATCTCTAATTCTTCTCAAACATGGCCATGCACAAGAATCACCTGAGTTTCCTAGGCCTTACCCTACACTACAGAATCACAATCTGGGAATAAACCACAGAAATCTACATACTAAACAACCCTTCAAAGATAATTCTTATGTAATTGTTGAATCACTATATTGTATTCCTGAAACTAACATAATACTGTATATTAACTATACCAGAATTAGAATAAAAATAAAAAGATGATTCTTATGTAACCACCCTGGGAAGCTGGGAAATCTCTACCATTTTAAAGATAAACAAACCATTTCCCTCAGCAGTGGGGAGACTGCCCTAGGTCATACAGCAAGTCAAAAACAGAGCCTGAGACTAGAATTAGTATTTTGAGTTCTTAGATCCCTGTTCAGAAAAAAATCACACTGTGTTAAAGTCACTGTAAGGAAAACGAGAGGCAAAATAAGACAAAATAAAAAAAATTTCCTGTTCAAAGCCAAGGGCTTATTGGCTATGATTAATATCCTGTAATTACAACTGAAAGAGAATTAATTCCTAAAAGAAATAATACAGGCATAAGAAAAAGGAAGATGGAAATCAAGTGCTCTTCTAGTTGAATAGAGATGACTTTGGCTTATAATTGTAGCTAAATCACAAGCCAGCTATGTGATTTAGACTTTTATTTTTTTATTTTATTTTTTTAAAGATTTTATTTATTTATTTGTCAGAGAGAGAGAGAGAGCACAAGCTGGCAGAGTGACAGGCAGAGGCAGAGGGAGAAGCAGGCTCCCTGCAGAGCAAGGAGCCCGATGTGGGACTCGATCCCAGGACCCTGGGATCATGACCTGAGCCGAAGGCAGCTGCTTAACCAACGGAGCCACCCAGGTGTCCCAGTGATTTAGACTTTTAAAGGACCAGCTTTACTGACATTTTAAATCCACCTTTAAGGCTCCATCTATGCAGCTCTGTGAGGCTATACTGCATTCATTTTCTCCACTAAATAATATTTTACTGTAGAAATAAACCATACTTGATTTATCCATTTAAAGCAAAACAAAACAAAAAACCCAGACTTGACGGGTAAGGTCTAATGATTCATCCAGCATGAATTCTTTCTGCTACAGATCTCATCAAGCGATATGAGGAGTGAAAAGTAAACATTTTTGGTGTTAATGATCTTTTCTAGATCTCTCTTCAAACACGTTTCTTTGTTTGACTTTTTACCTACCTGTTATAGATAGCCATCTATTTTGGTTCAGTGGTTTTAGGAGCATTTTCCATAAAATGACTTAAACCAATATTAAAACGCCATCTAGTAGAGCACCTGGGTGGCCCAGTCAGTTAAGCGTCCAACTCTGGATTTCCAATCAGGTCATGATCTCAGTGTTGGAAGGCTGATCCCTGAGCTGGGCTCCACACCAGGTGTGGAGCCTGCTTAGGATTCTCTCTCCCCCTCTCTCTGCCCCTCCACTTGCCTGACCACCCACTCCCTCTCTCCCTCTCTCTCAAAAAAATAAATAAATAAAAATAAAAAGCAATCTACTACCAACTTTCCAGCTCCCTTTGATCTCGCCATCTTTTTCTAATAAACTGGTTGTTCTTTTGGGCTTGGCTTTTTTGACGTTGTACCTGAAGAAATGCGTTCATTATCTTAGTTGCCATCCTGGGTCAAATGGCCTGATTTCCAGTTTTGATATTCTTCTGGTTATTCATACAAGCCTCCAGAGCAGTGGTTCTCAGCTGGGGGCGATCTGCTTCCCAGGGGACACTGGGTGTGGACGAGGAGTATGTGTGCTGCTGGCATCTGACGGGCAGAGGAGAGCAGTGCCGGACACCCTCTAGTACGCATGGCAGCTCTCCACAACAAACAACAGACTGAAGCATCAATAACGCCAGGTTCAGAAACCCTGTTCTAGAGACTTTCAAGTTCGTTCAAGCTGGATTTTTAGAAATTTGACCTTGCAAATAAAAGAAATATTCTGGGTTTGCCTGGTGGATCTTAGCTTCAGAGAGAGATACTGAAGGACACAAAACCTGAAAAATGTCAGAGATCATCTAATTCAACCCATTATTTGACCAAAGCCATAGACTCAGGCCTAAAAAGGAAAAATCCTTAGAACTCTAGCCTTCACCCACACGTGGGCTGGCAAACTATGGCACATGGCCAAATCTTGCCTGCTGCCTCTTTTTGTAAATAAAGTTTTATTGGAACAGTCACACTTATTTGTTTACATACTCCATACAGTACTTCATACCACAATGATAGAGTTGAGTAGACAGAGGCCATATAAACTACAAGTCTAAAATATTTGCTATCTGACCCTTTACAGAAAGTCTGTCAACACCTGAGGTAGAAGGAAGGCTGTCTCCCTTGATGTCACATCCACAGTTCAGAAATGACCCTTAAGCACTTCTGATTTTCTCCTAACATTCACTGATAGACCTTTTGTGGATAGGTTTACTTTATTGAACTAAAAATATTTTTATTTCCACATAGCAGTACCTCTAGTATTAATAAAGACCATTTTTACATCTCTATTTTTTTTTACATCTCTATTTTTATCTTTATTAATTTTAAGGTTTTAAAGAATGACCCTTCATTCCAAGTATATTGGCATTTCATGAATTCTTCAATTCTCTCTTGCTTACTTTATTCTCATCATGATTTCAAATTCTGATCATATCCTCCTCTTTGATAAAGGATTCTTATCCTTAGGTAACTATAAGTAGGCATAAACTATACCTTGGGTAACTCTATCTAACGTATGAACCATAAGCAACTCTACCTTTTCACTGCTGAAACTATTGCAGATAGTTTGACAGGGTTTAAGACATACACATAATCAATTACACCATTAACTTATAATTTCTTCATTTGTTAAGACATTTGTTAAGTCTTAGCTAAAGCTAAAGTCTTAGCTAAAGCTTCTTAAGTCTTGCAAATGTCTGGTTGCCATCTGGTGGCAAATGAGGTAACTGAGGCTTTACACTAACATATGGAGTCTCTTCTGAACTTTTGCCATTACTGCACGAACTTTGTCTCCATATAATAATTCCCTCCTCTGCTCATCTTACTCTAGAATAGATAAAAATGACAGTGTCACCAAGATGAGGATCTACTGCAACCTCAGAGACCCAAAGAAAACAACAGTGTTCTGGAGTTGACAGGATCCCGAGAGATCTTCAAATCCAAAAGCCTTCACTATCCATCTGGAGAGACAGATGTCCACACAGTAAACAAAGAGCCAGGGCTGGAACCCAGACTTTCTCTCATGCCACTATGCTATAAGAGGACTGGATTATTTTTCCAAGTGCAGTCAATGCAAGGTTGAATTTATGTCCACATTGTAATCTTTTTTTTTTGATTATTTATTTATTTGACAGAGAAAGAGAGAGACCACAAGTAGGCAGAGAGGCAGCCAGAGAGAGAGGGAGAAGCAGGCTCCCTGCTCGGCAGGGAGCCTGACATGGACTCCACCCCAGGACCCTGAGATCATGACTTGAGCCGAAAGCAGATGCTTAACGACTGAGCCACCCAGGTGCCCCTGTAATGTCTTTTTAACAGTCTCCTATTTTTAGAATCAGCACATTACATTTTGGGGACAACAATCATTTCTTGAGGTTCCTATTTTTATTCTTAAAAATATCTGATCATGAAATCTTTCCTCAGGTAGCTACTTCCAGTTCCCTGCCCTGCTCCCACTGGTTTTAAAGAACTGCGGCGAGCCCTTCCATCTAGTGTTGGGAGCAGGTTCCCAAGGGGCAAGCCGGGCAGAAAGACTAAAATACAAGGTAAAATCAAAGTCAAGGGAACCACAGTGATCCTGCAAGCCACACACTCTCCTTTGGGGGAAGAGCCATTGGGGCACAACTGGGAGGTAGGCTCTCCTGGTCCAACCACTTGCTCAGAAGTTGACTCTGTGGATTTATTTTCTGTCCCAGCCACACATCTTTTTCCATTTCTGGGACTCTCTTCTTCCTACTTAACATCTCTCCATTTGCCCACTTGTCTCAATGATGAGGATGATGAAAACTAAACAAACACGGATCATACGAGCCTCATTAAAAAAGGGGGTTCATTTTGGGTGCTTCAGTTACTTCTGGATGAAGACCCAAAAGAGCACATTTTATAAACTGTTATTTAATGTTCCTTCTTCCCAAGGCTATTAGTTAAAAGTAAAGGAGCTGCTCTGTTCTTAAGGCCTTGATAAATAAAATGTTTCTTTTTCATAAACGGACTGAAATCTCTCCCACTTTGATGTTTTGCATTTCATATGAGGAATCTAGCTCATCAGATGCTAAGTTGGAGAGATTAAATAATTGACCTCTATTTTACTTTATTTTATTTAATTTTTATTTTATTTTATCTTAAGTAAAGGCCCATTGCGGAGCTTGAACTCACAACCCCAAGATCAAGAGTCACATGCTCTACCAACTGAGCCAGCCAGGCACCCATAAATAATTGACCTTTAAAAACAACCATGTTTTTAAACTTCTACAAGATGTTTTTTCCTTATTGTGGACACCATGGCTTTTTAGTCAGAAAGTTTAAGTCACTAGAATATGTCAGGGATTTGATATCATGATACGGATATTGCTAAACAAGTGATTTCTTCCCTTTCTGCCTCCCAAATAAGAAATACCATTTCAAGAGCTGGACAAAAAAAACCAAACACCCAAAACTGAAATAAGAATAGGCCTAGACTGCACACAGTTTACTCATCATCACCAGAGCACCCAACCAACAGGAAGCAAATTCAAGGGCAAGTAACATCTGTAGAGTAACCCAAGGGCTAGGACACAGCAGCACAGTGTTTTGGTAGAATGCAGTAATGGCCCCTGTTCTTCACATTTTCCTCTATCTATTTCTCTCACACTAACTCTGGACTTAGCCACATGGTTTGCTTTGGTCAGGGGGACAGTAGCAAGCTTGAGGCAAGCAGAGGCCTGCACAGAGACTTGCA
Organism: Nasua narica; assembly: GCA_028533885.1. Lineage (NCBI taxonomy): Eukaryota > Metazoa > Chordata > Mammalia > Carnivora > Procyonidae > Nasua > Nasua narica. The sequence continues at coordinate 49,211,870 of CM052813.1, read as the reverse complement.
TCTTTCCACTTCCTCTCTTGTGCCCCTATCACCACCACCAGCACACGCCTGAGCTAGAGGGCCAGAAGAGACACCTGGAGGAGAGCTGAGCTGACTGAGCCAACAGCATCCCAAAGAAGCTAGGCTCAGGCCGACCTGCGGGCTGACTGCAGAAGCATGAGTGAGCCCAGCCCACATCAGCTAAGGTTGGCCAGACCAGAACTGCCTACTTGGTCCTTACATTCATAAGAAATGATCAACTGTTATTGTTTCAGGCTATGATGGAGTTTGGGGATAGTCCGCTCTACAACATTATTGTGATAACAGATATAGTATTCAGTGCTTTCTGTACTCATTCTTAGAATGCCTAACTCATAGACATTTACACAAGGCTTCCACGTAAAACTGCTATTTACTCTGAAACAAAGAGCCTTGTGTAATTCAGCTTTCCAGAATGGAAAAAGTTTCTACTAAAATATCCTATCTGTAAAAATACTAACTGTAGCACCTATTTACAGGCAACAAATTTTTGCTCATCCTTTAAGCCTTACCTGCTCTGTGAAGACTTTCCCATTACACTGGGCGGGGTTGTTTTGTTTTGGTTTCTTTCAGGCTCTAATGTGTCCTGTACAGCCTTCTAGCAATGGATTTGTCTCACTGTATTATAATGAACTATTTGAATTTCTCTCTTACCATGGACTTTTTACAGACAGTGGCTAAATCCCTTTACCTTCGTACCGTGAGAACAGTGCCTGAGACACATTAAGTGTATCAGGTTGGTGTATTATCAGTTCAGTGAATGTTCAGTGAATGAATGATGACAGATGCAAAGACAACTGAGAGGTACACTCTGCCCCAGGAACTAAAGAGTTTAATATTAAAAAGGGACATGTAAACAGTGAGTTATACTATAAGTCAAAAAATGCTATAATCAAGCCTGTAAAGTGTTTAGAAGTAGCAATTTTATGTATGTAGAGGTAAGAGGGCTGAGCAGGAAAGGTTTCAAAGAACTACCTACGCCAGAATTTGAGGCAAAGGTCGTTGCCAGTTGGACAGGAGTACAAGTGTGCCAAGACCAACTTTTGCAGGGGTGGGGGCGGATGTAAAGTCCTGATTTGTAATATTTGCTGATGTTTGTGGTGAAAATACCCCCATCATGGCTGTTTTTGAGTTAAAAACTGGCTGGCAAAATTCCTGAATATTTAACAAACAGTTCTCCCCTGCTAGTAGGAGCTGGCTGCAGCATACCACTGGATGGGGTAATAGGATGGATTTGGGAGAGGAATTGTAGATAGAACAAACAGGTTGTACAACTACAACTAACAGAACACATGGTCAGTGTGGGAAATTACAAGTAGCACACTACTGAAGTGCAAATGAGAAGACAGTCATTGGCTGGATGGAGAAAAGCTTAGTTTACCAGCTGAGGAACATGGACTGTATCCTACAGGTGAGCCACTCAAAGAGTTTTAAGGAAGGGAGTGAGTGACATGACCACATCTAATCTTTAGAGATCACCCTATGACAAGGGGAGAGAGTAAATAAGGGGAGAAATTAGATAGGAAGGCTAGCTGGGCAGCTACTGTAGTTCAGAAAAGTGGTATAGGGGCCTGAGGGAAGCCAGTAACTGAGGATCTGGAAAGGAGACTGACTTAAGATAGATTTTGGAGGCAAATCTTTAGGGCTTGATAATCTCTTATTTGTGGGAGGTGGTGAGAAAGAGGAAGGAGTAGACAATACCCCTTTGGCTTTTAGTTTATGTGTCTGGGAGGACTGCACCGGAACAACCAAACAAGAAATGAATGAAAATTTATTTTGGACATGTGTGTGCGTGTGCGCACGCACGCAAACACATACGCACAAACTGTGTAGCAGTGGGGTAGAGGGAAGGGGAAGTAGGGAAGGTAACAATCAGTTTGGCGGATTTGAAACGCTCACTGAACATCTAAAGTACACGTATTCAGTAGTGATTCAGGAACTCAGAGAAAAAGGTTAGCCAAAGAAGATTTTGGAGTTGTCATCCTCATAATGGGACAATCAAAACTATGGGAGTAGATGAGATTGCCTAGGGGGAAGAACCTGGCCATTTAGATTAGACCAGGTCACAATCTAATCACACTTGATCCAACTTCCCTTTGGAATGATCTCATTCAGGTGACTCCTGAGAAGAAAGGACTAGAAGAGGAAATACACTAGCACAAGGAGACTGAATAGGAGTTACTCCCTTCCAGTACAAAATATGACAAAACAAAACCGCATACACATGGAATATAATCCAGCTTTTATATCTGAAGCCAGTACTGCAGGACCTAATAGGTTTCGCTCTTTTTGGAGCTCATCAGCTGCAGGTAACGGCTCACATCTCTCTGATACAGTCTCGATACAGCATTTTTTCATCTACAAGCCTCCCATTCACAGTCTTCTATTTACTATATTCTGCCAATTCTTGGAATTTCCTAAGCACTAACTCAAAGAAGCTTTACACTTAGGTCCTTGAAGGCTTTGCTTGGGCAGAGTACTATATTATTCCGTGAAATTCCCCAAAACTGACTAAGTACGGCCTAGACTATCACTTGCCATACAAGATGGGCTACTCTACTCTTAGAACAATGCAGGACAGATCCAATCACACGAGGCATCAGAGGACTCTAGCTGTCCAGATAATCCTGCTGGCCTTGACATCCCTGCCTTCCTATCTCCAAATTTTTAGGGCTATTTCTTCATCCCTTTCCTTTATGCTTCTGGTAGTAAATCTAGAATCAAGGTTAACTTGAGAGAAAAAGGAACAAAATAAAATTAATACATAGAAATCTTTAAAGCAGAACATTTTATCGTGATATTTCCTGCAAATACACTGTACAGCCCATGTAGGCATACATAAACCTGTACTAAACACTGGCATCCAGGTATATAACCATTTGTGTTAAAGGGGATAGAGGAGAACCACACATATATATTATTTATATGCATAAATGACTTTAGGAACTGGGTGGCTATTGTACAAGAGGACTTGTAGTGAAGAGACTTTTAATTGTATACCGTTTTGAATTTTGAACAAGTGATTATTCAAAAAATAAAAATTAACACATACCTGAACCTTTCTTTTATGCACTGAGCTGTGTGTGTTGACAGGATGGTGCTGACAGATCTGAGTCTGAAACTCACAAGGCCAACCACCTTTGTTTTTGTGGTTCTTAGAGCCTCTTTTTAATACCCACAGGGTCTTAATTTCATCTTACCATTCTCACAGAACCAGAACCCCAGAACAGAACATTATTTTAGATTTGTTTAGCAACTGTTTCGTTTAAAACGTAAATGCCGGGGCGCCTGGGTGGCTCAGTGGGTTAAGCCTCTGCCTTCGGCTCAGGTCATGATCTCAGGGTCCTGGGATCGAGCCCCATATCGGGCTCTCTGCTCAGCAGGGAGCCTGCTTCCCTGTCTCTCTGCCTACTTGTGATCTCTCTCTCTCTCTGTGTCACATAAATAAATAAAATCTTAAAAAAAAAAAACAAAACGTAAATGCCTTAAGATTAAAAAAAAAAAAAAAAAAAGGTGAGCCCTCACAAAAATACCTCCTACGGCCCAGCCCTTCCTTTATGGTTTCTCACCTTTCTTAATGAAGTAACATCAAATAACTGGACTGAAAAAAAGGCAAGAAAGAAAATAGAATTGAAAATGACATTTCTAAAAAGAATATAAAGAGAAACACAGAAAAGGATCTGTGAAAGAAAGAAGAAACAAAAATGTAAAAGTCTGTAGCGCTGTATTTCAGTGGCTCACTCAGCAAATGAAAAAGGTATTTATATTTATGACCACTATGTTATAAGAATGGCAGTAGCCTGACATAAAGGTAGGATTCATGAGCCCAAAAATAAAATTTAGGTCACCACTTTACAGTCATTGCCAAGTCTCCGGAAATTAATCAGCCTCACTTAACGTTTATCCTGACATTCAAGAAAGAAACTATAAACAACACAATTCTTTTTTTAATCACTATTTTGGTGGCTAGAAGAAAATATTTTCAGCCAACTTGCAAACAAAAACTATGTAAAAAAAATTATACTAGATGTCTCACAACTCACAGAAAACACAACTTAGTTTGGACCTTGGCTCTAACGAGGCAGTGTGCACTAGTACGGCTTGTGACGGTTTTCAGCCAGCAGCTGTGCAGCTGGTGCCTACGTCATTCCAGCTGCTGAGGATTTGGACTATTGTCCCTGATTTTCGTATCACACACCTACGAATCCATGTGGTCTGACCAATATTTCTAAGTGGGCCAAGGACCACACCTGTGAAAATGCATGCAGAATCCAGAACTACGCAGGCCCACGACCCCAAAACATGTCCTCATGTCAGAGTTATCAAGCCACTGATTGATAATTGTGGCTCTAATCAAAAGTGTGATTCTGAAAAAATACTCATCAGTACTGAAGGAAGTACTCTTTCTTTGGTAGGGGTCAGAAAAAGAGAACTGTAGAGTTGGAAGATCATTGGCCAAATCTCCCATCCATTGCAGAAATCCCTTCCACAATATGTGAATCCAGCCTTTGCTTGTAAGCCTTTGCTTGAACATTTCCATTCATAGGAAGTTAGTTCTCTTTTTCTTGGAACATCTCATTCCAACAGTCTCATTCAACACAGGTAAGGTCCTCCTAATTGGTTTCTGGATCTTTCTCTTCTAGATCCCTAAAAAAGCAATTTCAAAATCCAGCTCTTCACTTTTTTCAACACTGCATCTTTCATCGAGTTTTCTTTAACTCTCAAGGTTCAAGGGTTACTTCACAGTTGGCTTGAGCATGATCTCTCTCCTCCTCTTTAGTCCCATATTCCTAACTACCTCTGAGATACAAGTTATTACATTTAAAAACACTAACACTCAGTACCTCTCAATTCCTTTAAACTCCCTTCACAACATATATGCTTCACAACATATACATTGCTGTGTATTTTCTCTTGTTTAAAGACTGAGTAATATTATTGTTCTCTACAATCTGTGTGTTTTAACTTTCTCACTTTGTATTTTCATCATTCTCATTTTCTTTTGGATCTCAAAAGATATTTTACAACCTCCTTTAAGGGTCCAGTAATGGCAATTCTTCATTTTTATTGTCCAAAAATACCTTAATTTTGCCCTTTCTTACAAAATATTTTTACTGGATATGGAATTCTAGGTTGATAATTATTTTTTTTTAAGATTTTATTTATTTATTTGACAGAGAGAGATCATAAATAGGTAGAGAGTCAGGTAGAGAGAGGGAGGGAGGTAGGCTCCCTGCTCAGCAGGGAGCCTGATGCGGGGCTCGATCCCAGGACCCTGAGATCATGACCTGAGCCGAAGGCAGAGGCCTTAACCCACTGAGCCACCCAGGGGCCCTGATAATTATTTTCTTTCAGAACAGTTTAGGTATCACCCACTGTGTCTGGTTTCCTCTGCTGCTATTGAGAAATCAGCTGTTAGTCTCCTCTGAAGGCATGTCTCTTTTCCCTGACTGCTTTTAAGATCTTTAGCTATGAGGTGTGTCTGTAATGTACGGATTTTTCTTTCTCTAGTCCTGTTGGAGATTTATTGGGTTTTATTAAATAATGCCTCTGTCCCATATTCTCTTTTCTTCTTCTAGTATTCCAATTTGAACACTTTATCTCTCACGTCCCTTAAACTCTCTTTTAGTCTGTCCTTCTGTGCTGCTTATCCATATAATTTCTTCAGTTCTACCTCCCAGTTCACTAATAATAATTTTTTTTATATTTTCCTGAATATTATCTACTATATTCAATTCACCATTAACAAATCCTGTTGATGGATTCTGCCTTCAAATCTCTGATTTATTCCTGAATACTTGGTTCTATTGTTATCATCCTAGTTTGGGCCCTTACCTGCTTTTAGCTAAGTCAGAGGGGACTGTGGGATCTAAAACTTAGCATGCATACCATTAAGGCTTTAGCTTTCTAAAACATAGAGTTGTTATGTTAGTCTTCTACTACAGAATCTTCATCATCTCCTTCTACTTAATGATGAGCTGAGCCCTAAAATGCCATCTTTCCAGGATCTGGTCCCACGTTGCCTATCCAACTAAGCACAGAGTCTCAGCCCCAAACAGGTCTATTTTCTTTCTGTCCCCTGCACAAGCCGTGTGCATTTTTGCCAACATGCTTCTGATTCACAGTCTTTTTACCAAAGTATGCCAATCCTTTCAGGCCTTTCTCCTTTGCAAAGTTTCCCCTGATAAATCCCAACGCGCTCACTCTGCTTTTTGATTTCCCTGAGCCCTCGTGTGGGTAGGGTATATTTCAATTCTATACTCAGATACAATTCTTTAGTATTTGAAGTTAAATTATAAGTAGCTTAGCTAGAATTCTAAGTTAGGTAAAACTCCAAAGTTTATGCTTTCTATTATATAAAACTGCCTCTTACATTCAATAAATAATTGTTGATTTGCATAAGAAAAGGAACCAGATGCTATAAAATCAGATGTAACAATGCTTTATAATTAACTGCTTTATCTTAGTTTGGTTGGAACAAAACAGAATTTTAAATGGCATTAAAATTTTTAAACTTTATTCAAACATTTCTCAGGAAATCCCCTCAAAAGGGATTCTGCAGCAGCTTTCCAGTAAAGACAAACATTAGCTCCTCCAAATAAAACTACTCACTCTCTGAATATCTAATCAAGTTTCATAGAACCATCCTGCAGGGTAAATGCTAACCCCTATAACTGTAAGCCTAAAGCAACAGCTTACACGTCTGGAAGTTCACTTCAGGGATCACTCCCAGTGTTAAGGAAAAATACTAAAAGCCTAGTTTTATAAATGATTGTTATGTTGATAAACAACCAGTTCAGTTAAAATAGGTTGCATTACACATTTACCCCATTCACTTTAAAACAAATAGTCATCATCTTTGGACTAGACTTCAGCAATCATGACAGTGAATGTTACTTGGGGTTTATAATGCAGAACCCTCCTTTGGCATTAAAGTGCTCTTGTCTGTCTTTTATTTCTAAGTAATACATAAGAAATCAAACTGAGCCTTGAATTATCTTGAATAATTTATAGAGTCAGTTAACAGATTTATATTACATTTGTATATTTTTCATATATCATACTACATATATGTATTTTACATATATATTTTTACATATATATGTAAAAGAACCCTCTTAGCATGTAGATTTTTGGAAAATAGTTGCTTAATTCTAGGCCAATAAGGGAGGACAGATGGGGAAAAGTAAACTATCCTTAGTATTTCTCTCATAGGACAGTGTTTATCTCTCTTACCTTTCCTGTCCCGTCCTTCATCAACACATACTGGCAGACTTCCTAGGGCAATGCAGAAATCCAGACAAGAGAAGGAAGCACACTAAAATAATGGAGGACAGGCTACAGGAGATGGACAGTGTCAGACATCATGTGGGAGAAAAGAAGGAATTATCACAGTTAGCCACTTTGTTCAAGAGAAACTAAAACTAGTTATTTCAAAGGTAGAGAGATAAGAAAAAAAAAGAAAGATCTTTTATTTCTTTGCAGCAAGGCTCCTTTTAATAAGAATAGAGAAGAGTTGCAGTTAATTTGGAAATGTGTTCAGAGAAACAGATATAACTTAGCAAACAGTACGAAAGGACAGAAGATAAATCAGATTTTTCCAATTTAAAAATATTAATCAAGAGATATAATTATAGGCATTGAGAAAAGAAAAAAAAAGGCAGAACTATAATCTAGAAGCTATTAAGAGAGCTGTTCTATCTTTCTTTTCCAAGAGAATACAGACAATTAAAAGCAAAGGAATCCCAATGTTTATAGATAAAAATGATGAGCAAGGCATATGCATGTAAATACCCTTAACTGCACGGTTTTACGCTATGAAGAACAATTATGTCACATTTAACAATGGAGTTCTAGAAATTGAAGAAAATAATCCAATGAAGAGCTTTTTCACATCTGGGACAATCATCTGTACATATTTGCATGACATGAAATACCTCCTCTACCCCTGCCCTAGGAACTACCCATCTAGGTACACAGTGCTGGAAATACCACCATTGGGAGACAAGAGTCCTTCAGATTTAATGCAGCCTTTGGAATTTAGTCCTTATTCCACCAAATGCAAGAGCTAGTAAAGTTTGAAGCTACTCACACTGGCAGTGTGATTTTGTTTCTTTCAATTAGATACTGTTTATAAAGATAGATACCTGGATGGGTCAATATATAGGAAAAGAGGCAAAAAAGGACATGGAACCTAAGAAAAACTACTGTACAACCTTGGATACAATCAGTTGCTATTGTGAATACATTATAGGTTAAAGCCTCTGTATATGTGATGTAGGCATTTCTTAAAAAAAATTTTTTAACTTAACTTTTTAAAACTTTTTTAACTTAAAAAGATTTTACTTTCTTAATTCATGTATAGCTAACAGGATATTTCTTTAAAATTAATGCTCAATTTCAACACGTCAATTAATGTCATGATATTTCTAAACAAGGTAAAGTAAAAGGCAATTTAATGCAAGAATGATTTCATTTTTAAATTTTAAGTGGTTTTATCAATTCTGATAATATTTGAATAATCTATCCAAATTCGTTAAATAAAATGCATACCTCATATTCTTTTCTGCAAACTTTGGAAATATCATTTTTTGAAGATGCCTAAAAGATAATAAATTTCTCCATTAATTTATTATACATGCTATTCAACACAGAACAAAAAGAACATAAATTAATATATGTTACTTGCTGGTATGGTATTCTTTTATTTCATCAAGGAAAATCTTAAGCTCCGATACTTAAGTTCCTAAAATACAACAAACAAATTTCGCACAAGTTCTTTAAAACAAATATCGCCCCTAGAACCTACCCGATATGATAAAACCTCACTCTTTTGTCGCTTTAATCTCACATAATAACAGAGTTCTTTTGTTATTTCAGAAACTAGATGACTTTGAAGGAAATGTAAATCAGAGAACTTTCTTCTTAGTTGAATTTCACTCTGTAGCAAATTTTCTTGTGAAGCTCTGCCAGGGTGTTTATATTTTGCTTTTTCTTTAACCCTTTATATTCTAAATTCTCATACTGATTTATGAGTCAGTCTCCTCAGAAAAGATCCACATGTAATGGAGGAGGCAACTAAAGAGGGAAAGGTTATGCCACACAATTAACAAAAGTTATTTTTATGTAATTCTCTTTATGTCCCCCTAGACCCATTACAGTTCAATCCTCGGCAACTCAGCTTCACCTCAATGGCTGGAGAAGAGCAGCAGATGGCTAGGCTGTGCGCTGCTCAGAGAGCTTTGCTCAGACTAAATAGTACAGTGGTCTGTATGGAAGTAAAGGTGCCACCATGTCTCATGTACTCTGGTCCAGAGACCAGTCATTAAAAGTCGAAAATAAGAAAAGGCTTTCCAGCTGTGGTTTCCAGTCCACCTAAATTTCCCAGTTACGTCTACTCTCACCAGCTGGGAGTATGAGCAGCTAGCAGACCAGTTTTCCCACAGCGCTCTGAGAAACCACTATGAAAATACACACAGTGAGGAAGAACTCAGGGGCCTAACTTGAATGGGACCAGAGATCTATCCATTCAAAGAGAAGTCATAGTTCACTGTTGGAGTCGTGCTCGCCTGAGGAGCAGAAAAGTGATAGAAAAATATGCTCAGGATAAATGATGATGAAAGAGAGAAGGAAAGATGAAAGCTAAATAAGCCAACTGTGTCATCTGCTCTCATCCAAGCATACTCTATACATTTATACAACCATTTGGAGTCACTCAGCATTGCCTAAGTATCACCACTGAATGTATCAGTACACCACTGTATGAAAGTATCACCTCTGTATCTGAAGCAGAATACAAAAGGCTTCAGTTCCTATAATATTCTTTATTCTCTCTTGCATGGCTGAGAGAAGAAAGAATAAGAAAAGGCTGAAGGTCTTACATGCAGCTGCCGTAACTGAGAAAGCAGCAAGTCTAAAAGGAAGTGATCTACAGGAGACATACTAACTTGGCAGCTTTTATGGGTCATCTCTCCAAAGGTGTATGAGGTGGGCAAAGTCCAAAACACACACACAGCTAATACTCAAACTGTATGCCATGCTGCTTATGAGCTTGATTGCCCAGTATTACCTGCTTGCATGCCTGTCGACACTCCAAGGTAATAGCCAGTTCACAGCAGCCTAAGCCAACCCAGCCATCAGACTTCTTAAAGACACCTTAAAAAACAAAATGTTCAAATGTTTTGGTCATAAGCAGTAACAAACACAAATGGCATGCCAAATTGGTTTGTGGATCTCACCAAAAGTCAAAGCAGGTGTCCACAGGAAAACTAGCTGAGATAGCAGGGCCTCAAAATTATTAAGGCCCTCCTCCCACCATTACTCTCAAGGCTGTCAGTCTTCTCAGAGGCCCCCACAACATAATTATCAGGTGCTTTGTTTTTTCTCTTCTCTCTGCCCACCCTAAACTCTCTTTAGATCATTGTCACTCTTGGGTAGACAGCATCTCTAGAGGACATAAAAGCTAAGGAAAGCAAGGAGAGGCCTTCCTCACTTTAGACTGTGAATCAGAGGCAAAGATTCCAATTTAACTTAACATGCAAACAAACAAAAAAGGGCATAAGGATTATTACATTCAAAATATTAAATACCTAGAATAGTGTAAAACCCATGATACTGTTTAGAAACTGATACTTAGTGAACAGACAGGAACATTTTCTGTGGGCAAGAACTGACTTTGATGATTATGCTTAATTATGGGGCGAAATGACTATTCTGTTTCAATTTATACATAGCAGCTATTTCTCCAACCCAATTATGGTGATATCAAAAGATGATGCAATCATAAAAAGTAATGCATTTTTTAACATCCAGTTTTGCAAGTATAAATGTCAGTGAATGACTCCTAGGATAAAATTAGGAGACACAAGTAACAATTATAAAGAGGAAAGACATATGCTCATGGGCATGTAGCACATTCCTCCTGATCTCTTTTCAGAACTACTTTAGGCTGCTTCCACGTAATACATACATCTGCAAATTCACATCTAAATTATTATTATTTACACTTGAAAAAAGTGTCATGAATTCAATGCAATAAGGCGCCTGGGTGTCTCAGATGGTTAAGCATCTGCCTTGGGCTGAGGTCATGATCCAAGGGTCCTGGGATTGAGTCCTGTTTCGGGCTTCCTGCTCAGTGGGGAGCCTGCTTCTCCCTCTGCCTCTCTGTCTCTCATGAATAAATAAAATCTTAAAAAAAAAAAAAAAAAAGAATTCAATGCAATAGGTAACAGTTCTCCAAAGAAAACCAGGACTTAGTATATCAAACAGAAGCACTCTGCTAAAAAACAAAAGTAAACAAATAGCCTGCAGACAGACAAAGCTCTTAAAATTATAAACTACCCCAACTGTTAAAATTGGCTAGAAATACTGCATATCATAAGCTTCTGTATCCCTACATGTTTTAATGGTACACAGCGCAATATCTAACCCCATCTAACCCTTTCCCTAGTACAGTTTCCTCTAAATCTCTGCCTCTTACTATTCAGAACCACTTACATTTTCAAAATTATTTTGAATGGAATCAATGTAGGTCATAAACTCTGTGAACTTTTATACCGTGATACAATATATTGCTGTTTCCATATACCTAGTGGCCTCCTAGAAACTACTACTGTCCAACAAGGGTTTACAGTATTATGTACAAAGCACTCCATTAGGTATTTTGTGGGCTATGAAATAGATAAAATATATGATTTATCCCATTATGGAGATTATATATGGAGATATATCTATATCTGTCTTTATCAGAGATATAAATTATATGTAAATAATTCCAGGACATTTGGTAGAGAGGGATAATTGGGAGAACAAGCAAGAATATGGGCAATTCCAAGAAGGTAAATAGACCAATTTGTTTGAAATACAAACTTCAAACAGTGTGAAAGTCTTTAGAGTTTAGCGATACATAAAATATACTTCCTTTTTTTCAAGGCACTGGCTTTAACCAGGACTGGAAGCTTTAACCCTAGAAGACTGTGAATGCCAGGCTAGAAAGTTTGGGCTTTATTCTGATGGAAGTGGATATCCCCTTGAAGGTTTTTTTTTTTTTTTTTAAGGAGCTAGGGAAGACAGCGATGATATGTTAAAATACCAGCTACAAGGCTGTTACAATATTCTATTCCCAGAGAATAATAATAATGGCTTGAACTAGAAGTAGAGAGAACAGATACAATATTCCACAAGGAGAGAGTCAATGGGGTTAAAAAGAAAAAGCAATCAAAGATAACTTGAGGGATTCCAGTCTAGTGTCATTCATAAGACAGGCATTTATGAGTTTGGTTTTAAATTTATACTTCAGTTGTCACCAGGATTCAGAGATCCATCCTGGTGTTGTGTATAGAAGTCGTGAGTGACAACTTAGATTTGAAAACTATCTTCCCAGGGCTGACTAGTTAACAGTTCTGGGAAGGAAAGCAATTACAGGATAAGTGTAGAGAGAGAAGAGAAAAGGACCACACACATGAATAACTAAGGTCCTTAATGGGGAGAGGGGGTGGGAGGGAAGGTAGGAGAGGATAAGGTCATGCATGAGGCCAAGGTGGAGTCATAAGGAGGTAGCAGTCACAATACCAGGTGCTGCATGGCAGTCAAGGGGAATAAGTATGGAGAAAAGGCCATAAGATTTAGGTATCATGAGATCCTAGTGCTCTTTCAAAGACCAGTTTCATTAGAATGGAAGAAGTAGAGACAAGAGTACAGTTAATGACTGAGTGAATGAGAATAAGCCATACATTTGAAAATGTGGGTGCCTACAAGAAAGAGAAGATAGGAACTCAAGGGGATACATTAAGTTACAGGACTATGACACAGATTTTACAATCACAAAATAAGTTTGTAAAGATAAAGTGCTAAATGTTACACTTCTTTGCTTACCTGGCAAAGATGAATTCATACAACTCCAAATTTCAACCTAAAATTGTAATCACCAAAAGGCTTTTATATAACCAGTTCCTAAATATGACAATTTATACAGAAATTAGGTACAGCTAATTTGATTATGTTTGTCTCTGTAGTCAGTGTTCTAAGACTATGTAAGTATCAAGCAGCTACTGAGGGAAGAAAAAACAAAACTGAGATGCAAAAATATTGTTTGCTCTCTTCCCATCTTCCCATCTAAGAGCACTAACAATGAGTCTGGGTACTCAGGATGCTTACTGGAATCACTATTTCTAAGCACAAAGACAAAATTATCTATAGAGCAAGTAAAGGTAAATGTGACTGTCAGAATTATTTGATCAAATTTTCCCCCCTCACATAATGCAAGCCACCACATCTAAAAAGTCTGTCTCATGTAAACTCATATTCCGTAGCCTGGCCCACCAGTATCCTGAACACAGAGGATGGACCAAGCACTATAAACATTTTAAGTTATATGATTCAGATAGGCAAGCAATGTATCTATAGTACACCAAAAAAAAGGGAGATAGGAATAATGAGAAGTCACACATTTCCCCTTCTCCCAAATTTAACTTTTCAAATTCAAAATAAATATAAGATATAGTTATTATGGTTTTCATAACATTATCGAAATAATAAGTCCCAAATTCCAGATAAAAGGTTATAATGAAATTTAAAAACTACAATACATTTATATTTAATATTATTTTTACACCTACATCATAGGATAAACAATAAAAGATGAAAGACAATATTCTACCTAGCAATTTGTGTGATGATCTTTTTAAAATACCTAGTTAAATCTAACATTTTAATTTGGTCACAAACCCAAATCATTTTGAAAATTTTCCTGAATCTAGAAGTTAACTCATTAGATGGCTTAATTTAGACAAAAGCTTTAAGTTAAACAAAACCTACCATTGTTTCAGGGCAATAATCAGGGGCTCGCTGTAACAGATGCTTTAGTCGGGATTCACTTTTTGAGGAGAATATCTATTTGACAAAAAAAAAAAAAGTTTTTGTGGCATTTTTCTGCAAGAAATAAGAAGTAAAATTTGTTGTCCTCTATACTTATCAGTTGTCTAGAATATTTTCCAACTTCCTTTTATTAATGGAAAACCTTTGGAAAGGTCTAAATTAAACTGAGGTAACACCTCTTAAATGGTTGGTTAGTTTGGTAAATAATTAAGAAAGCCCATAATATGCAAGTCTAGACCCTTTTCTAGCGACCAAAAATGGAAAAAACCATACTACCAAATCTGTTAAGAGGACAAAGGAGAAAAAGAAGAAAACAGAAAAGAAAGATAAGTTTATTATAAACTGTTCTACAAACTGCTTTTAGTCAACTGACAATAATGTAAAACAGATTATGCCATACCCTTGTTAGTGAAGAATCAATCTGTGAATAGCATTATGGCATAAACTTCCAAAAAATACCATTAAATAGAGATAAAGCCATTTTTTTTTAAAGATTTTTTTTTAAAGATTTTTTTTTTTATTTATTCATTTAACAGAGAGAGAACACAAGCAGGCAGAGAGGCAGGCAGAAGCAGAGAGAGGAGCAGGCTCCCCGCGGAGCAAGGAGCCCGATGGGGGACTTGATCCCAAGATGCCGGGACCATGACCCGAGCCAAAGGCAGTCGCCCAACCAACTGCGCCACCCAGGCGTCCCAAGATAAAGCCATTTTTAATAAAGATGCTGAGGAGCTGACCAGTTCATTCACCAGGCTAACTGGCTCTCTTCCAAATAGAATTTTAATTAATGCAATTATAATTTGATATCTCAGTTAATTATAAGCCATTATATATGAGATAGAACTTCATGGTTACCTGCAAATAGTCAAGACTGTGAAATCCATGAATGCTAAGGACAATGAAAAAGGATTTATCTCCAGTTAGTTTTAGTAGCTGTTTTTCTCCCAAACTACCAACTATAATTAATAAGTGATGAGAGCTAGAATATCACTGTTTTGCAACCACTAAGTGAATTAATGCATTTAGGCAATTATCAATAATGACTATAATGTTAATTACAAAAAGAAGCAATCAGACACAATAACAATTATGAGTAAGACCTGCTGAACAAACAAACAAAACCAAAATAAAGCAAAACCTAACCTGAATCTAATCAAGCCTCTGGACCTGTCTCATTAGGTTACTATCAGCCATGTATAGCTATCTAAATTTAACCTTAAATTAATTATGATTAAATAAAATTTAAAATTCAGTTCCTCAAACTCTTTCTCCTCAACCTTTTTGAACACATTCCCTTCTTTTTAATTAAAAAAATGTTTTATTAACATATAATGTATTATTTGTTTCAGGGGTACAGGTCTATGAGTCATCAGTCTTATACAATTCACAGCACTCACCATAGCACATACCTTCCCCAATGTCCATCACCCAGCCACCCTATCCCTCCCACCCTCGTCCCCCCCAGCGACCCTCAGTTTGTTTCCTGAGATTAAGAGTCTCTTATGGTTTGTCTCTCTCCCTGGTCCCACCTTGTTTCATTTTCCCCTCCCTTCCCCCCATGACCCCCGCCCTGCCTCTCAAATTCCTCATATCAGAGAGATCATATGATAATTATCTTTCTCTGATTGACTTATTTCGCTTAGCATAATACCCTCTAGTTCCAACCACGTCGTTGCAAATGGCAAGATTTCGGAGGTTTTTTTTGATGGCTGCATAGTATTCCATTGTGTGTATATATACACACACACACACACACACACACACACACACACCACATCTTTTTTATCCATTCATCTGTCTTTAAACACATTTCAGATGTTCACTTGGCACATGTAGTTAGTGACTACCATACTGGATCACACAGATACAGAATATTTTCATCACTGCAGAAAGCTCTATTGGATAGCTCTGCTCTAAATATACCTACTTTTTTACTTATCTATTACCTACTTTTTTAATTACTAAGAAATACAGAGGAAAGGGGAACACATTAAATGATACCATGGAGTTGCAAATAGCATAATTCGATTGTGAGAAACTCTACAGGATAAATGACCAGATATATGAATCAAATAAGCAAAGTCAGGAAAGCAGTGCTTCAGCTCCCTTATGAGGACACCATCTAAGAGCCATTTTTGCTTTTAAAAGCTGTTGTTCTGACAATACATTTGCAGAAAATTTAATCTGCTATAGTGTTTTGACATGAATTCATGTACTTAGATGAACCGAGTCACAATCTTGTTTTATAATTAAACAATCTTGTTTTATAATTAAAGATTATCTTGCAAAATCTTTCTAAATTCGGGGGCCTGGGTAGCTCAGTCTTAAGCTTCTGCCTTCGGCTCAGGTCATGATCTCAGGGTCTTTGGATTGAGCCCCATATCAGGCTCCCTGCTCAGCAGGGAGCCTGCTTCTCCCACTTCCCCTGCCTGTGTTCCTTCTCTCACTGTCTCTCGCTCTCTCTTTCTCTGTCAAACAAACAAATAAATAAAATCTTTAAAAAAATATATTTCTAAATTCAAAATACTGTTTGAGGGGTGCCTGGGTGGTTCAGTTGGCTGAGCGGCTAACTCTTGGTTTTGGCTCAGGTTGTGGTATCCAGACCCTAACGCTGCACCACACTCCACATTCAGCAAGGAGTCTGCTTATTCCTCCCTCTTTGCTCCTCCTCCCCACCCCCGCTCCTGCTCATGCATGCATGGGCTCTCTCTCTCTCAAATAAATAAAATCTAAATAAATAAATAAATTCATAATATTGTTTTGAGAGAAGTTTTAATTCCAGTTAGGTAGCTTTCTGAATTTTAGGAATTGACAAAATACATATTATTGAAAACTCTTCAAAAGATACTTGAGGCCTTTTGTTCTCAAGTGCCAAGGCCAGAACTGCACAACCAAGGTGACGAAAGAAAGTTAAGACTTTATGCACAGGTATTATCTCAGTGGAACTTGACTTAAAAGTTCAATCAGAAAAATTCAAAGCTCAGGGCGCCTGGGTGGCTCAGTGGGTTGAGGCCTCTGCCTTCGGCTCAGGTCGTGATCTCGGGGTCCTGGGATCGAGCCCTGCATTGGGCTCTCTGCTCAGCGGGGAGCCTGCTTCCCCCTCTCCCTCTGCCTGCCTCTCTGCCTAATTGTGATCTCTCTCTCTCTCTGTCAAGTAAATAAATAAAATCTTTAAAAAAAAAAAAGAAAAATTCAAAGCTACAGAAAAGTTTCAAGAATAGTACATAGTCACATAGTCTTCATCTAGTTACTCATTATTAACATTTGCAACATTTGCTTTAACTCTTTCTACATATACAGATATTACTGTTATTTTGATGAAACATTTTAGGATACATTACAGACATGGTCATTCATTCCAAATCCCAGCATTTTTCTCCCAAGAACAAGGACATTGTCCTACGTCACTGTAATACAATCACCAAATTCAGGATCATAGCACTGATTCATTATTATGGTTCATATTCAAATTTCACCAATTTATCCAATAATGTCCTTTACAGCAATCTTTTGAGTTTTTTAATCCCAGGATCTAATCCAAGACTGTATATTGCATTTAGTTGTCTCATCTCTATAGTTCCCTTTAATCTGCAAGTTTCTTAACCCTAACAACTTTGAAGAGTACAGGCTATTGTTTTGAGGAATATCCTTCAATCTTGATTTGCCCTATTGTTTCCTCATGATTCGGGTTATGTATTTTTTTTTAAAGATTTTATTTATTTATTTGATACAGAGAGAGAGATCACAAGTAGGCAGAGAGGCAGGCAGAGAGAGAGGAGAAAGCAGGCTCCCCGCTGAGCAGAGAGCCTGATGCGGGGCTCGATCCTAGGACCCTGAGATCATGACCTGAGCCGAAGGCAGCGGCTTAACCAACTGAGCCACCCAGGCGCCCCTTGGGTTATGTATTTTTGATAGGAATGCTACTTAAGATGCTGTGCTTCTTTTCAGTGCATTATGTCAGCAGACACATATTAATTTGTTCCATTATTGGTGATGCGAACTGTCACTACTTGGTTAAGGTGTCCCGCAGATTTCTCCAAAACAATTATACTTAATAAACAGTCACATAACTTCAACAATTGTTACTTAAGCTTACCTGTTCACATACATCATGGCACATCTGATTATCCTTTGAATGATTACAACACAGTGCACCTAAGAGAAAAAATAAACACCAGATGTTGCCCACTGTTAAATAAACAAGATGATTAAATCAGATGGCTACAAAAAATATTTATTAAACAGATTATTATTATTCATTTTAACTCAACAAACTTTTACAAACCGAGGACAGTGCTGCCTGAGCACATGGTCCCTGCCCTTAAGAAGCTTGCAGGCTAATAACAGAGACTGTCATGTGTACTTTCTATGTACCACAATTTTACTAAGTTTGCTTTAAGTATTCTCATTCAATCCTTATAACTACCCTATAGGCTATATTCTGTTATTATACCTATAATGTATGACCAAGTGATAAAAAAGGCAGCGACTTTTGTTTTGGACCTGTTAAATGTAAGGCTCCTATAGGACATCCAGATGGAATAGCAGTAAAGTCAGAAATCTAAGCCTGGATTGCAGGTAAAGCCAAGCTGAAAGATCCAAGTTGAAAGTCATCCACATAAAGAAGACATATGGAAATGAAAGACATTACCTAGGGAGAGTTTCTAGTGAGAAATCATCACAGCACCAAATTTAAAGAACACAGAATCTGTGACATGGGAAGAAATAAGAAAAGACACTGAGATGGAACAGTCAGGTAGGTGAGCCTCGAGAGAATAGCATTACAGAAGAGGGAACAGTGTCATGTACCAAAACATACAGGTTAAATTGAAGACTCAAAAAAAGGAAATGGATTTATTAATTAGGAGGCCACTTAGTAACCTTCATAAGGTATTTTCCGTAGAGCTAGAAGTGGATGATATTAAGTAGTAAACCAGAGGTGAGGAAGTATAAACAACAAACACTGGCTTTCAATAAGGTTGGCAGAAATGGGAGGGAAGGGACACCTGGGTGATGCGATCAGTTAAGCATCCAATTCTTGGTTTCTGCTCAGGTCATGATCTCAGGGATTGAGTCCCAGGGCTCTGTGCTCAGCAGATAGTCTGCTCGGGGTTCTCTCTCTCTCTCTCTCCCTCTGCCTCTCCCCCACTCACACACACTGCCTCTCTCTCAAATAAATAAATCTTAAAAAAAAATGGGAGGGAAAAAGAGAGTAGTGGTTACAGGAGGATGTGGGATCAAGGGAAGGAAAAATCCTCCCTCCCTATTTGTAGTTGGCCTTTGTCCCTGATTCGTGGGAGGAAGACTCTAATCCTTGGAATTTCTAGGGTAAGAGGTGTATCTTTGTTATGCTAATGAGGTGACCCCCGCCCCCCCCCCCGCCCCCCCGCCCGGCACCTAGATAGCTTTAGGATAGGGACCAGTATGCCAGAAAGACCAGCCATTTGATTAGAAGGTTAGAAGATTGGGACTTTGAGCCACATGATAGCAGCCCAACCTCTAGCAAGACAGGGGACTGGAGATTGAGTTCAACCATTTGGCCAACAAACCCAATCAATCATGTCTATGTGATGAAATCCCAATGAACACTAGATACTGAAGCTCAGTGGACCTTTCCTAGTTGGTGAAGACACTGATGTGCCAGGAGGGTGATACACACTGATTCCGTGACGAGAAGGCACAGAAACTCTCTATTTCCTTCCAGACCTCACCCTGTGTATCTCTTTATTCGACTGGTCCTCCTGATTTGTATCCCTTAAAATAAAACTAATCATAACTATAGTGCTTCCCTGAGCTCTATGCATCATTCTAGTGAATTACTGATTTTGAGGTGGTCGTGAGAAGCCTGGATTTATATAGCCAGTTGTTCAAAAGTGTGGCTGGTGTCTGGGTTAAGTGCTGTCTTGTTGGCGACCATGCCCTGCAACTTGTGGAGTCTATCCTAACTCTGGGTGGTTAGTGCCAGCACTGAACTTCCATACATACAGTTGTGGTTGAAACAGAATATTGGAGAAATGAGATGATTGCTGGAAAGAGATATGGGTTTACGAAAAGGCACTGAGGGGTGGCTGGGTGGCTCAGTCAGTTAAGTGTCTGCCTTTGGCTCAGGTCATGATCCTGGGGTCGAGCTCCACATCAGGCTCCCTGCTCAGTGGAGAGTTTGCTTCTCCTTCTCCCTATGCCTCTGCCCCTCTGTGTACTCTCTCTCTCAAATAAATAAAATCTGGAAGGAAGGAAGAGAGAGAGAGAGAGATGCCTGGGTTAAGCCTCTGTCTTCGGCTCAGGTTATGATCTCAGGGTCCTGGGATGGAGCCCTGCCTTAGGCTCTCTGCTCAGCGGGGAGCCTGCTTCCCCCTCTCTCTCTGCCTCCTTCTCTGCCTACTTGTGATCTCTCCCTCTGCCAAATAAATAAAATCTTTAAAAGGAAGGAAGGAAGGAAGGGAGAAAAGGCACTGAGTTTGCAGCAAGGGATGCAATAGTGAATAAATGTTATGTTCTCTGACTTTATCCAGGTTACAGTCCGATGGTAAAACAAAGTCTAGACAAGAGGAAAGGATATAAGGACACTAATAAATTATGAGGGAAGTTGATAGCCTCCATTTTCCCAGAGAAACACAGATTAGGTCTGAAAACAAAAATAGTTGAGATGGGGTTGGGGGTTTGAGGTGAAACTGTAGAAAGTGTGGAGCAGCACTCTGGAGTACAAAGAAAGGAGGCAACTATAAATTTGTTTCTCAAACTTGTGTTCTACTCATGAGTTGTTAATATCTATCCCTCAAGAGAAAATGTTTCATGTTCAAACAAACTGGGAAATGAAGAATTAAAAAAAGTTAAAGAGAATTCCTTATTGCAGGACTTCACAAAGCCTTTAATATGTTTATACATTACTAATCTCCCAAAAAGAGATCTAAGTAGACAGACTTCTCAGAGCACACAGCACTTTTTTCATGGCACTAACATTTCAGAATGCCAGTTTGAGAAACAACAAATTAGAGAAAAGGAAAAACATTGCTAAGCAGCATTACAGGCCAGGAAATGCATAAATGGGCTATAGAAATAAACAACAGGGAGATGTTATTATTCTAGAGTGTACCTGACTGGAAAAAAGATACAGCTGGATTGATCAGGGGCTGTCAAAAGAAACAAGATGAAATTGTTACATTTCATGCAGCTGATCTGATACAATGGTTTAAAAAAATAAATTTGCAACATAATCTCTTCAATGCAATCTATACAATTTCAGTACACAAATTAGATGAAAGCAGAGCTTTTTTGATTGAAGGTAGGATTTCTACGGGGGGGGGGTGGGGGGGGACGGAGTTGATAAATGAATAGATGAATAAACAAAGAGCTCTTTAGATCTCACCAACAAGCCTTTTACGTTCAAAACTGGCAATTGTTCTCCATAAAACAGGGTGTATGGGGGGCAATCACTCATGAGACTTTCTCAAAACACCCCTTCTCCCCTGCCATGCCACACCATGCTCCCGCCATCTTCTAAGATTCCAGTTATGTCCCCAGTCTCATTACTCATGAGAATGGAAAGGGCAGGTAGAAAAAAGAAAAACCAAACCAAACCAGAAAAAGGCTCTCTTGCGTGATAATGACATGCTCTTTTGAAGTGCTGAAGAAGTTGCCACTTTCTACTATCCTCTAACACAAAGGTCATTTGAGGGCAAAAAAAAAAAAAAAAAAAAAAATCCAGCTGATCATGAGCAAAGATAACTCAGGATAACATATGGTCCCAAAAAGCATAAGTTTAGCAAAAAGTAAACAACCAGGCACACAGAGTCTGATTTGGGCCTAGGGATTTTTGAAAAACAGTTTCTTGGAGCAATGATCTATTTAGAACAGAGGCAAAATGTGTTATAATTAAAATAACAATGGAATAACAATGGATATTGTTATTCCAACAATAACAATAACAATGGAAAGTTTTACTAAAAATACAAATATAAAAGACCATTTTTCCCCCTTAACTATTTAATAGTTAAGGTCAAATTTACAATGTACTGACCTCCAAAGTTAAATTTTTAAAATTCTTTTTTTTTTCATTAAGAAACCCCAAACTTTGGAAAATAAGAAGAAAAATCATCTATACTCCCACTGTCTTGCCAGAACCTATGTTGACATTTTGATACATTTCCTTCTAGTCTTTCCAAAAGTTTTCTGATAATTCTGACAGTATGGGATTACAGAGAGCAGCCCAAAGTCTTCTGGTAATAACTCCCTACCCCCTCCCAATGGAGCATTCCTCTCTAATAGTACATTTCCTCCCTTGAGAGGAGTGCCACACTCCATGAACAGGCTAGGGGACCTACGTTCCATCATATTTTCCATATCCTACCTTTAACCTTAACCATTATTATACTGGTGCACATTTTTCTTCCTTTGAAACAACAAAACTTTTAAGCATCTTTAACAGTACATATTTTTCAAGAAATAAAAGTCTACAAATAGACATCAATCCACACGCCTCCCTTTCGATGGGGAGAAGGGATTCAAATGCAATTAATGTGGCAACTAAAGGTCTTTGTCTTTTTTAGAGCTATTAAAATGGATTAATTGGGTCATTTAACAATTAGAGTGCAAAAAAACTCCCCAAGGCTTAATGTTTTTATAAGACAATTCTAGAAATTTTTTTTATAATTTGATTCTAATCTAATTTCTTGTTCCTCAAGAAAAATAGTTTAAAACTCTGCTTATTCTCAAGAAATGGAATTGAACATATAAAGGTAAATTACTTAAAAATAAAACTTGATATTGGAGACATGATGAAAATAATTATTTTATTTTCATCATGTCTCCAATATGGATTGGAGACATGATGGCAGGTGGATTAAGCCTCTGCCTTCAGCTCAGGTCATGATCTCAGGGTCCTGGGATCCAGTCCCGAGTTGGGTTCTCTGCTCAGCAGGGAACCTGCTTCCCCCTCTCTCCCTCTGCCTGTTTCTCTGCCTACTTTGTGATTTCTCTCTCTCTCTCTGTCAAATAAATAAAATCTTTAAAAAAAAAAGGAAAAGAAAAAGCTCAGGTGTTATCTTCATTAAAGACATAAGGATGAGTGTCATATTTTGCACCCTATTCCAAGAGTCTATAATTATAAAATTAATAAAAACCAAAGAGATTGCTAAAAGCCATGTATATTGGCTTTAAGAAGATATTAGTGTAACCTAGAAATATGCAAGCAGAATTACCCAATAATTAGAAACATCAAGATCTAACAGTTTGGCCACATGTGTACTAAAGATAGGCAAGTAAGCAGGAAGCACATGCTCCAGCCACAAGGGAAAAATGCAACTTCTAAGACCAACCAGCACTTAAAAAAACAAATACCCTAATCTAAAACTAAAATATTCATAGAATCATAGGATTTTTGAAGTTAAAAGGAATTTTGCCACAGAAACCTCCTAAAAGCTATAATTCAATTTAATGAAAAGCCTTTCTTGCTTTCTTTTCTAAGGAAAATAAAGATTCCCCCTAATTAATGTCTTCCTAAAGAATTACTAAAACAGAATATATATATCCCACACTGCTGAGGAGAGAAAAAAACTAAATCTGAGCTGATACTGGAAAAAGTAATTCTAAATGAAAAAGATGTGTTAATAATAAAAAACTCATCTTATTTTAAATCACATTTTTTATTGTGATTTAAATCACAATAAAATTTCCAGGCAATTGGAAATTTGGAAATTGACACTATTAAAACATTTAAATGACAACTACATCTTCAACTTAAAAGTATATTCTTGCAATTGTTACATTTATTCCTTTAAAAATACATGGTGTTTGTGTTTCTATACAAAATATATCATCAGCTAAGGAAGAGCCAAACAGTAAAGTGACTACCACATCCCCACTACCTGGGTTCAACACTGCTAACATTTCATCATACTGCTTTATTTATCTATCTACACAAACAAATATTTTTTTGAATCATTGGCAAATTACAGATATCCTTCTCCATTGCTTGCCTTGTACAATTTGGCAAAACAGTCAATTATATTCATTTGATTCTATTACCAGTATGACTGCCAAATAGATCCTTAATGATGTCACTCTTCTAATAAAGGGCCCGCAATGGCTTCTTGCTATTTCAATTCTAAACTTTACACGTCTTCTTATAACTTTACCTTCCCTGACCTTCTATTATTTTTTTTTAAACTTATTTTATTTATTTGACAGAGAGAGAGAGATCACAAGTAGGCAGAGAGGCAGGCAGAGAGAGAGGAGGAAGCAGGCTCCCTGCCGAGCAGAGAGCCCGATGTGGGGCTCGATCCCAGGACCCTGAGATCATGACCTGAGCCTAAGGCAGAGACTTTAACCCACTGAGCCACCCAGGCACCCCGTATTATTTTTTAACAAGGAAAGCCTACAGTTACCATGAACACAGCCTTCTGACTGAAATGTTTAGTGCCCTTTCCCTACTGACCTAAATCCGGAACATCTTTCAAGGCTTAAATCCCACCTCAACTCTCCAATAACTCTCAGCCCTATTGATTTTTTTTTTAAGATTTTATTTATTTGTCAGAGAGAGAGAGAGAGAGCGCAAGCAGGCAAGCAGGCTCCCCGCTCAGCAGGGAACCCAATGTAGGGCTCGATCCCAGGACCCTGGGATCATGACCTGAGCCGAAGGCAGCCGCTTAACTGACTGAGCCACCCAGGTGTCCCAGCCCTGTTGATTTTTTGGTTATTGAAGGTCCTGATAGTCTAGTCAGAACTGGCAACTTTAACATTTAAATCTTCTCTGACTTCATGTGTGTACTTACAGTATCCCCAGTTTGACTGTAAACTTCTTGTATCCATTTAGCATACTACTCAGTTCAAAACATGATATTCATTGGTTAATAAGTAATAATTTCTTATTCATACAATGACTTTTTTCAGAAAAAAAGTACAAAAAAGTTATATTTCTCCTACTGAGACACTTCAGAATCACATTTCATATGGTGACCAACCCATAATTCAGCAACACCATATGAGGTTTTGGCCTAAGTCAAAAGATAAATTGGACCCAATCATATATTCAGGCACAGAAGTGCGCAGCCAGGTGGTGGTGGGCCCTGAAGTCATAAGGTCAAGAAGAGCTGCGGCTAGGGAAGCTGAAGTTTTGTGGTGGCCCAGAAATGATGAGTAAAAAGAGGAAGTTGATCGGTGGGGAGTGGAAAATGCAAGAGAGGCACAGAGAAGCTATGCAAGGTAGAGAGAGACTGTCTCTAACAGTAGTTTTAGCTCCTGGAAGTCTTCTAGTTCTCACAGCAGTCCCTGAGGTCTGCTTTGCTGAATTTCCTACTTTTGGGATTCTACGTGCTTCCCTTTTAGATGCTACACACTAACCCCCAATCCTGAGCCGCCTCGGTTTCCGTTCCCTTAAGGGGTCAAAAGAGCCATAACCTAGACATTCATCATCCTGAAACAACTAAAGCAAATGACTCTCCTAAGGTCCTCCCCAAAGAGGCTAATAGCCAGTATTTTTAGATAATTCCTTTGTCCATTATATGCTGCAGGACTCCATCTATAAAGGCCTGGCACCCAGTGGCATAGTGTATGATCAGAAACTTTCTCTTAATACTACACTCTTCTTGACAGCTTCTTCATGTTATCTGTGTGCTTTATAGCATCCATCATATTATGTGCTATATACTTAACTAAATCACATTTTTCCTCAGATATATTCTTCACATTTAGAATATAAATGGATATGTACTAATACAACCACATGTTAGCAATATATATGATAATTATTTATATAATATAAAAAAATATATATGATAATATAGCAATATATATATATGATAATTAATGTCTGAATTGCCTACTAAACAATAAACCCCATGAAAGCAGAGACCATGTCTGTTTTTCCTTACCCTTTATACCTGGCACCTATTACAAAAAATGGAACCTTTGATGCTCTTCTTGGCTCACCAGCCAACCTTCCTCCAATCTGAGCTCCTCCCCATCTTCCAGACTTCAGTAAATGGCATCAATTTCTACTAAACTGCTCAAGGTAAAAATCTACAAGTAATCTTTAATTTCTCCTTCCCTCACTTCCCACATCCAATCTATGTGGGATCGGATTCAGGTGGTATCCTGAATCTCTCCTCTTTTATCTCCATCACCACTTTACTATAAATCACCACCATCTCCTGCTTCGACTACTTCAGAGGGCTTCTTCCAGTCAAGCAGCTGTTACTCCTACCCCACTACAATCACTTTTTTTTCATTCAGCAGCCAAAGTGATCTAAAATACAAATCAAAGCTTACATCTCTTACATAACAGTCTATTGGCTTCTTTCTGCAATTAAATCCATAATTCTGCAATTAATTCCAAAAAGGAATTAAATCCATAGTCCTTTTGTGGCTTTTTGCAAGACTCAGTACTGTTAGCCTAAGCCCACCCTCCTGCCCACTATGTTGCAGCCATACTGGTTCCTTCTTGCCTTTGGGCCTCTGCACTTTCTGGTCCCTATCTCTGTTTTTCTTAGACCTTCAGTCTTCAGATTTTTGCTTCTGAACTTTCTTTCCCAAAGAGGCCTCTCTTGTCATCACTATGTAAAGAACCACCTCCCCACAACACACACAATTCTGTTATCAGCTGGTTTCCTTCGCAGCATACTTATCACTATTAAAGCTCATTTTATTTATTTATATATGGTCTCTCTCTCCTCTGGTAGAATGTAAGCTCCTTGAGATCAGCAATCCTGTACTTAGAACAGTTCCTAACATCTAGCAAGCACTCAATAAATATATATATATATTTTAATAAACAAATCTCTGTGGGATGTTTTGCTCTTTTAAAAACCACACTTAAAGTATATAAAAACCGGGCCCCTGGGTGGCGCAGTTGGTTGAGCGACTGCCTTCGGCTCAGGTCATGATCCCGGAGTCCCGGGATCGAGTCCCACATCGGGCTCCCAGCTCCATGGGGAGTCCGCTTCTCACTCTGACCTTCTCTCTCTCACTCTCTCTCCTTCCTAATAAATAAATAAATAAAATCTTTAAAAAAAAAAAAAAGTATATAAAAACCACCTCCTTCATATCATTCCAATTTCTTCTAGAAGAGGCATACAGTGAAAAGTATGGTTATTGAAATTGCTTAAATCTATGGATAGAGACAGGAATTTTTAGCAACATACCAGAATAAACTGTCATATCTGGTCTATCACCAATCCTTGCTCTTTCCACAATGTGGGCCAAGATAAGTCTTTGAGAAGAGAATCTGCTTTTTATTACTTTCCGCCAGATAGGCGTTTGCTTTTTCTAACTTAAAATTCATTACATTCTTTTTCAGGATTCTAGGCTAACTATTACATAATTCCTTAAATGTCAACTTATTGAAATTTAGCCCTTAATGTTTTGTCTTTCCCTTTTTTGTACCATTACAAAACATCTTAAATAGAAGCAGACCTACTATCAGATGCCATGACACACAGATCCTGAAACAACAGCATAGGGTCCCATCCCATCCTTCAAAGAGAGTATCAGAAATGGGGGGGGGGCAGTGCTGGAATAGGACAGTACACTGGGGATAGGAAGAGTGGCATTACTCCAATGTAAAAGGTGTGCCCAAACTTCACAAGAGATAATAATCACTGAGCTAGTAATATCATTCCCTCACCTCCACCCCCAGGAATAGCAATAAAAATCTCTAAGAACAGCTAAGAATTCTAAGTAAAGCCTTATTCCAGAGGATATAGGAAAACCCAGACTTGGAGAGGAATGAAAGCCAGGCCTTCACTGAAATACAATTTAATATTCTTTTCTCAATTTTTTTTAAGATTGAAGAACTTTTCCCACACTATGTACAAATACACAATGGAAGCTTTTGTCCATTCTATTACTCAATGTCCTTTATGTAAGGACCAGGCAATAAATGCTTCCTAGAACTTAGCAGAGGGACAAATTTCACTTTCAAACAATGCAAACTATATGCTGTCATGGGTTTTTAGAGCTGGAAGGGCCTTTAGAAATTATCTAGCCCAGCATTTAAAAAAATAATTTTATTTAA
Organism: Nasua narica; assembly: GCA_028533885.1. Classification (NCBI taxonomy): domain Eukaryota; kingdom Metazoa; phylum Chordata; class Mammalia; order Carnivora; family Procyonidae; genus Nasua; species Nasua narica. Next base: position 49,183,972 of record CM052813.1, on the reverse strand, counting down.
ATAAATAATTTTATTTATTTATTTGAGTGAGAGAGAGAGAGAGAGAGCGCACACGCACAAGCAGGGCAGGGGCAGAGGGAGAAACGGACTCCCCGCAGAGCAGGGAGCCGGATGTGGGGCTTGATCCTGGAACTCTGGGATCATGACCCCACAGACCCTTAACGGACTGAGCCACCCAGGTGCCACTAGCCCAGCATTTTCTAATATGTCCTTTAGGTATCATGAACAAAAAAGAGTTCATAGGCAAACAAGCTTCTTTTTAGTTTTATTGAGATATAAATCATGTTAAATTAATTAAACAAGGAGGCCATTAGACTGAGTTGGTTTTAATGCCTTGGTTGTCTGCTTAAGCAAACCCAAACCTAAGCCTATAATGCCTCAAGATTAAGAAATCAAAATCTAAGGACAACCAATCACAAACAGCCACCTAGGCTTTCCCAATAAGTCATCCACTTAAGCTACAGCCAATCAAATAATTTCCTTGCTTTGCTTCTACCTCTTCTCTATTAAAATCTTTCCTCTAGCTCCTGTCACTTCCTGTTTGGTCCTACCTGATTTAAATCAATTTTTGCTCAAGTAAACTCTTAAAATGTTTAATATGCCTCAGTTTGTACATTAACAATCACATACTATTAAATTCACCCTTTTAAAGTATACAATTCAGTTGTTTTTAAAATAAAATATTCAGAGTTGTGCAACCATTATGACTACTTAAGAACATTTTCATTACCATAAAAAGAAACTCCATATCTACTAGAAGTCTTTTTCCCATTCTCCCAGCAAACAAGTTTCTTTGCTATAGGAATCCTTGGACCCTTTATTGTGAATCTAACATATTTTGTGAAATTATAAGAGAAAGGTACAATGTGCAGTGTTTCCCAAGCTTATTTAATAGTTAACATTTCAGTGCTTACTATATGCTATTCTAAATTCTATACATCTATTACTTCAATTAATTCTCACAGTAAAATCCATAAGATACTATATATAATAAATGTGGATATTAATGCACAAAAAGACTAAGACTAAGTAACTTGTTCAAATATTCTTTTTGAAAGATTTTTATCTATTTATTAGAGAGAGAGAGAGACTGAGAATGAGAGGGGAGAAGGTCAGAGGGAGAAGCAGACTTCCCGCAGAGCCGGGAGTCTGATATGGGACTCGATCCCAGGACTCCAGGACCATGACCTGAGCCAAAGGCAGTTGCCCAACCAACTGAGCCACCCAGGCGCCCTCAAATATTCTTAATTACTCTACAGAATCAAGTGGTTGTGGGATGAGAATGGAAAACTAGTATTCCATTGGCCATAACTTTGGAAGTGCTTTAAATCAGCTTAATGAGAAAAATGGGGCTCAGAAAGGTCAGGCTGATTTAGCCAAGAATACACAGCATATTCTCATTCTCTCTCTCCCTCTCTCTCCTTTGATGTTTAATTGACAGCCAAATTTAGAACCCAATTACAATTAACTGTCTAATCCAGGTTTCTGACACAATTCTCTCCCTTCTTTAAATACTTTATTGTTTTAAAAAACAAAAAAACAAACAAAACCTTTAACACCGTAAGCTATTTTAAAACCTTGTTAGGCTTGATTTTGCTTGTTCTAGGTGTCTCTCCCCGTAGGCAATGCACTTCTCCACCACTTTGCTTGTATAAATCCCAGCCATTTTCCAACGTTTGTGCAATTGGGAGATCATTTAAATTTCCTCCCACCTTCGATGGATGTCATCTCTCTCCCTCTCTCCTCATGGTCTTCCATCTCCTCTGGACACTTCTACCTTGAATCCCAGCGGCTTGTGTCCTGCGGTACCCCACCTCCTACAGAGCTCTCAGGGGGACAAGAGCTGGCATCAACTCCTAAAGCCCAGAAAGTGGGAAACACTGAACAATTTCTTATCCATTCTTGATTTAATTCCTCGAGAGCAGGAACACAACTCTCCTTAAGCCCAACAGCCCCAGAAAGCAGGGTTTACTGATTTTTAATCCATCTCTCGCCAGAGTCCAGCGCTACCTCGGACACACCGTGCACCCACCGCGGATGGCAGCAGAATTGGATTCAGCAGGCTCGGGCCCACTCTCAGAGACTTGAACCTGGTAGGCTGTGGGGCCCATCAATGCTCGCCGCCTGAGGTCTGCCTTTCTGAACCGTGGGTCAAGTTACAATAACTGCCCAGAACGGCAGTAAGGCGGCTGCACCTCATAAATCCCATCCAACCCTCGCGACCGTCCTGGGCAAAGGCATTTCACCACTTCTGGCAGAGACCCGAGTCCGCTGTGAGGGTGAGGGCCGAGACGGGGGCCCCTGTCCTGTGGGTGACAGGGCAAGGCCTCGAACCCGGGTCACCGTTCCCAGTGCAGCAGATGTTCGGCGCGGAGAGTTTGAGGGTGGAAAGGGCTCCTAGCTCATCCCGTCTGAGCGCCCCCTCCCGCGAGCCGGGACCTCCGGACCCTGGGTCACTCGGGCCAGGTCCGGGGGTCGCGCGCACCCCCGCCCCCTGCCTCGCGCCATCTTGGAGCGCTGAGGCGGCTGCCCTGGACCGCCCCGAACCGCTGCTCCAGCAGTTACTCACCCGCACTGCCCGGGGCCAGGCCTCCTGCCACCTCCGCGACCCCCGCCACGGCCAGAAGAAGCAGCAGCGCGCCTCTCCGGGAGGCCAGGACTGCCGCCATGTCCCGGCCGGGGGTCCGGAGCCACGGGATGCTCGGACCCTGCCTGGCAGCCGCGGCTGCTCGCGGAAGCCCCGCCCCGGCGGCCTGGACCTTAACTGATTGGCTGCGGTACTCTCAAGCCCCGCCCCTCGGCCTCTGGGAGTTTCCAAACGTGCTGGGGGCGGGAACATTCCCGAGATCCCGGTTCTTTGTTAAGGCCCAGCTGTGCGTCGGCTTCTGCTGAGGCGTCCCGCAGACAGCTTTCCCCAAGTTCGGGGTCAGAAGGTGTCAGAGCCGGAAGGGCCCTTACAACACCTTTACCACCTCCTGAGCTTTGCAGCTGGGGTCACTAAGGCTCAGCGAGGAGACTGACCTGCCAAGATCATACTCTTAAGTTCTCCTGAGAGCTAGGGAGGGCATCGTCCAAGGCTGAACCAAAGGGACCTCTTCCTTTCACTTCTCTTTACCCTCAGCGAGCCTCTTAATATCCTTTCTGACCAGACGCTGCGTCACACGCAAAGAGAGCACCCGGGTCAACTCGACCTCTCCTAAAATCTGAGGAGAGGGACCGAGAGACAGTTTCACCACCAAAGCTCTTTGGCACAAGTAGTCTCTATGTGTCTTTGATGGACTGTTAAGTACTCACTCCTGTTAGGAAAAGGCGGGTGTTGGAATGGTTGTGTATCTAGGTATGGAGAGCCTTGAATGTCAGATTTAGATTTTGTTTAAGAGGTAATTTGGAGGTAGGTCCCCCTCCACCCCTTACCCCCACAGCTATTATGGGGAATGTTTGAGAGGGCACACTGGCTATCAAAGTGCCTCTCTCCCTCTTTCCGTTCCCGAATTAATACTTTAAAAAAAAATTATTTACTTGAGGGGAGGAACTGGGTGGAGAGGAGGGGCCAGAGGGATTAGCAGCCTCCCCACAGAGCAGGGGCTCTCAGGACCCTGAGATCATGACCTGAGCAGAAGGCAGACACTTAACCACTGAGTCCCCAGGGGGCCTCCTCTCCCTCCCTTTTAAAAAAAGTATAACCACAGCTACAAATTTAAAATTCCTTAATATTATTAAATATCCAGTATTTACATTTCCCCTATTATCTCATAATTTCCTTTTACGTTTTTCAAGTTCCAAAGTCCATATATAGTAATTTATATGTTTTAGGTCCCTTTATATCTCTTCTCTCTCTTTTAAGTTTACAAAAGGAAAATATAGATAAATTAAGATAATTTCTGAAACATCTGCTCTAATGACAACTTTCTTGCTTCAAAGTCCGAAAGGCCATCAGTTTTCTTATAGGACAGAGTGACTTACAATTATTTAATGTGGAGCCAGAGGTTCTTAGCCATTGGACCCAATCACGTTTTCCAGCTTCATCTCCACACCCTCCCTGCACCTCTGCCACCATTTTTTCAGAACCTCGTACCTTTAGTTCTGGACTGCTGAGGAGCTTTCACCCCTCTGCCACAATATGTATCTCCTTTGCAAAGAATTCCCCAATCCTTGTGGTAACCCCCTCAGGTGAGGGGACTAAGATGGTTGCCCTAGGTTCAGCTGTGCCCTGGAAGGACCTGGGCAGGAAACGGGCTCTGTGTAAGGTGACCAACACATCTCGCTTTGCTTGGGACTGTCCTGATTTTAAAACTGAAAGTCTCGGGATGCCTGGGTGGCTCAGTGGGTTGGGGCCTCTGCCTCCGGCTTGGGTCATGGTCTCAGGGTCCTGGGATCGAGCCCCACATCAGGCTCTCTGCTCAGCGGGGAGCCTGCTTCCCCTTCTCTCTCTGCCTGGCTCTCTGCCTGCTTGTGATCTCTCTCTCTCTGTCAAATCAATAAAATCTTTAAAAAATAAATAAATAAAACTGAAAGTCTCATGTCTCAGACACTTCCTTAGTCCCAGGCAAAACAGGAGATTTGGTCTCCTTAGCTCTGTGCACCACAGAAAATGTCATAGAGAGGCCTGTAAGGAGGTTTCCATATGGAAAAATGGGGTC
>CM052813.1:49160321-49178832 GCA_028533885.1 Nasua narica | reverse complement strand
CACACCAAAATCTACACATGGATGTTTCCAGTAGCTTATTCATAATTGCCAAAACTTGGAAACAAACAAGATGCCCTTTAGTAGATACGTGGATAAATAAACCATGGTCCATCCAGATTGTGGAATATTGTTCAGCATTACAAAGAAATGAGCTATCGAGCTATCAAAAGACATGGAGGAAGTTTAAAAGCGTGATACTAAGTGAAAGAAGCCAATCTGAAAAGGTTATATACTATATGATTCCAACTCTAGGACATTCTAGAGGAGTAAAAAGACAAGGGCCTCCTAGGGGTTAGTGGGGAGTGAGGGATAAAGAAGCAGAGCACAGAGGCTTTTGCTGTGTTTTGCTGTGAACCTGACACTGCTCTAAAAGACAAAGTTTATTAATTTAAAAAATGCTAGTTTGACATTAAAAATCAGGAAAAAACAGTGGTTCACTAATAAGACTGGATAACCACTCAATTCCTTATCGTAAATGTAGTCAGAGACACAGCACCTCAAATTTATGGTTAATCCCATAAATAAAGCGTGACATGATTACGCTGTGACCAGTTACATGTGCTTTTGTTATTGTGCAGTCGGCTATGACACTATGATGAGAACATGCACCGGGAAGATGATCCTGAGCCTTGCCCGATACTTAATTGAGAACAGTGCTTATGTGAACTCCCTGGTACAATTATACATACACAAGCGGATGTACATCAGCCTAAAGAAAAGATCAGGGCAGGACTACATTTTTCCTAATCAAGGACACATTTAAAGACGATAAAATAAATGCAGAGAGACAGCAGGAAGAGATGTGTTCTGAGGTCTCTGCAAAAGGAAGTTAACTCAATGGCACACGTGCTAATGTGACAGTGGCCCCTGGTGTGTAAAAAAAATCAAAACATTGCAAGTTTGCACATGTCCATTGTTTTACTACCTATTAAAAGTTATTTGGGATATATATATATATATATCTCTTAAAGAAATACTTGTGGAATACTTGTGGAGTCTAACAAACTTCCATTTGGGAGTGGTTTGATACTTGTTTGATCAGACTTTATTATTCAAGAGTTTTAACCAATGTGTGTATGAACTTGTCTATTTTAGTTCTGATATCTACTCTCTTTCAAAATAATGAATCACATCCCCTTCCACAGCTGGGATAAATAAGGTATTCTGGGTTTTTTTTAGCTTTTTGTCATCACGATGATATTTTATGTTTAATTCCAATCCATCAGAAGTGTGTGGCAACGTACAGTGTTTTATGTGGATCAGAAGCAAACCTTCATTCAGTTGAAAGTTGTGGCTGCCCAATATTAAAAAGTGATTTTTGGGGGCACCTGGGTGACTCAGTGGATAAAGCCTCTGCCTTCAGCTCAGGTCATGATTTCAGGGTCCTGGAGTTGAGCCCCGCATCAGGCTCTCTGCTTGGCGGGGAGCCTGCTTCCCTCTCTCCCTCTGCCTGCCTCTCTGCCTGCTTGTGATCTCTCTGTCAAATAAATAAATAATTTTTTTTTAAAAAGTGATTTTTTCTTTACACTGTGAACTTTGACTTGACATATATGTATTTAATTCTTATAGTTGCAATTTTCTGGTACCTCTGATACCGCTGATGTTACAAAACTTTAAAAAGAAACAGTATGTGTAGTTCAGTAATTGCTACCTTGTAGTAAGTTCAAATCTGGTAGGAAGAATCTAACATTGTTCCTTTGAAAAGATCTTTGCATTGTTCAGTTGTTCTTCACTAGCAATTTATGTAGCTCAGTGAAGTCTTTGGAGAGATTTAAAAACATTAAATGACTATGTTTCTGGGCCCTGAGCCCACCTTTCCTTTTGGCCTTACCTCTGATATGGGGAAATGGAAATATTTGGAGGTAGAGCCCATATTAGAAAGCGTCTTCTGTTTGATACAATTTGAGAGATTCTGCCCTAGAAATTAAGGTCATTTTAATTCTTCTCCCTGGCTTCTCCCAAGAGTGATTCCTGGTCAATTACTCTGCCTTCCCTGTACTCCCAAAACACTCCTACAATTTTTTTTTCCTTAACTCTGTCATGCCTGGAATTATGTTTGTTTCCAATTATTGGATACTTGTTGCCACTGTAAATAGCATATAATTCCTGCTTTTTTTCCTTTTGTTATATTGATGGTATGTAGAAATACCATTGATTTTTGAGAAGTTATTTACATCTCCTTAACTTTTTTTTTTTTTAAGATTTTGTTTATTTATTTGAGAGAGAGAGAGATTGAGAGAGCGCATGAGAGGAGAGAAGGTCAGAGAGAGAAGCAGACTCCCCGTGGAGCTGGGAGCCCCATGCGGGACTCGATCCCGGGACTCTGGGATCATGACCTGAGCCAAAGGCAGTCGCTTAAACCAACCGAGCCACCCAGGCGCCCCTCCTTAACTTTTCTGAACTCATACTACTGCTAATAGCTTTCTGGTTAATTTTTAGAAATATAATAATTGTGTTTCCTAAAAAAGTTGATTTTTCTTTCTCTGATATAATTATGACTCTTATTCTGCACCTGACCACATTTTATTTTATTTTTTTAAAAAAAGACATCTTATGTATTTGAGAGAGAGAGAGAGAGCATGAGCAGGGAGGAGAGGTAGAGGGAGAGAGGCAGAGACTGCGCTGAGCAGGGAAGCCCAATGTGGGCTCGATTCCAGAACCCTCGGATCATGACTTGAGCTGAAAGCAGAAGCTTAACCAACGAAGCCCCAGACCCCATTTTATATTTGCACTTGACTGCACTCTGGAGCTATTTGAGATGGGAATGGCTAGTTTCTGGTCTAACGTGTAAGAAGCTTGGTAGTTAACACTCTACTGACAAGTAAGAAGCTGAACAAACTGATCAATCAACAATCCTTAGATCTCTAGAGAAGTGAGGTCATAGGGCAAACAGCTGCCCCGGAAACTGGAGAGACCAGAGCAGGGGGCTGACACCAACAGACCTGGCACGTGGCAGGAGCCTTCCACCTGGGAGTTGCTTCCCTGCCTCTTCCTTCAGCCCCTCAGTCCCTGTACCTAGTCTTCTAGGGCTTGCTGCTCAAAGTGTGGCCGGCAGAGCAGCATAGGCATCCCCTAGGAACTTGTCAGAGACCTAGGGTCCCGGGTCTCACCTTAGACTCACTGAATCCAAATCTGCATTTTCACAACATCCCCAGGTGCCTCCTGGGCACATTCAGATTCAAGAAGCCCTGATCGCCGAGGCTTGCAGAAATGGCCACCAGATGGCGGGTGTGCGGCAGGCATGGCAGCCAGGGCCACAAATCAGCCATCCAAGCCTCCTTCAAATCATGCCCCAAGTGGCATTAGCAATTTGGAGCCATAGTTCATGAACTGTGGAGGGGGAGAACCCAGAGGGGACCCCTATTCAATGAGTGACAGGTTGTGGGGCGGGAGCCATGAATTCCTCCCTGCTGGGCTCTCCCTAGGTGTTTCCCCTTGCATTGTTTATTGAGAGGGATGGGGGAGAGGGCTACACTCTCATTTCACAGACAAAGAAATTGAGGCTCAGAGAGGGAAAGAAACTAAACAGTGGCCGACAGAGTTGGGAGCAGAAGGCAGGTCTCTGGCTCCCTGGTCCGGGCTCCAGTACCTCTGGAGGGATGGGGCAGGATCCACAGCCCCGGTCTGTGCTGACTGGAGCAACCCGCATGTCCACGTCCCCATTCTCCCCTACCCAGTTGCTCTTTGAACTGCTCTCTTGTTTTCTTGGGGAGTGCTAGAAGCAGCTGCTGTAATAATTCAATTTGGAATACTAATGGATTTTCCACAATACTCAGGATCCTGGACTTAACCTCCAGGGGAACAAAGCACTAGTCTTAATTGGGAGCAAATAAACCAGCCATGGTCCCCAAAGGATCCCCTGGGAATCCTAATGGTTCCTGAGTCTGTGGCCAGTACCAGTTGTGAGACACTGACTCTTCAGTAAACTTTCATGTCAATCTGTTTAGTTTTGCTCTTTTAGTTAGAAGAACAAAGATTTACATGCGTTGGCTTAAGTAAATTTCTTCCAATTTTTTCCCCCTGAGAAATCATTTGGTTGGTTAGGGAAATCACATAGAATTCAGGATCAGAAGTTTTAGTAGGGCCAAGGCGGATGGAACCCAAACATTGGTGTTCCCAGAGTCTAATGAAAAAATTTTAAATGGGGTGGGGGAGCAAAGGGCTGTAATAAGGCTCAACCCCCCCTCTTTTTCACTGTTAGTAACACTTGCTCTAAGCACGCTGGTCACACAACGAGTCAGATGAAGTGGAGATCATGAAACAAAGGAAAACAGAGACAGCAACAGATAGCCCCAGACCATCCTGTGCCCCCTTGCCTGCCTTCTCCTGGGGTAACCCATTTTCCTCTATTTGCCCATACTCCACTCACCTCTGAGGGTCGGATTGTGGTCAATTCAACAATAGTAAGAGCCTCATTTTACAGATGTCCAAGGAGGGAGGTTCTAATTGACCCCCTCTCACCGTCCCTAAGCCCAAAGAGAAGTTCAGTAGATTGGTGTATTCTTTCCCTCCTCCTGCTGGAAAGCCCATAAGAAGTCCTAATCTTCGCAGGTAGTTTTGGTATTTTATATGCAATCCTACCTGAATGGAACCTCTACCGCCACCCAGAATCTGGGAAAGAGCAGAATCTTTCAAGTGCAATTACCAGGTAGCACAGACATACCTTTGGGGGTCCATGACAAAGGACCTGAGATCTGCTCATAGAACCTTGTGTTCAGGTAAATCTAAGTACATACGTGGAAATAATTATAATCACCATCTCCTGTGTGTGTCATGTAACACACAAAATAAATCCAGGGGACTGGGAGATGAGGAAGGGGCACAGGACAAGGATGCCCTAGGGACCATGATACTGGAAGGTGACTTTTACAGTCTTATTTTACCATCCCTAGTCTCATGCCTACAGTCTGGAGTTAGTCACCACCTTGGAAGGTCAGCCTTAAAAGGACCTCATGGGCATCCAGTCCCAAACTAAGGTACAGCAGGGAAGAGAGACAGCAAGGCCCAGAGAAGGAGCTGGGAGAGCCCGTGTCTCCAACAGCCCCACCACTGCCCCTCCCACTGCTGTGTTTTGTCATTAGTTCCCTTGGGTTTTAATTTGTTTATATTCGTTTGCTTGCTTACTTGTGACTTTGTTCACTGGTTGGTTTTGTAACATATGCCTGGCATCATCCCACAAAGGACTGAGATAAACCAAAACTACCATCCAAGGCCAAAAAATTAAAAATAGGTGAGAAAATGGGGCAAAGGAAAACTAAAAGTAGAAAAAATATAAAATTATAAAGTCAAGGAGTAAGCTTTACCTCAGAAGGCAAACCGTCAAGAGGACTTCTCAGCTGCAGAGTTGAGACATGATACAAACATATTGGGAACACTTTTGAATCTAGGACAACAACTCAGATGTAGGAGGAATAGTCTTGTATTTGTTTTCTTTAACCAGATTAAGTCTGGCATTAAGTTGCCATCTGACCAGGCTAGGAATAGTCTGCCTCCATATCCAAGAAGAGGCACTCTAGGGGCACCTGGGTGGCTCAGTCGGTTAAGCGTCCAACTTCCGGTTTCAGCTCAGGTGGTGATCTCAGGGGTCATGAGATCCAACCTCTCCTGGGGCTCTGAGCTAAACAGGGAACCTGCTTCCCCTTTTCCCTATGCTCCTCCCCCTGTTCATTCACTCTTTCTCTCTTTAAGATAAAAAATAAAATAGAATAAAATCTTCAAAAAAAAAAAAAAAGAAAAAAGAAACCCTCTACTCTCCTAGGGATTTCCCAGAGTGAGGAAGCCTCGAGTAGGGCCCAGAAAATAGCAGACATTTGTTGGCTGGCCTTCCAGAGTCCATTGCCCTTCTATCACATTCTTACTCATAACTCCAGATGTTCCTTGGGATATAGCAGCTGTAGACTTAGGTTAGGCTGACCCCACCTTCTGTTTCGGAGTAGGGTCCTGCCAGTCTAAGTCAATCTGCATAATCTTATCTTACCTGCCACTGTGATTGGTTTGGAGTTTGCACTGATGGGTATAGTCAGAGAGAACCTCAGGATACCTGTTCTCTGGTTGTAGGAACCAGTGACTTCTATCCCATAAGTGAATGGGGAAGCTGTGGGTCTAGGGCAATGGCAGCCATCTTGTGACCATGAGACGAGTCAGCCTGAGAACAAACCTGACACTTGGAAGAGTGAAGAGTCAAGGGACTCTCAGAGCAAAGGAGCCTGATTAACTTTGCCTGAGGATGACCCTACTTTTGGATAAATCCACATTATTCTGAAACCAGGTTAAGTAGAATTCTCTCTTCCGTGCAGTTGAAGGTCTCTCACCCAATATGACCTCCATCCTCCAACCTATTATGGCGCTACCCAAGAGTCCAAACCTGCAGCCCCCCAGCCCATCACACATCATACCCATGCCATAACCAACTCTTACTAATGGCTTTTGATAGCTGTGCAATTGAGGATTATTAGAACACTTTGCTTTCCCCAAAACATGTTTTGGACTTCCTTATTGTCCAGGCACCCGCATGAGAGTGTTTGATGCTCTTCGTCATGTAATTTGTGTGGGGAACAAGAGATGGAGAGCTGCTGCCTCCCAGCCAGGCAGTACTCTATCAGTGCATGATTGGAGCTGGGGCATGGGGAGGAAAGGGCAAACCTGTCTCTGTGCTTCCTCAGAGGGTTCTGCACTCAAGGTAAGAGCCCTCTTTTCCTGGTGCTAAGACTTAAGGTGAATTCTTGCCATGGTGCTATGATCAATATGTCATATGCTGTGATATATAGATGTCAATATGCTGTGATGGTATAGATGATACTTTTCATGTTATTCTTACTGAGCACAAGCCTCTAGGATCATACCAAAGTTTGTATGGTGATTAGCAGTTCTACATGGGGTCTCACAGTACATTCCAAGAGCCCAGTTCTACTAAAATCAGATTCTGTGTTTGTCTCTTAATTTTCCACACACCAGTGAGGCTTCATGGACACACACCAGCTTCTGGTGGCAGAGAATCTAAGACTTCACTAGCATAAAATAGCTATGATATGATGTCACTGTGGTTGTGCACAAAGCCAACAACTAGCCAACATTTCTAGAAATGTGAAGGCTTTTCCCTTCTAGGGTCATAAACAGAAGCTTCCATTAACTATGGAACAATGGGTTGGTGAATAGATAGAGAACCAGTTTACATTTTAGTCTTAGTCACAGGGTCTACAGCACGGACCTTAGGAAACTCTCTTCTCTACTTTGGGTTACCATTTCCCCATGAATACAATGAGGAGTTTGGAGGTCTTGCATCCTGGCATCTTGGAAATCACTGATAGTCACTCAATTAGGTGTTATTGACATACCAGGTTCCTCACAGCAGCCTTCACGTCCTTGTTCCTGAGGCTGTAGATGATGGGGTTGAGCATAGGGGTCACCACCCCGTAGAAGAGGGAGGTGAGCTTGTCTGAAAGGTCCTGCTTGTCTGTCCCCAGGGGATCCTTAGATTTGGGCTTCCCATACATGAAGAGGATGGTCCCATAGAAGATGACCACCACAGTGAGGTGGGCAGAGCAGGTGGAGAAGGCCTTCTTCCTTCCCTCAGCTGAGGGGATCCTCAGGATGGTGGCAATGATGAACACATAGGAGACAAAGATGAACAGCACTGGGACCCCCAGGAAGATCACATTGGCTATGACCATGCTGATGACATTGATGGAGATGTCAGCACAGGCCAACTTCAAGACAGCCAGGATCTCACAGGTGAAGTGGTTGATGACATTGTCCCCACAGAAGGGCAGTCTCATAGCCTGGGATGTCTGAACTACAGAGTTGGTGATACCAGCTGCCCAGGAGCTGACAGCCATGGGCACATAGGCAGCCTTGCTCATGACCACGGGGTACCTCAGGGGGTTACAGATGGCCACATAGCGATCAAATGCCATCATGCCCAGAAGCACACACTCCGTGGCTCCCATGGCAAAGGAGAGAAACATCTGCCCGGCACAGGCTGAGAAGGAGATGGTTTTCCTGGGGGTCAGGAAACTGTCGAGAATGAGGGGAACTGAGGAGGTTGTGTAGCAGATGTCTAGGAAGGAGAGGTTCCCCAGGAAGAAGTACATGGGCGTGTGCAGGCGGGAGTCAAGGACGGTTACCAGGATGAGGACCCCGTTGCCCAGCAGGATCACCAGGTACATGGACAGGATGAGCACGAAGAACGTTTTCTCCAACCTTGGGTGGGCTGAGAGTCCCAGGAGAATGAACCCCGCCACAGGGGAGGTCTGATTGGACCTGTCCATGATATATCTTCCCTGTCACCTGCAGGAACTCTTCGCAGTCAATTTCAGCACTCTCTGACTCCAAAAGTGCCTGGGCAGCAGGGCAAAAATCCCCACCCATCTGAGCCAATGGAGAATAACTCTGACAATTTGGTCATCTCTATAGAATTCTAGGAAAAATGTAGTGGAGAATAATATTTAACTTCTGCCTCCAGTAAGAACTAAGAGTTAAATTGGACAAACTCTCCTGCATATGACAATTAAAAAAAAAAAACACTAGGCCATGACATAAAACATCTGCATAAAGCATTGGTGAGATTGTAAGACAGTAAAGAACCATAGGGTCATGATTCTGGGAATCATGAAATTCTGGGAGTCTGGAATTCAGAGAAATCCAGCATTTGAGGCTATGAGTCAAGTGAGGCATTTGCAGCATCTGAAGTAGCTACTGAGAGGCTAAGCAGCACTGCGAACAGCCCCCTGCAGGTGGGGGGACAGGTTTTGAGGTGCGAGGCTCACCGTGAAGGGCCTCTAACTACACTTCCTCCATTTTGTAGGGGATTGCAAAGGGCAGCACCACAAGAGTAAGAGAGAATCCGAAGGAAACCTTTGTTTACAGGTGCTGGAGCTCAGCTTCAGCTCTTCTCAAGCCCTGAACTTGGTTCCAGGTGGTCCCAGATTTTTGGTGCTTCCAAAATCAGAAGCAAATGTAAATCCATGCTGAGGGAAAGTAACACCGCCCCAGTCTTCCAAATCACTTCCATAAAGAGTTTTGGAAATACAACATCTGGAACACATTTATAAAAGGGTAAGGCATGCAGGAGACAAGACTGCATAAATGAAAACCAATAGAAAATCAAGCATTGCTTTTCTTGGGACAGATGGAGCCAATAGCTCCCCTGCCCAGGTGTCGCCTGTTGAGAGAATCAGCTCAGGCTGAGGTGCCAGGTTCTTAACACCCTGTGGATCTCTTTGTACATTTGGAGCAGCGAAGGGGCCTCCTGCGCACTGCGGCCACACTACGGGGAGTTCTGACTGAATATCCCTTCTTTTCTTCGTTCTCCATCTCCCTGCACCAGAGGCCCTGGTTTCTCCCTGAGACTCTTCACAAAACCCCCGAGTCCCACTCTGTCCGCATTTCTTTCTGGAAAGCTTGAATCTCTCCTCAGACTAAGATCTTCCCAAACTAGGGTTTATTCTGGATCAATTAAAAAAAAAACCTTGTAGGCAACACTGAGGGTGTTGGGCATTCAGATTTACCTGTTCTGTCTCTAAAACATTCATGAACTTCCCATCCAGCTCACCCAGTGCCCTCAGCACTCCAGCCCCTTCCTCAGTTATGCCTGGGAGCTCGGAGACACTCCTCCCTTGACTCTTTGCATTGTAGCTGTGACCAAGTACGTGCCATCAAAAGTCAGTTCAGGTTGACAGACACTAATGGAGCACCTGCTCCAGGCCGGGCAGCACTCCTGGTGGTGGGAGCCCAGCAATGAAAGGCACAGCCCATGACCTCAAAGAGTTCAAAATCTAGTGGGGAAAAATCGTCACGCAAATGGTCATGCGCACAAGTGTTTGCATCAGTGGCAGCAGCCACCACAAGAATCATGCCAATGCTACTGACAATGGGTCCTAGGATTTAGTCAGCAACGTGCTCCCTTTCCAACGCGGACAGCCCCTCCTGCCTTCCTCCTGGTCCTCCAGCCTGTGCTTGAGTCCCCTGAGTGATGTGGACACTGAGTTTCCTGATGAAGCTCATTCACTTTGAAGCAGTTTCACCCTGGACTGAGCTGAAATCTGCTCCTTTGCAACTTTAATCTCTCTTCCAAGGGCCGGGCCTCCAAATACCTACAGATCGCTTGGCTTCAGCATGAAGATAAACAAGAGTCAATCTCCCCTTTTCTCCCAGCATCTTAAAAACATCGATATATCTCTATGAGGCAAACAGCCCATCCAGGAATTGACTATGCGGCTGCTCAGTCCTGAGAACGGCCCCTAGCTTGGGGCTGGCACCTGTGCGCAGGACACATTACTACTACTTGTGACGTACGTGCTGCGGTGGTAAATCGGTCTCAGCCTGAGTTGGCCTGTCCTCTCCCAAGAATCTGGATCATGTGAAGAAAATATTCCCTTTATGCCACCATCACCAGATCCCCAAACACGGCTCATTATTATTACTGAACCTTGGGTTCTTAACTACAAAAAAAAAGAAAGAGCCCCCAACCTCCCTCCATGGTTTTAATCAAAAAGGGACAACGGCATATGTGCAAAAGACTATGAGCTGTGTGGTTGTGGGCAAGCCCTGTCCCCTCTGTATGAAGCGGGATGAGGCCAGATGCTCTCTCTTAGAGACATTTGCAGTTTGCTGGGTTGATCTGACTTCATGAGAATAACACCATACCGATGCTGGGGCTTCTCCCCTTCCTGAGCCTCTACTCCATCACAATCAAGTCTGGTGACAGAAAAGCAGCTTGCTAACGATCAAAACCTGCACTTACCTGGATCAGAAACATGGTGAACACAAGTGAGCCGTTGGTTTCCTAAGGGCTGGAAAGAGGCTACAGATCAGAAATAGCAACACTGGGTCTGAAGTGCCAGGGTGCGGGCTCAGAATGCGTGACAAAGAAGGTGAGGGGTCCAGCCGGTCCTCTCCCCTCCACCTGCCTCCTGTGCTCAGGGCACAATCACCGAAGGACTGGCCATCACCTTTAGAAGATAATTTAAATTCTGGTGTTTTTCGCGACCATTTAAGTCCCTGAAGTCATTTAAAGTTTGGAAAGTGAGTGGCACTCAGTTTAGAAACTTCTTATCCTCCTGGGATAACATCCCCAAGATCCAATTATGCTGAAGGCACTGGAGGAAGTTTGCTGCCTGCTTGCTTTCTCCCTCCCATCCCTCCTCTTTTCTTCCCTCTAAACATCACATTTCTGTTAAGAGAGTCCACCAGCCTACTGGGCAGTGATTCCAGGACTCACCCTGATTCCCAAGTCTTTTCTCCTGTGCTGTGGCAAAGCCCCATCCCCCTAAGTCTGTGCTTAGGAGTCTGAGTGGAAGACTTTTTTTTTTTTTTAAGACTGTGTTTGTTGGGGCGCCTGGGTGGCTCAGTGGGTTAAAGCCTCTGCCTTCAGCTCGGGTCATGATCTCAGGGTCCTGGGATCGAGCCCCGCATCGGGCTCTCTGCTCAGCAGGGAGCCTGCTTCCCCCTCTCTCTCTGCCTGTCTCTCCGCCTACTTGAGATCTCTTTCTGTGAAGTAAATAAATAAAATATCAAAAAAAGACTGTGTTTGTTTATTAGAGAGAGAGAAAGAAAAGGAAGGAGAGAGCATGTGGGAGCAGGACGAGGGGCAGAAGGAGAAGCAGACTACCCCCTGAGCAGGGAGCCCCTGACGTGGGGCTCAATCTCAGGATCCCGAGACCATGACCTGAGACGAAGACAGACACTTAACTGACTGAGCCACTTCCCTGAGTGGAAGACTATATACTTTCCCTCTAAATTTTCACCTCATTGGATTAGGGCCCTTGAAGCAACCTGCTTCATCCTTCCTCAACCCTCACCCAGCGTCTATTTAAATCACGTCCTTTCAGCTTCCTGTCATTTGTGCATGTGCTCTGAAACCTCTTGGAAGTCCCTGACAGAATGTGGCCAAGAACAGGGGTGGGTCCAGAGAATGGGTACATTCCTTTATTCAGCCAGGGATCACTGGGTGTGTACTGCCAGAAAGGCAGAGATGTGCAGAGGGACCGCCATCTCTGACTTCTGGATTGCGCCCTCTAGTGGCAAGAGAGGAACATGAAAAGAAATGACCAAGGGAGGATGTGCAGGACAGGGAGAAGAGAATGCCCAGGTGCTGGGAGAGCCCAGAGGGAGGCAGGGGTCAGACTTCCCCGGGCCGGGAGGAGGGAGGGGAGGGGTTTGGGAGAAAACGATTCAAAGTCCTTCATGTGCTGAAGCCGACTCACCACTTGTGTACATCCCTTCCCAACTCCCATTCAGTGGCTTTGTTGTTTGCTTGAAATTGGCCATCGTGGGAGTATTTATAAGCAGAAATTAGCAAATGCTCCAGATCAGGGCTTTTGACCTGGAGATCCTGTTGTTGAGCCTTGCCCAGCACACCGCTGGAGGGCATGAGTGGCAAGTGACCTGACAAAGGGGAATGGGAATCACCCCAGGAAGCAGCAGCTGCATAAACACAGACACAGAAACTAGCAGGAGCACACATGCAGCCAGCAGTGCGGTATATGGCTGGAGCGCACGGGGCAGATGCTGCTGATGGGGAGAAAGGTGGGACTGGACTCTAGCCGGTCTTCTGGGGCATCCTGAGGAGTTACACTTTCTCCTATAAGGGCTGCAGAGGCACTGAGGGAGTTTAAGTAAAGGTCTGATGTGGTCAAATTTCCATCTGAGGTTGATCCTTCTGGATACTGTGTGGGGGAAGATTGGGGGCAGGAGGACAGAACTAAAGAGGGAAACACTAAAAGGCAAGTGAAGATAAAGATATTAACTGGGAAGGTATGGAGGGGTGGTAAAGAGAGAAGTTCAGGGAATGTTCAGTGGATGCAAAATACAATCCCAGAGTTTGGTTGCATGTAGCAGGCAGGAAAGAAGGTAGAGTCACTATTTCCTGCTCAGATGATGGGTGGATGCTGGGGACAGCACTGAAGTAGAGAACGCTGACCGGGTTGCTGGTTTTAGGAGACAAGATGAATTCATTCTGGTGCACAGTGTGTTCAGGAGTGGAGTCTCGCCGACTACACGTCTAGAGTGGCTGGAGGCCTGGGGTTGCTGGCCCTGCTTTGCCGTCTCAGGATACAATTGCTACTATACCACCCTAAGAGATGGTCAGCAGCCCCCTGAAATGCAAAGTCAGAGTATCTATGGGATTCCCCCCTTCACCTCCGGGCCACTAGGGTCCCACTTACTCTATGGTGAGAACCCTAGGAGAAAGTGGATCCTGAGGATAGAAAGACCCCAGAGGAGGTCCACAGAGGTGTGGATGGTCAAGGGTCAGGAGTTAGGGGCCAACAAGCCTGAAAGAGCAGCTGACTCCAGAGCAGAGGGATTCCAGGCAGCTGCTCTGATCATTCAAAAAGATACCCTCTCGTCTTAGATTCCTCCAAAGAGTAACTAGATTCCAATTCTAGGAAACATCTAGTTGGGTCGGAGCTTCTCAGACAGTAGCACACGTCAGAATCATCCAGAGGACTTGTTAATACAGAGATTAGACAAACACACCCCCTCACGGATAGAGGCACCCAGGTGGAGCCACCACCAGATTGATTCTGTAGGTCCAGGGAGGGGCCCAAGAATCTGCATTATTAACACGTTCCCAGGTGAGGCCTATGCTGCCTGTAGTCACACTTGAGGAGCACTGAGCTAGATTTCTCGCAAACTCCGTGTGTGGGATCTCAGGGCACTGAGATTAGAAGTATCGCTGAAGATGTCTCTCTTCATTTCTCCTCCCTGCCTACAGAAGACCAGCCAGGGAATATTTGGGTTTTAGTTGGCCAAAGACAAAGCTTTGTGTGCCAGAACTACCGTTATTCCATGTGTTTGGGTGTGTGCAAATGTGAGTTTGTCAAAGATGAGTGGTGCTGAGCCAAGTGGTACTCTGAACCCCAGCAACTCCCTCCTTTCCTAGGGAGGTATCTGCTTATTGTGGCTTCCTGGGGACAAATGTGGACATGACATCCCATGGAATTCACAAGGCCTGTGACCATCTCCCTGATCAAAACTTTTCAACCTTGCTCAAAAACACTTTGAGATTCTTCCAGGAATTATTCTAGCACATTCTCTGTGAAGGCAGAAAAGAACCACCACCGTTTTGAAATAAAACCAGGACTGGAATCAGGTGCTTTAAGGTGAGAGAAACAGAACTTCCCTGAAGAGGGAAAAGGGAAGAGGCAGGAGGGAGAAGTTGTCTCCATGGTAGGCGAGCTTCGCCTCTTCACGGAGAGGAGACTACTCATGCAGCAAGCAATTAGTGGAGACACAAGTGTGTAATTTCTGAAGTCTGAATGCTGGATTATCTCAATAATATTTACCTTATTCACTGCTTCGTTCCAGCAAGCCTCACTTACTGGGTATGCCCACATACTCCTGCCCCTCAAATTGTTTCCATGCTTTGTATCATGACGCACTCAGGCCACAGGACTCACCTGACTAGACCAATGGACTCGTGTTCTAGGGGCAGTTAACCTGAGAACTCTTTGATGGCCTATACTAGATGATGACTAATCAAACCCTTCAGATCTGTCTCTCAGGAGCTTGAACTCAAACACCAGGACTTGGTCAGCCGCTGGTGTAAGAAAGGAAGGGGAGGAAGGAGAAGCCACAGTAACACAGGCAGTTAGGCCTGAGAAGCCAGACCTGTGGTAAGCTGAAGTCGAGTGAGAGGGAAGAGAGTAGGGCCAGAGTGGTTGTGTCTCCCATGTGGTAGAGCCGTAGAGATGGGGGACCCAGAGCTCTGCCACAGGGGGGCCAGCGGGAGCCCCTCAGATTGACATTGCAGTGCCTGTCCAACCACAAGGCCACCTGCACGAACCCTATAACAACCCCTTGGCCTGAGGAACCAAGAGTGAGGGAGGGACAGGCTCCCAGCTGTTAGAGGGCAGAGGTCAAAGATGTTAGACACCATGAATCCCAGGCTGGAACCCAATGATGGAGGGTCCCTCCACCTGCTCACATCCAAGTATCCCTCATATTTACCTCAAGGGATCTTGAGGAGCATTAGGTGAGACAAGATCGAGGAAACGGTTATAAATTAACAGCAACTCTTATTAGTATCAATGTCTCACCATCATCTCAAATATAACAAATCCAATAGGCCATGAACTCCTCACCCACAGAAACTGTTTTTCAGTCCTAGCTTTATTACTAGTAACCAGTGAGCGGGGCACACGAGAGGTACAACAACTGTATGCCGAAATGTCAGAAACGGTGCTGCAGGCACCTTATCCCGACCAGCCCGGACAGGCTCTCCTCCACGTCACCGGCTGCTTCCCAACGTCTGCGATTTTAGCCACTGCTGACTCCTGTCTCGCCTGCATCTCTCCCAGACCTACCTCGAAATCCTGTCAGTTCTTTCTCCTGGAGGTCTCCCCGGGGCCCTCTCTTCCCCGTCCCTGGGCGAGTTCTGCATAGTCCTCCTGTGCACAGCCTCCTGGACAGCTCTGTGGCCCTCTCAGTCATGCCTGCTCTCTAGATATTTCTGCTGTGCTGGCTTTCTCTGAAGACAAAGACCCATTCCTGGTCATCATGCCCCCCATCGCTACTCTTTGGTACTTGGCACAAGGCTTGGTACTTATGTTCACAGCACTTGTTCAGAGCGGTGGGCAGGTTGGTGAGAGAGACAGAGAGGGAGAGTGAGGGCGGAGGAGAGAGAGAGAGAATGAATGCCGGGTCACTGAGTGGAGGGGAGGAGGTGCCTGGCTGGCGGGGAATCTGTTGGCTCAAAGCTCCCCAGGAATATTTGAATCACTGAGGCCCAGCTCTTCTTCCTTCCCGGCTCTCTGAGGGCAATGACAGAGCAATCTTGGACCTATTGTTGTGATCAAAACCCAGGGAACTCTGATTACCTGGCCAGAGGATGTTCTAAGCTGAGATTTCCTTGTAGTGAGAGGGGGGCGTTGGGTAGACTTCACAACATTGCCTAATTGGGTCTATGGGAGTGAAGTCTAAATTCTGAACCTCTCACCAAACTTTAAATTGCTTCTGGGATAAGGCCTGGCCCCAAAGCAACCCAGTCTTAATTCCTGAGAGAGTCATCACGGGGCCCTCTGGAGAAAGTGTGGAGTGCAGAGAAGAGGGTGCTGGGCCCAGTAGCTAGGCATGGCTTGCCAGCCCACCCTGGGGTACAGCCTCCTCTGGGCTGAGGTTCCTGGCTGAGTCTCAGCCTTGAGAGTCAGCCTTTGTCTCCTTGTCTCACTGAGCCCCAAGGTCAGGCAAAGGCACTGTGAGTAGCTGTAGCTTCTAGGGACTGTGACTTGTGGCTGCGCTTTGGACCTTTCTATACCCAGGGCCATTTAGAGACACCAGGAAGTCAGACAATAGGTAACAACGTGCCCATGTTAAGAATGTGTATCTATATGTTGCTGGAGCAGCTCTGAGAGATAAGGTCTGTAGTGCCTGCTTGGTCATGGCTTGGTAGCACCCAGATGGGCACGTGGCACCGGAGACAGTCATTTCCCTTTGCTGGCAGCCTCTCCAGTCCAGGGGCCTCCCTTCCTGTGAGCCGCAGACCCAGCCTAGACGTCACCCCATGCTAGGTAAGTGCCCGGTGATGTCTATGGCCAGCTCTTCGTTGTGCAGAGTGGTGGTGAGGGTGTGCGGGGAGGACTGGACTGGGGACAAGACGACAATTTCCAAAGCTCTAAGGGCCGCAGCTGTGGCCCCGGAGCAGGTCTGTTTTGCATGAGCCCGGAGGAGTCTCAGGGCCAGGGGAGGAAGGGAGAAGTGAGAAAAAGGGCAGATATCAACAGCCCAGCTTCCTGACAACAACGTGTGGTATAAATGTTGAAGCAGGGCTAGAGAAATCACTTCCTGAAGAGAAGATCACTGTAACAGGTGGGTAAGAGAAGGGGACTGGACTGGTGTAGGATCTGAAGAGTCTGCCAAGTCTCAAATTCTGTACTCCCTGGTACCAACGGAGCCTTTCTCTAAAAACAATCCTCTATCCCTTATTTGCAGATATCCTGAGAGAAACTCTTTTGAGCATTGTATCATTACCAATTAGAAAAAGAAGCACCCCTTCTTCAGGGCCACATGTAATTCATAAACCTCTCTCTAGACCTCAGTTTCTCCACCTTTAAACTAAGAGGTCAGTGATTCCAAAGATGGGTGTGGATCAGATGCACACGAGGAGCATTTCTTTAAAAAGCAAGCAGACTAAAAACTAATCTCTGAGATTAGTTAAAAAGCTCATTCAAATGTAGGACTCAGCAGTCTGTGTTTTTAACCAGCAGTCATGCTGTTTTGGGTCCCCTGCTACAGGCCCTGATGACATCTGGTGTTCCTAATCTCTTTGGCAGTAAAATTGTGATGATCTACACTGTGGCTTGGATGTTCTAGGCAGCTGAGCAGATGTACCTGTGACAATGTCTGCAAAGCATCTACGTGGCACTGGACAGCGTGTGACTCAAGGCCCCACTCAACCGCTCCTGAGGATGAGAATTATGAATGGGCTCTGACCAGCAGGTACGATTTTATTCCTTGGGTCCAAGTTCCAGAGAAGCAGAGGTGCAGACAGGTCAGCTGTGGTCACAGGAGGCGACACACAAGGCCTGTGCTGCAGGTCAGGTTTCCAGAGACTTTGGCGGGAGCTGCATGTGGTAGGCTCCAAAAATTCAATTTGGTCAGATTTTCCAGAGAAGAGGGCTAAGATCAGATAGAGTGATTTACACTGACTACACTTACAAAATACTGAAGTGTAAACCAGAAACTGTATAAGAAATAAAGCTATTAAAGTAACTTTGTATTTTTAAGCCAGTACATTCTCTTCCTATAAGACTGTGTTGAAAGTCCAATTATAATAGAAACTTGCTAGACAAGGAGAGAACTAGATGCATAGGAATGGGCCATATGACATCAATGGCTGGTGTCACTGAGGTCTCAATTATATGACAGAGACAGAGTTGCTCAGAGGCCCCTGCTTCCCTGTGAAGCGTTGAAGATACACAGCATATGCAGACATATAATTTTTGCTTTAGGTATATTAATATCATTGACTAGACAGAAATGTCTTTTATTTATTAAGTTTCTTTAGATTTTCACGTTCTGCATTTCATGCTTTTGACTGATACACAGCCTAACTTTAGATAACTTGGTCTTTTAGTTGAATCCCACAGGTTAAGTTTATTTACAATTTTAGGGACATCATATTGTGATCACCATGTAGTGACTCAAGCAAGCCATCAAAAAACCAACACGTATTTCTGCCTTTAGGGATACAGGGGAGTATTTGAAATGGAAGCCTCCAACCAGTCTGCTGTGACAGAATTTGTTTTGCTTGGCCTTTCTGCCCACCCAAGGCTGGAGAAAACGTTCTTTGTGCTCATCCTGTCCATGTACCTGGTGATCCTGCTGGGCAACGGGGTCCTCATCCTGGTGACCGTCCTTGACTCCCGCCTGCACACGCCCATGTACTTCTTCCTGGGGAACCTCTCCTTCCTAGACATCTGCTACACAACCTCATCAGTGCCTCTAGTCCTGGATGGCTTCCTCACTCCCAGGAAAACCATCTCCTTCTCAGCCTGCGCCGGGCAGATGTTTC
>CM052813.1:49149291-49159821 GCA_028533885.1 Nasua narica | reverse complement strand
CTCCTGGGCTATTGGTGGTACTGCTTCTGTGGTACACACATCCTTGACAATTCAGCTGCCTTTCTGTGGGGACAATGTCATCAACCACTTCACCTGTGAGATCCTGGCTGTCCTAAAGTTGGCCTGTGCTGACATCTCCATCAATGTGATCAGCATGGGGGTGACCAATGTGATCTTCCTGGGGGTCCCAGTGCTGTTCATCTTTGTCTCCTATGTGTTCATCATTGCCACCATCTTGAGGATCCCCTCAGCTGAGGGGAGGAAGAAGGCCTTCTCCACCTGCTCTGCCCACCTTACTGTGGTGGTCATCTTCTATGGGACCTTACTGTTCATGTATGGGAAGCCCAAGTCTAAGGATACCCTGGGGAATGACAAAGAGGTCCTTTCAGACAAACTTATCCCCCTCTTCTATGGGGTGGTGACCCCCATGCTCAACCCCATCATCTACAGTCTCAGGAACAAGGACGTGAAGGCCGCTGTGAGGAACCTGGTGGCTCAGAAATGCTTCACCCCTTGAAGTAGGATGGCTCCCCTGTGCTTCTCACCTTATGCGAGAAAGGGCTTTTGATCATTATAGCTGCTCTCTTGACCTTCAACCCATTTTCAGAGAATTTTTTACTTTTCAGACTATATCTTCTTAGTTTTAGCCATACAGCTGAGAGCTGACAGATGCCAGACAGTAAATCTCTAATTGATTACACGAAGACATTCTGAACACATGCTAAAACCAAGAAGAGAGGAACCATCAGAGCGAGGTGGATGGCCTGCACCGTGTCTAAGCTGCACAGTCGGGACACAGAGGGGAGAGGGCGCTCCCAGCACTGTGGCCATCCCTCCCGGATTCCCCAGGAGGGTCACAGGAGCAAGGAGGAAGTGGGAATTTTCATTTTGCACTTTTTTTTGACGAGACTCAGTTTGCCTGAAGTACTAAGAAGAGACCAAGAAAGTTCTCTGCATAGAGATCTTTTAGGTGGGAACAAGCTCTTCTGGTACACAACTACATTTCTTTTTACCTATGAGAAAATCAAGGCTATTTTTTCTCAGTACACTTCACATTAGAAAACACTGCTAGTAAGTTAACGGTAAGGAGTATAGAGATTGAATTTGATTTTCATCAGTTTAGCAATTCCCACTAGAAAAGCCAGTATTTGGTTAGATAGTAATTCACATTCTGGAAAAAAGAAAGATGATAGAGATACACATAGATGGACAGATAGTCAGACAAAGGCTAAATATATATGAAGATTTTGTGGGGCTAACATTTGACACATTTCTCTGTTCCAGGACTTCCCAAAATCTTTAATATACTACAGTACACTGTGAAGGTCCAAGAGATGTACACTCGGTAGCATTTCCTGAACCTCCATAGCTCAGCAGGAAAAAACTGGGAAGCATTTTCTTACCTATGACCGTTGGTGGGTTGCATAAACTTTATCAGTCTATTTCTTCATATTTTAACTCTTAACTACTTTAGTTTATACAAATTAGATATTATAAATAAGTGCCTTACAAATGGTAAGCACAATGGAACTATTAGATACCAGTAGTGGTTGTATCATGAATGCTGCCCAGTGCTGTGTGCCATGTGGAACAGAGTAAGACATGGTCCCTACATACAGCAATAGACACACAAGGTAAATGAGAGATTCAGAGATGGTAGCGGATAAATAGAAGCATTTTTATAGCAAGTTCTATGAAATTCTTTGAATATGGCACACATATTTAAAAAGAGAATTTAGAAAGTGAGTCCAATTTTGAGACTAGATCTTGGAAGTTGGAAAGTTTTGCTTCAAATGATATTTACATTTTCTTATATTTATTAAAAATGAGTTGTGGGGTACCTGGGTGTCTCAGTCGGTTAAACATCTGCCTTCGGCTCAGGTCACGATCCTAGGGTCCTACAATCGAGCCTGTGTCGGGCTCCCTGCTCAGTGGAAAGCCTGCTTCTTTCTTTCCCTCTGCCCCACCACCACTCATGTGCTCTCATTTTCTCTATCTCAAATAAATAATAAAATCTTTAAATAAAATGAGTTGTATAAGGATACATATTTTGTTAATAAATTTTCATATCCTTATGTTAGTCCTGTTCCTAATTTCTACTTTGTACCAGTAGGGAATAATCTTGCCCAAATGACACAATGATACACAAATGACATCTAGTGGCCATTTAAGCAAACTTCAGACACTTAATGGAACCACACAATATCGTTGTTAGAAGAGACTTTGGGGTTTTTCTAGTTCAACCCTATGTACAAATGCATGCTGTTCCTTCCCAATGCCCCTGATCCCAGCCAACCGGCATTTTCTTGGACATCTCCAGTGACAAAGAATTCAATACATCCAGAGTCTAACTTTTTCGTTCATTCTTGCAAGTTCTTCTTTGAATTATGCTTAACTAACTATACCCTCCAGTAGCTTCTACCTTCACTCCTAACTAGGTTTAGTGCCTCTATATGAAATGCACCCAATCTCTTTCCTTCTGGTATATGAAGATAGTTCTTCTAGATAGTTCCTCTCCAGCTCAAATAGTCCCAGTCCTTCCTCTGATACCAAAATCACCCAATTTTACCCAACGGTGTCTAAAGCATCATCAACAATGGAAACAATATGATAGTTCTGAAAATACCTTGGGAATAATAATGATGCTGCCAAGCTAACTCTCTTTCCCCAGGATAACTGATATCAGACTGGTATAGAGAATCACTTTTGAAGACCACCTTCTTGTTAGGCCATCCTCTGCTCCCTTGCTTTTCCTCTGAGTAACAGCAACCATATCATTTTATATCATGGATGATATAATCCTAATGTAATTGTTAAATTAAAAATCGTATAAATTGTTTTCTCTAGGAACAATGGCTACTTCTACTCCCGCCCTCCCATCTCACATTCCTGTATTTCAACGTCAATCACCTGTCTCCTGGCCCATGCTTTCAAAAAGAACAAGTTGCATCGATAGGAACAAGATGACAGAAGATGGAGGAAAACTGTTCTTTGACCCAGGTCATTGATCTTTCTCAAAAATTATTGCCGTGGTACCATACAATATAAGAATCCATCCCCCAAATGAAAATAATCGGAATGTATAAACTTTGAAATATTATTGGTCTCTACCAGAATGACATTTGTTTCATGGGTGATTGCTGGACCATAGTGCTTGACTAGATAACAAGGAATGCTTGGGAGAAGGCATTCAATCAATTTGGGGGGGGACTGATTACTTTGGGGGGAATGTATTAATTTCTGGAGTCTTAACTAGGTTAAGGGCTGATAAGGCTCGAGGAAAGGAAGACCACTGAGTATGTCTGGATCTCCGGTGATTGCATTTTTGAGGATGATTGAATTGATTGATTAGAAAGAATTTTGATAAGATGTATAACTCCTGCTTTAATATCAAAATAAAGAAAAAGGTTTCAGCTATAAGTTTGGTCATTTTGAGAAATAACCTTTGTGGTTTGCCAAGTATTAAAACTTTCAAGTCAAAATGGCTGTGCTTAGTTATTTTAAAAAATTATTCAATTCTTTCTCCAGCCTTTCCTTGTGCATTGTACACCAGTGTCAGTATTCATTCCATTTGAGGCCCATCTGGTCTCTTAAAAAGCTAGCCACAAATAGCTCCCAATAACACCTCTGGGCAGACACCAAAGAAGTAAATCCAATCCTAAGTAAAATGTAGTGGCTTGCCAATGTTTTTACCAGTGAGGAATTATAGGAATTTAGCCATAGAATTTGAAAATAAATTGAAGTCTCTTTTTAGCCATTTTTTGTTTTTAGTACAGACCAAGATCCCGTTCATTGCAACATGTTTTCATAGGCATGAATGCTTGTGTTTGATCCAGAAATAATAAATGATTGACTGTTACCCGGCAGCAGGGTGGGGTGGGATTCCTGGCACTTTTATTTTTTTAAGCAAAGGAAAAAAACTGACCAGAAATATGTTCTTTCAACAGCTTTTTGTGGAAATGTAGATTAAAGAGACTAGTTTTTAAAGCCCCTTATTGAAATAATTACAAATACAGTTACATGAAGCTAATGGAAATACCGTTTAAATCAATATATGTTATCTGACCTAGATGTTGCCCTTAGGGGCATCAAAAAAACAAGACATCTTCAGTTTATTAAGTTTTTTATCTTAATGAGTTCTGGGCTCAAATATTTTCTTTTTAAGTATAAATATTTGCTTTTGCTAAAGCTAATTTGAAATTCTTGAGCATTGATTTGAGTATGCACAGAAAAGCTCAGTTTTGTTGGAAGAAGCTAGGAAATCCACTACTGGAATTTAAAAAATGGCTAATGTGTTATAAGTTATTACACTTCATGGTACAAATTTTTACAATGTAGAGAAATATTTAAAATTATTTTAAACAAAACCTTGATGCTAGGCATGACCAAAGAAAAGTTTGTCTCATTTAAAAAATGTTCTAAACTGGCAATTTTCAAATTTTTTGTCCTGAAGATTAGCAAAACTTAAAAGACAGGTGATATCTGATGCTGATGAGAACAGAGGGAAATAAATACTTTCATATTCCATTGGTGCTAATGTAAAGTAGGTCAATTTTTTTTCTCCCCAAATATGTTTATTTTAATTTTTCAGTGTTACAAGATTGAAAGTAGGTCAATTTTTAAAATACAGTGCTATAGGGGCACCTGGATGGCTCAGTTGTTAAGCATCTGCCTTTAGCTCTGGTCATGATCCCAGGTCCTGGGATTGAGCCCCACATCGGGCTCCCTGCTGGGCAGGAGGCCTGCTCCTCCCTCTGCCTGTGTTCCCTCTCCTTCTGTGTTTCTGTCAAATAAATAAAATCTTAAAAAAAAAAATACAGTGCTATAAGGGGACATCTGGCTTGCTCAGTCGGTAGAGCATGCAACTCTTAATCTCTGAGTCATGAGTTCGAACCCCACATTGGGTGTAGAGATTACTTAAAATATAATGCTATAATATTAGGTAGACATACAGATCAAGGAGATTGAATAAAGAAAAGAAAATTCAACCATCTTCCAAGAAAGAAAACGAAGGGGCCTCGAAGCCCAAAGTCCTATTTCGCAAGTGGTGCCCATGTACTTACGGGGGGGCGTGGGGGTGCCAGATTTAGCAAATCAATATGCAGATGCCCAGTTCAATTCAAATTTCAGATAAATCATTAATACTTTCATAACTATATATATACATAAATTATATACACTTAAAAGGTATACTTTTTAGTATAAGTATATATACTTTTATTTAAAAGGGTTTCCATTGATTATCTGAAACCAAAATTTTACTGGGCAACCTATGTTTTATCTGGCAGCCCTAATTTAATATAAAACAATAAGAACAATAAGAGAGGAAAGTTTTACCTGGGATTGCTGCTAAAAATGCTGCCCTGCATGTCCTCTTTTATGATGTCCCCTCCCCCGGAGAATGATTATTGCCAATATTCCGTCACAGGAACTGCTCAGCTAGTTTCTTTACTTTCCAGACACTGTTATCATTACACCTATAAAAAAAAATACAGTGTATCTTTCAAAGGTAATGACATTTTTAACATAATGTGCAATACCGTTACCATGTGTAAAATTTTATCAGTAATTTCTTTTTTTTTTTAAGATTTTACTTATTTATTTGACAGAGAGAGAGAGATCACAAGTAGGCAGAGAGGCAGGCAGAGAGAGAGTGGAAAGCAGGCTCCCTACTGAGCAGAGAGCGTGATGCGGGGCTCGATTCCAGGACCCTGAGATCATGACCTTAGCTGAAGGCAGAGGCCTTAACCCATTGAGCCACCCAGGCACCCCAGTAATTTCTTAATATACTCAAATATCTACTCATTTCCAAATTTGGAATTTCTAATTGTCTCCTAATATCCTAATCTTTTCTTTCTTTTCTTTTTTTCTTACAGTTTCTTTGAACAAGAATCTAAACAATCCGCACATTGTGCTTTGTCCCAAGTCTCGATTTTTTCATCTAACTCTGACCCTCTTATTACAGCCTGAATTTCAGAAAGGCAGCAAAGATCATAAATGAACAAAAAGCAGCAGTCAGAGGATTAGTCAAGTAGTTAGCTCAGGATTTACACAGTTCTTTTCCTTAGGTTCGAGTCACCCGATGCCACGTCCACAGCAACCACTGTAGAGGAGGGATCAGGAATGGCTCCTCCACCCTGTGCAGGTTGCCTCTCCTCTCCTCTGCCAAAAAAGTCACGGCGACATTTATTCTCGACTCTTGCTGCTGCCCAGGTAGGTGCCCCTCTTTCAGTCTGCCTGGGAGCCTCTTCCCTGGAGACTTCCTCCCCCTGTACCAACCCTTAAGCTCTGTGGTCCTTTAACCTCCCTGCTCTCTCCCATTGGAGCCTTCCCTTGTCCCTTGATCACTGGGTACCATCTTTTTTTCTCTCTTATGGAGCCAGAGACAATTTGAAATGCATGAACATGAAGGGAAAAGACCTGAAGTACAGCCGCAAGGTCAAGTACCCATGAGACATTCAGGTTTTTACCACAGCCCAGGTTGTCTCTGAGTATATCATGTAAACATTATTATGCCACAAAAGTCACAGTATCTTTCTTTGCTTCAACTTGTGCACAAAAGGTAAACTCCTGTCACCCAGCGTGGTGTCTCACTCATGCCAAAAGGCGAGTGTGGGTATGCGATGGGCCACAAGGGGTAAGGAGTGGGGAATCCTGCCACATAAAAATGGAGTTAGGTAGGACACACAGAATGTGCCCGATAAATATTTGTTGGGCGGAACAGATGAACAAAATTAGTAAAAGGTACCAATAACAGTGCCTGACACATTTTGAATTTTCAGTAAATACAACCATAAAATAAGTATTATTATTGGATGATCACTGAGGTCTCTCCCTTCTTACCACCAAGGTTCTAAGACATGACTGAGTCAGGATTGGGCCCACATCCACGGGACACCGGAAGACCCACTTGCTTGGGGCCAGGACAGGGTGCTCAGAGGAGTTACTGCACGTGTGGACTTTCTTTCCTCTTCAGTTATCTTCTCCCACTCACTCTGCACTGGGAGGGAAGACAGGACATTGTCCCTACAGCCTTGGG
Organism: Nasua narica; assembly: GCA_028533885.1. Classification (NCBI taxonomy): domain Eukaryota; kingdom Metazoa; phylum Chordata; class Mammalia; order Carnivora; family Procyonidae; genus Nasua; species Nasua narica. Next base: position 49,152,782 of record CM052813.1, on the reverse strand, counting down.
ATAGCCCCTTCACATTTCAAACTTTGAATTGCTTCTGGGACCAGCCCCTGTGCTGACATAAATCCTAAATCTTCACATCAATTCCCAACGGGAGACAGGCAGGGTTCCTAGCCCCATTTTACAGGTAAGAAACCTAAGGTCAAAGGAAAAAGAAATTGTTCCCTGCTCAAAGGCTAAGCCAAGACTCTGGACCGAAATCCTTATCTTCTGATTCCCAGGCCAATGCTAGTTCTTTCCATTTTCTCATTTCTTTTTCATTGTTTTCAATCCAAATAATGATTTTTTCCAGAGTACAAATTAACACATGCCCATTGTAGGAAGTTCAGACAAAATCAACGCAGCATAAGAAGGAATTTCATCCCCTATAGTTAACCACTCTAAAAAGCTGGAAGTAATTTCCCTCTGTTCTGTCATTTTTATACAAAAACAATTTGATGTGCTTGAGATTATATTGTATGTGCACATTTAAATCTTAGGATTCACTTAATTCTATAACATAACCATCCCTACCACCCCTACCATGTTACTAAAAACCCTATGCTGACATCCTTTGAGTGTGAACAATCTTCCATTTTATGAATATACCACAGTTCTGGACTCTGCCATTTGTTGGACAATTATTTTTCCACATTTTTCTTGTCAATAATGATGAGATGAACATCTTCGTTAAGAAAACTTGATCCACTTCCTTGATTATTTCCTTAGGACTAAGTCCCTGAAGAGGATTGCTGGTTTGGCAGGTGTCTGGACATGAAGCTCTCACCAGCAGCTCAAGGAAGTCTCTCTCAAGTTGATACAAATGTCATTCAGAAGCAAAGTAACTTCTTACTTCATTAAGTAAATTTAATAGAAAATTGTAATCTTTAACTTTTCCAAATATGCTTTGTACATTTTGAAATATATTGGTCTCATGTCTGACAGCTTCGGTAGATGTAGAACTTACTAAATATTCCATTTGCAATGCAGTAAAAATATTATGAGATCATGCCAAACTTCTAAGTGCCATTAGAGTAAGTTAAACAGACCCTGTTGTTACCTAAGCTGCCAGATAGCAGAGGTTCACAAGAACGGATCTCATAGCAACTTTGCCAACCCCAGCCCATCCTCCAAAGTCCAGACTTGAATAAGCACCTGCTTATTTGACAATTTGTACTTCGATGTATAATAAATCCTCAAATCAAATAAGTCCAAAATAGAACCCTCAGTTTCTCAGTGACTTTCTTCCAATTTGTTCCTTCCTCATTTTTCCCATCTAAGTAAATGGGGGCACCACCACCTACCTAGTAACTCAGGCCAAGAACCTATGGATCATCTTCATTTACTCCTTCCCTCACTCTCTACATCCAGTGCATCAGGGAGTCCTATTTGCCTCCTTCAAAATGTATTGAAATTGAGCCCATTCTATTGGTACTCATGCTTCCCTGCAGGCCACTCCTCGTGTTTCAAAGCATGTTTCTTCCCAGCTCAACACCCTCCAATGGTGTCCTGTCACACTTGGGAGTAAAATCCCCAGTCCCACACAATCTGTGTCCTGTCCTCTCCCTCCCCTCCAGCGGACATCCTTCCAAGCCCTTTTCTCGCCATCAAGCTTCCCAGTTCCTTTTGCTAGGAGACTTGGCACGTGCTTCATCCACATCGTCACCCTGTGCTGCCCTTCACATCACTCAGGTCTCCGCCTAAAGGGCATCTTTCTACATGCCCAAGATGGACGCCCTCCCATCTCCCTGCATCTTTATTCCTCCCCACTGCACTCATTACCACCCAACAAACAATCTCTTCATTTGCTTATTTACTATCTCCCCGCTGGAATGTCCACTCCATGGGGGCATGGACTTCCTCTGCTGTGATTACTGCTAACAGAGTACTCAGCATGGGGCACAGTAGAGTTATTAACACACTCGAATACCTATTTATTGAATAAATGAATGAAGTAGAAGGTTTTCACTATGAAGAATGTGCATTAGACTCACTTGAGCTTATTACAAAGAAGGGCAAAGGAAAGGCCATTCTCTGCAACTTGAGCTCCCATTGGAAGAGGGCTGTAAAGCTCAAACCGCTAGACAGAGATTAGTATCATTGTATCAGAGTGGCATCCTGCTAGAGGTTGTGTGCTCTATAAAAATGGACAGGACATACTGCCACAGGAGTAAAGGCAGCAGCTGGTTGAGATGTTCACAGGCTATCGAACAAGAGGTTTGTTGTAAGCACACTAAATTGCCAAGAATACTGGAGAGTTAGAGCATTCAGGAAAGTAATCATTTCAATTTTAAGGAAAAAAGCTTGAAAATTAGTTTTGTTTTCAAAAGCTAATAAAAAATTAGTGTTTTTCCCAAAGTATTTATGTGTGGAAAAAGTGAATACTTTATCAATGGAGGTTAATCTACCTTAAAGCAAGTGAATCCCATTTCTGATTTCTGTATTTGCGCCATGAAATGAATCCAGCTGTTGAAAATAGACAAGAGTGTCGTCTAGTGGCCACTTACATGAACTACAGCTCCTTGAAAGGTCAAGCCATATCCTATAGTCCATCTTGCCAGTGGTTACCAGGTTTCCAGATTTCACAGACATATAAGGATTTTTGTGTTGTTGTTATTGTTTTTATGGAGACTTATAAGTAGTTGTCAAGATTTTATTTTGTTGACTTAGGATGTTAAACAACAATAACAAATACCATCTGCTATCTAAAAACAATAAACCGCTTTAACATCTCCCAAAATAGAAAGACCATAATCTCAGAATAAAGGAAATGTACTTCAAATTACAAATATTTAGCTTTATAAAAAATGGACCATGCAATCTTTTCTTTCCTCAATAGGAAAATGAGGCCTGGAATGAAAAAATGTTCATCATCTTTAGCCATCAGAGAGATTCAAATCAAAACCACACTGAGATACCACCTTACACCAGTTAGAATGGCCAAAATCAACAGGACAGTAAACAACAAATGCTGGAGAGGATGTGGAGAAAGGGGAACCCTCCTCCACTGTTGGTGGGAAGGCAAGTTGGTGCAGCCACTTTAGAAAACACTGTGGAAATTACTCAAGAAATTAAAAATAGAGCTACCCTATGACCCTGCAATTGCACTACTGGGTATTTATCCCAAAGAAGCAGATGCAGTACAAAGAAGGGCCACGTGTACCCCAATGTTCATAGCTGCAATGGCCACAATCGCCAAACTGTGGAAAGAAAAAATGCCCTTCAACAGATGAGTGGATAAGGAAGATGTGGTACATCTATACAATGGAATATTATGCCTCCATCAGAAAGGATGAATATCCAACTTTTGTATCAACATGGACGGGACTAGAAGAGATTATGCGGAGTGAAATAAGTCAAGCTGAGAGAGTCAATTATCTTATGGTCTCACTTACGTGTGGAGCATAAAGAAAATCATGGAGGGCATCGTGAGAAGGAAGGGAAGGGTGAATGGGGAGAAATGGGAGGAGGTGATGAACCAGGAGAGACTGTGGACTCTGAGCAACAAACTGAGG
>CM052813.1:48910340-49149191 GCA_028533885.1 Nasua narica | reverse complement strand
AAATCCCCTCGGCCAGGAGAGGCATTCCCCTGGACCACCTCCTTCCAGCCCCAAGACAGGTTTCCCTGTAACTTGGGGCAGAATTGGCAGGCTCTACCCAAGTGTCCTGGTTCGGGCCTGGGAGTCTCCTAAACCCTTCTTTATTCTGATGTATGAAAGCAGCTCTCAGATCCATCACCTCTCCTAATCTCTTCCCTGGTCTAAACCCTCTAGTTCTTCAGCCTGTACTTAAGCTCCCAGCCCGCAGGGCAATAAAGTACATTCTATGCCTTCCTGGGCTCCGGTTGCTACAAAGTTAAGATTATAGACATTTGTGAACAGATCCTGTGAAGAATCACAAGTCTGAAAATTTCTTTTCCCAGGCTAACCAGCTCAGAGCGGTAGAGAGGATAATAATATAAAACTATTATTTGCTGAAAACTTCTGAAACTTTAAGTATCATACAATCAGAAAATTATTCATGGTTTATTATTATTATCTCTCATTTAAAAGTATGTAAATAACTATTATGAAAGATGTGGAATGATTTACAATGTCAGGAAGCTTGAGAATTCCCAGAAATTCCAATTTGTTGTTCCCAACAAATTCCAAATAGATTCAGTTGAAAATTTGGAAACATTAATCTGGATAACCGATTTTCAAACTTTTTAAAGCAGCCAATCTTTACTATCAAACAAAGTCCACCTTGAAAACAGGAGATACAAAAGATATAAAAGGAAACTCTGGCTGAAGGAGACAGAATTAGGAGATGGGATTCTGTCCCCAAAGTTGCAACCAAATTGCTGAGTGACTTGGGCCCATCACTTAAGTGTCTCTACCCTGGTTTCCTCACTTATAAATTACAACTGATGCTGCTCTACCTGGCTCCTGGCTTGTTGCCGAAGGCAGCTGAGACGATGCTCAGAAGAGCTTTGCAAACCTGGGACACCTTGTAGAGGGTTAGGTGCCAGACAGATAAAGGATGTCCACACACCTGATATAACCTTTGTCATGTGAGCCCGACAGGGAGATCAAAGACTGCAACTCCAGAGGCCACCCATCCTGGCCACTTTTCTAGACTCTCTGCCAGTACCTAACTTTTTTAAGAGCTGGAGCTTCAAGATATAAATGAGACCTTGAGTTTAAAATGGAATCATTCTAAACCTAGTTAGGATCAGGAAGTAGAACACAGAAAATTGTACTCCATATAAAAGTGATGGATTATAAAAAGCGGGGTGTGAATTGTGTGCAAGTTGCAAGTTCAGGAAGTTGCATTTCAGTCTGGAACTATCATAAGATGGAGAAGAAGATGTCAGTTCCCCTCCCTGAACTTCAGATCTTCAGAACTATTACATCTGTAAGAGGCCAGGAGGGCCTGGATGACCCCACATTTCCACGAGGATTCATGCTGCCCCATTCCCCAGCTAAGCTCACACAGCAACAGGAATCAGTTTTGTTCATCTGCGTCCGGAATGTTCTTGCCAAGGGCAGCTCTGGCATTCCTCAGTCTGGAGAGTTCTTTTTGCAAATAACAGCTATTTTCTGAACAGTAGCAGTAAAGTTTGCTTTTCTTAACCTTTGCATCACTTTTTAAAAAAAAATATTATTACATGTACTAAAAAGCAACACATCCTTGTTAAAATAAATTCAAACAATGCAAAAGTAACCAAAGTCAAAAGTAAATTTCCTCCTCCCTGTAAGCCTTTGCCCCAGTTGTAATCATATCCTTCCAGACTTTCCTTGTGTATATGTATACATATACACATAAGAATAATTTAGGAGTTTTTTGTTTTTGCTTTTGTTTTCTTAGAGAGAAGGGTGTTTACTTGCTCCCCCCACCCCGTTTCAAGGGACCATTCTGTAACTTGCTGTTTTTTCTCTTTTTATAGTGGGCAGTTTTCAAATCAGTACATTTTTGTAGTGGTTATTATTCTGCTTTGTAGATGTACCATAATAATTCCAATAGGGACACATATGTTTCCCTATTGATGGATACTTTGGTCTTTATAATGTTCTCGCTATTCACAATAATCCTTTAAAAAATAGTAATACCGTAAGAACATCCCTGGACATACATGTTTGCACACATGTTTGCACACATGTATTTCCGTGTATTGGGATGGCTGGAGATGCACAATGCCCGACACCTTCACAGAGCCCAACAACCCACGCTGTTACTCTTAGCCTATTCCCAGCAGCCTCTGGAAAGCATGACTTCTATCTCCACATCCCGATCTGTAGGGTACTCCTAGCCCCTGAGCGCAACAGCTTTCTTCAGCTCCTCAGATGCCACCTGACTCGGCCAGGCCTGGGATTACCTAGAGGAGCAAATTCTAGCCTGAGTCTTGATGAGCAATGATGGTTAAGCCAAGGATGCTTTGCTGTTGTAACCCCAAACTTGGTGGCTTAAAACAACACATGTATTATAACAAATTTGTTATATGATAATAAATGTACTGTCTTACCGTTCTGGAGGTCAGAGTCCAAACTGGGACACAAGGGGCTAGAGTCAAGGTGTCAGCAGGGCTGGGTTCCTACCTGCAGGCTCTCAGGGAGAATCAGTTTCCTTGCTTTTTCCTTTCCACCTTCTGGAGGCTGCCGATATTCCTTGCCTGGTGGTCCCTTCTCGCTCCAAGTCTTTCTCTGACGTCTCTTGCTTCCCTCTTCCACATTCAAGGACCCTTTTGATTGTATTGGGCCCATCTGGATGATGCAGGATAACCTTAGTGTGGGGTCATTTGGTTTTCGACTGTGATTCCATCTGCAAGAGAGATTCCCCTTTGAGTGTAATACGACATATTCCCAGGTCCTGGGGATTAGGATATGGACACCTTTGTCATATTGTCATGTCTATGATATTATGACCATTATCATGCCTAGCACAGACACCAAGAGCCTGAAGTTGCGAACAGAGCCCACATAGGAGACTTCTAAGGAGTTCAGATGTATGTCTGAGAAAGATCCCTCTGGGGGCCAGGCGGGCAGTGGTGGGGTACGGGCAAGGAGATCAGTCAGAGGGTATCACAGTGGTAAAGCCCGTGAAGGACAGCAACAGCGAGGCCCTGTTCACGTGTGGATTTCCCTGGATCTCTGACTCTGAAGAAGAAAGGGGTCCTTGCCATACCCAGTCCTAGTGAGTGGCCCAGGAAGCCTCACCCTGATAAACAAGAGCGGAACCTCAGCCCTGACCCAGTCCACCACAGCCTCCCTGATGCTTTGCACCTGCAGGGGTATAGGATTCTGTCCTGTTTTGTCGACAGGAAGTCACAGAGCTGGAAGAGCCTCTACACCCAGCTGTCAGGAGGGGCTCACCGCTGCCCAGCTTTTCCTCCACATTCTTGGCCCTGCAACCAGGGAGGTGTTTCTCTCTGGGACAGGCTGGATTCCGGAGTCAGTAGGCCATGAAATAACATGTTTTCCGGAAAAGTGCCTTCCTTAAAGGAAACCACTTGTTCCAACGAGTAGAAAAGGGTCATTGTGCTTTGCCAGGCCCCCACTATCCTCAGGACACGGCACAAAGCTTCTGTCTGGGGAAACCGAGGGCAAATCAGATCCCCAGGTGCTCTGGCCTCCCCTTCATTCTGGAGAGAGCAAATGGGTCTGCTGACAGGTGGCTGGAAGTGTCCATAAATCTCCATTTATGGACAAAAAGGACAGTTGAGCTTTGTGCCTGTGGGTCCCTGCCCCAGCAGTGCCGTAAGGCATTAGTCCAAAGTGCCTCACAGTGGGCAGCTAGGTTCCTCAGCGAAAAAACAGAGGGGACAGGGTGGCTGTGAGCCCTGAGAAGATCTGTAGAAAGCCTGGAGCCCCGTGCATAGGAGACATCGAGTAAATAGGAACTGGTAACAGCAGCATTAGGAAGGGAGAGAACGATGGATTTATTTGGAAACTGGGTTCATGTGAGGCTCCGCCCCAGATTTCTCCGGTGACCTTGAGCAGCCCCTACCGTTGCTGCCACCAGATAAACACTCCTGGCTTTGCTGGCATTCTGGTGTCTCTGTCCTGCCGCTGCCACCTCCTCCCCTGGGACACAGACGCACTCACTGCCGCCCTTCACACCACACACCTCACGCACACACACACCACATACACTCCACTCTCACACCGCACAGCCCACGCATACTCACAGCCCACACACTCCACACACATAAGAAAAGTAGGATTGTAGGAGCTGCTCGTCCCTTCTCTGGGTCATCCTTCCCGACTCTCCTGAATCCCGGCTACCCTATACCCATCTCTCAGCAGGTGCTCCCACTTCTCTGGGACAACGGACCATCTGGGGTGACACTCATCTCCCTTCTCCCCCAGACAGGCAGGCATGCGGCATTTATCTGTATCCCTGAACGTCCTTCCCAGCAGCATTGCTGCACCCGCATGCCACCATCTGGGCCTGAACCCCCGGCCCCCTTCCTGAGCTCTGCCTCCCACACCCATCCTGGGGACCCCTCTGTGGGTCTTTTCCTTGCTGGTGTACTGTTAGTGTCTCCCTCTCCAATCCGTCTTGCTCAACACACACCCCACCTCCCTCCTATTCCTAAAAATAAGAATCACCTTGGCCTCAGTGTGGTGCCATTCTGGCCAAAATACATGGCTCTTCTTCCCCTCAAATTATCTCCAACACCAACCTCTCCTTCCTCAGCTCCCACTGATCCAACTGCCCTTGCACACACACACCCTGCACAAATACATGCACCCTAAACACACATGCACGTGCACACCACTACAGGGCCACTCCCTTCACTCCACTCAAACTGTTCTCACCAAGGTCATTGTCAACTCTTCCAAAATCCAAGGTTCTGCTCTATGCTTACCATTGCCAGCCCAAATATGTCCCAAGTATTGCATGGGACATACTTATACTAAATACTGGTTTATTTTTTCTATCTGAAATTAAAATAACTAGATGTCCTGCATTTTTATCTGCTAAATCTGGCAGCCCTGCTCCCTGCTTCCCTGTCCCATGTGCTCTCCACCTTCCTGTCCCTTCTTCAGCTGCTACTCCTCAGCCCCCTCCTTCTGTCAGCCTTCTCCAGGGTGCTGGCCTTGCCTACCTTCCCTTCTCAAGCTCCCTGATCTCTGGGACAGCTTCTCCCACACCCTCAAGTCCAGCTCCACTCGAGGCTGGCCTTGCCCAGAGTCTCTAAAGACCTTTTCTCTAGCTCCTTTGTAGCAATAGATTGCAGTGTTGCGGTGTGTGTGTGCTTGGAAAGACTACATGCCCAGCGCAACAAGCAAGGTTGCCTCTTTGTTGCTTTCATCATCTATTGCCCAGAAACCTGCTGGCCAGATGTGGCAGGAAGTGCTTCCCTTGGGAGCTGGCTGTTGTCCAGCCTCATCTCCTCCCACTGAGCTGCCTATTCCCAGCACCCACATGTTCTCTGAATCACTACTAGTGCTGCTGCCTCTGGAACACCCTTTCCCAAACCCTCCCCGTTGAAGTGCCCCCTTTTCTTCAGGTCTAGCTCAAGGGCCACCTCCTCCCAGTTTTCCCTGGGCCTCCCAGCTCTCCCTCTCCTGAGCACCTTAGTGTGTTATCTGCAGCCTTGTCCAGGTCACTAAATCGAGAGTTCACCAAGTGCTGGGACCATGTCTGGTTGACTCCCATGATCCCTGGGCAGAGCCTGATATACAGTCAGTGCTCAGCCAGTGTGTATTGAATAGAGGAGTGAGTGACTAAATAAGAGAACAAGTGACAGAATGAAAGAACAAATGCATGAGTAAGGAAGGAAGGAAGACTCATTGAGTAGATGGAGTGGATGGATGGATGGATGGGTGGATGGATGGATGAATGGATGGGAAGGTGAATGAGTAGATGGATGAATGAATGAATGGTGGGTAAATGGGTGGGTGGGTGGGCAGATGGATGAGTGGGTGAATGGGTGGGTGGGTGAATGGGTAGGTGGATGGATGGATGGATGGATGGATGAATGGATGGATAGGAAGGTGAATGGTGGATGGATGGATAAGTGGGTGGATCAGCAAGTGAACAAGTGAGGAAAACTTGGGGCTTGACAGACTGCCTATCGCCTGCAGAGTGAGGTCAACCTCCCCACCATCGCTTTGTTTTCAAAGTCATGCAGTTCCAGCTTGCAGACCCTTTCCACCGACCCAGAGAGTTTGTGACCACGCAGCACAAGGACAGAGCTCCAGCCCTGGGGTCCTAATACCTGGGTCTAGCTGAAAGGCACCTGCCCTAGACCAGAGCTGACTTTACTCTCCCCTCCCAGACCTTGCACATCTATCTCTGCCCATCTGGAGCTTCCATGCCCATGTATTTCTTTGTGTCTAGACATGCTCACTTACCTCTGATGTCTGGGCACCTCTGAGAACAGGCCCCTGCTGAGTCTGAGAAAGGCACCACCCAGGACCCTTCAAGGAAGGACTTCAGGGGAAGCCTCAGCCGCAGAGCTGCTTTGCCAGAGGTCAAACCTTGGGGGACGGGAATGGGGGTGGGCAGCACTCAGAGACCGAGCAAAGGTAGAAGGCGAGTATTAAGGGCCTGCATTATAATTTGACTTTTTCCTCTATCTAGTCCTGCTTTCTCCACCTTCCCCTCACAGATGTTGACACCTATACACATCTTATACCCCAAGCTTTGTCTCAGTATTCATTTGTGGGGAATGCAACCTGCAACAGTTCCCTTCCATGTGCATCTACGAAGGCCCTATTTGGAGTTTTCAGGTCCAGAGTGGCCAAGACAAGCTCCCAGGAACTCCTGTGTTCCTGGGCCTCTCCCCTCCCTATGCTCCCCTACTCCATCCCTCTCTGCCAGTCTGACTCTCTCCCTGGTCCCTTCCCCGTCTGTACCTCTGGAGCCCAAGCCTCTCTCTGAGAGTCCTTCCTGTGGCCAAGACAGCCTAAGTCCCCTTTAAAGGCCAGATCCCTGTCAGGGTGTTTTGCCCCCCTCGATAGGCAGGTCCTAGAAGAGCCATAAATTCAGGGCAGAATGGAGACATACGAGCCAGGAGACCCAGAACTTTGCACCCCTCAAACTGTATTTTAAATATGGCACAGCATTTATTTCCCGGTACAGAAAAAAAACCGCAAATTTTCTATTAATAAAAATTGAACATCTCTTTATTTGTGATGAAAACAGAGCTTTGTTACAGGCTCTTGATGTAACATAACATTTTAACTTATTTGGGATTATCTTTCAGTTCATGGTTTTTCCATCATTCATAAGTGACGCAAGTCACACATTCTCCAAGAACAGAAGTGACCTATAAAAAGATAGTAATAAAGTCTCATTCAAAATATGTTTCAAAGTCTTCTTTCTGGCTTTCCTGTTAATCAAACAGCTTGTACTTTCTGTGACCATTTTTTTCTCTTCTGTTTCGTTTTGTAGTTTTCAACCCTGGTTCTTGAGAAACTTACATAAGGATATACATTTTAATTATGCAATAAATCCTTCGTCCCCAGGGAAGCAGCCCTTCGGCTGCAGAATTGCAGGTCTGACTTCAGCCAAACCTCAGGGTTGGGTTCTGGGCTATGTGCTTCTGCAAGGAGCCAAAGACTCCATCAGCGGGGCAGATAAAAATGTAAAAATGTCCACTCGGGGGCGCTGTTTCTTCTGGTGGCAAGAGAACCCCTTTCTCCGCATGTTGAGGTAACCTGAATGAACTAGCTCTCCGTTCACCATAAACTCCAGTGATACTGCTGTCCCCCGGTAAGTCCAAAGAGCTGGTCCCTGTGCAATCCGATGCAGTCAGTCACTCACTCTTCAGGCCTCCCCTAGTATCCTGTGGGCAGGGTTCAGCTGAACTCAGGGGTCGGAGCTGAATTCCACCTGGTCCCAGCCATGCAGATCTCCTAGGCTGGCCGGCACAGCAAGCTGGGATGGGATGGCACACGAAGTTTGCTGAATACAACAGATGCGGAGGCCAGGAAGGCCAGACTTGGAGGAGTGGGACAGCAGGGAAGGCTTGCTGGGGGGTGAGTGGGTCTCACCTACCAGCAGAACAAATCCTGGGGACTGAGAGGCCTTACATGAAGGTCCAGAAGTCCCGGGCACCCCCCGCCGCCGGCTGGGCATGGCGACCCGGCCCCGTGAAGAGAGAAGCCTCCTGGCGAAACGTGGCCACCGTGAAGCTGTGACCAGGGCCCCCCTGAGGATCCTGGGCCCTCGAGTCACAGCTGAAGCAGCAGAGGAGGCAGGTGATGGCTACGGTGACCACAAACAGCACTGCCACCACTCCAATCACTGCTGTTTCCATGGCCCCGCGTGGCAGCTGAGGGGCTGAGCAACCGGGGGTGTGTCTTAGAGCCTTAGCTCCCCATCCGCACCAGGGGGCTCTGGGTGATAGCAGGCACCCTGCTCTTCCAGCCGCTCTCCTGTGCGCTCCTAGGCAGATGCTGGTCTGAGGCCCTGCGGCCCGGCCCCACTAGGCCCTCGGGTACTACTCCGCATTGCGATAGTCAGGCCTCAGTTGGTCTCTGTTACCGTTCTCTAAGCCTCTGGCCAGGATCCCAAGTGCCGTGGTCAACTCCAGTGGCAGCTTCTGGAAGAAGAGCTATCCTGAAAGATGTGAGCTCAAGACTCCTTGGACTCAGAGGGGCTGAGCAACAGGGACCAGAAGGCTTTGCTCAGAGAGAACCTTGCCAACCCGGCCCTCCGGTGACGCCTACCCTTTTCGAGAGTTTGTCTTGTCTGCTCAGACAAAAGACAAAATACTCCCCCTCCTGGGGCTCCAGGATGAGCCTGGGCTCCTCCCCTGGAAGAACCTTGGGCCCCGTCCTTGAGTCGGCCTATCTGCCGCCCCCTGAGCTCCTGGCCACGGGCAGGAGGCAGGAAGGCAGGTGAGGAGGAAGGCCACGCCAGCCCCAGGCGAGGTCGGGGTGAGGGTGCTGCAGGGTCACCACGAGGGCCCTGGGGCCCTGGGCAGGGTCTGCGGGCCCTTTCACTCGGCCTCCCTTTCTACACCAGACTGGGAGAGGGCTGTTTAGAGAGGGCGGGCTACGCTCCCGCCAGGACCTGACCCCCTCCAACGACTTACATCCGGGCTCCTGCGCCCCCAGCGGTTCCGGTTCCCGAGAGGCCCTCTTCCGTACGGCCTCCCCACAGCCCTCCCTGCCGCCGGCTCACTCACACCTGCTGCCCACACTCAGGTGCTAGGACAACTTACCCCGGGCTTCCCCGACTGACAGCGCTGGCTGTACCCCGTGCCATGGCCTCCTGACGCGAGGGCCAGCCCAGGGGCCACCCCACGGCACACTCATGCCTGGGTGCTGCGGCCTTTGTCCTGCTTCCGACAGGGCTCCGAGATGTCTGAGTAGCTGTGAGCACTTCCTGAATTCCTTCCTCCGATTGTGTGGGCCCAGGACCCGCACAGCTGCCCCTCGGTGACTGCCCTCGCCCCACCCCCACGCACGCTCACGCCGTCCTGCCCTGCGCAGTCGCAGTCGCGTTCTCCGGCAGCCATTCCGGGTGAGGGGGAGCTTGGCCGGGATGCTCGTCAGCCAAGAAGGCTGCATCGCCTCACTCAGTCACAGCTCTTCCACAGCTAATCCCCTGCCCTACCCCCCTTCCAGAAAGGAGGCTCTACCCAAACTATGAGGAATAGAGCAGAGAGAAACAATGCTTCCGGGTACCAGACACAGCCAGGCATTAGCTCATAAAATGGCTCCAGCAACCCTGGGAAGTGATATTGTCTCCATTTCACGGACAGAATGCATATAGTCAGAAGTTAAACACCTGCCTGCAGCCTACTGCTAATTAGTCATAGTGATAACAAGAGCACCAAATGGCTGAAGGGAAGGCTTCCCTCTTTTCCCTCCTAGCTCAGTGCTCTTCTCGGGTGCCACAGGGCCACGAGGCAATCACCTCTTTGTAAAGTTTTACTGATCTGAGTGTGAAGGCCCAGAGAGGGCAAAAGGCCAGCCTGAGGTCACACAGCCTGAATACTTTGCAAGCTCTCCAAGGCCCCAGTGAATTTTCTTTAGTACCAGTTTGAGGAAGATGCTTAAGCACAGAATGGGTAACTATTTGGACTCCCTGAAGCCTGTCAAACTCCTACTCTTCCTTTTCCAGAAGGAGCTCAGGGCTCTTCCTCTGCGTGAGCAGTGAGTGCCAGGCAAGCTGGGCCTGAGGCAGGAAGCTGGACACCTTGAATTAACTGGGGCAAGCACAGCAGAAAGAAGGAAACATGATGTACCAATCTGTGGTGGTTTCAGATTGAATTACGAAGATCAACTTACCGATTCAGGAGGTAGAAGGCACTAGAGGAATCGGATTTCAAGATGAGTTATTTGTTCTCTGACTTCTGGTTTGCCTATTGTTTGTGGATGCAGAAGAGTGGGAAGCCACAGCAGTTTTAAACTGGAATAAAGGGCAATTGCTCTGCCCTCTTATCTTCCACCTTGTATGGGTTTCCTTATCTGATTCTGAGATTTGGGGCCCTCTCCTTGATTCATTAGTAAATTGGCCTTCTGGTCCATTCTTATGATAGGCATTCATATTTAAATGGAGGCTGGTGGCCCCCAGTGGGAGGGACCTGGCTTGTGTTGTGAGGACAGGTGTGGTCTGCTCTGAAGTCCCCTCGGGGTTTCACATCACATGCACACTCTGCCATGTGGAATGATCAAGACGGCATCTCAAGCCCGGGGTGGAAGCAGCCATCTCTGATAAAGGACAAAGTGCATGCCTTCACCACCATGCCCATTCCATCCAGGACCCTCACCCTCAACCATCCCCCAACAGCCTTGTCCCGTGACAAGCGGCAGCATCATAATCAGGCAAGCTGAAAAGATCAAGACAGCCCACAGCTCAGAGATGTGTGTTTGCCCACAGCTCAGAGATGTTCGTACTAAGGGTTTTTTTCTGGGTATGTTTTCTTCTTCTTGTGATTATTGCCATCCTGTGCCATACAGCCGCTGCCCGTGGACCCCAGATGCCAAGGACTCCCCAAGATAACTCTATCACTTAGGTACCTACGTGTCCTCCCACATCCACCATCAGCAACCGATCAGAAATAGACCCCCTCCCACATTTTCCCTTACATTAGCAAGGGCAAAGATGATGGCAGACATCCTAGAACAGAAAGGAGAGAGCTCTTCCAGAGACTCCAGGCCACACTGAGGAAAGGCAGGCCATCCAAGTGTGACATGGGACTCCACAGAGAGATGCAGGAGAGAGGATGTTCAAGCCAGCAGGCCACACACATCCATCTGTTAAATGTTTCCCACTTCTCTGACCCCTCAACACCGGGGTTGAGTGGGAACTCAAGCCCCCTCAGCAATGCCCCAGAAGCTCATAGGCCTAATCCTCTGGGAACCTTACTGCTATACTTGGTGTCCCACAAGCCCCAAATTTCTGGCAGTGGTTATTCCAATCATATTTACTTTTCCAGAGAGCATGAGGTTCTGAGAATTTTTCCTGAGTATCTGTTGTTTTGGCTGGTTCTGCACTGGGGGCAGGGAGCCCTCAAAGTTTCTCAGATCTAGGAGGGCAGGGGCCCCTGGATCCTGCCATAAATCTTGGGAGAAGGAGAAAATGTAAATGTATTCCAACAGAACTAGAAAAATAAATACTAATGACAAACTGGAAACCTATAGGAGGGAGCAACAACTTCTTCTTGAGCAAAGACCCAGAGAGAGGAAGATACGAGGTGTTTTCTGGGGCCAATGATGGAGCAGCATGGACAGGACAAAAGGAGCAAGGACCAGGAACCAGATCAGGGGGCCTTGAATAGACAACAGAGAGGCATAGACTCTCCCCCTAGGCTGATGAAGCGTTTCAGCAGATCCCTCAGGCCGCTCGCAGATGCTTCAGAAAGGGCAGGGCTGGAGGTAGGCAGCAATCCAGGCTGGGGGGACTAGCTAGGGCAAACATGGGAGTGCAGGAGGGGAGGAGAATTTGAAGGACACAGCAGAGATAAAATCAGCAATACATACTGACCCATGGCCCACTTTCCCAGCCCAGAAATCTAGTGTGAATCCGTCTCCCCCAGCACTCATGGAGAATCCACTGGGAAATAGAAAAGAAACAGGATGTTCTGTTCCAATGAGTCACCAGACCCCTGACTTTCTGGCCTATTCTCGAGCCCCTCCCCACCACCTCTCTTGGCCTCCAATGCTCTCCTCCCTCCACTTCCCACCCAAGCACAGGCTGAAGGCCTCAGAACAAGATAGTATTCCTCCCTGTGGAATTCTGCCAGCTATTCATGGGATATTTGGAACATGCCTCCAGGCTTTGGCGAGAAGGAGTCTCCGCTATCTATCCCATTTTAGGGATGAGGAAACTGAGATCCCAAGGAGGCAAGCACTCTCCCAAGGCCACCCAGCACCACCTCCTCCAGTTTAAAGAACCTCTACACCCCCCTGGTATACACAGGCATCCATGGACACGGGGAGCTGGAGACTCAAGGCTTGGATAAGAAAC
Organism: Nasua narica; assembly: GCA_028533885.1. Taxonomy (NCBI): domain Eukaryota; kingdom Metazoa; phylum Chordata; class Mammalia; order Carnivora; family Procyonidae; genus Nasua; species Nasua narica. The sequence goes on along the minus strand of CM052813.1, from coordinate 49,136,836 downwards.
CCCAACCCAGTAACCAAGGAAATACTGAATTCAACACAGCCCGCAGAGTGGGGCTTCTGCAGGTCCCAGAGCTCAGTCTGCCCTGGAGATGGGCTGGGAAGAGCATTGGAGGTAGAGTCCTTGGAGGTCAGCCTGGGTGGCCTCATCCCTCTTCTCCCCTGGACTGTCCCACAGAGGCCCAGAGCCCCCCTGGTACACAGAGAGCCCTCTCCAGGCAGGGCTGCATGCAAACCCTAAATCTTTCCTCAAAGCCTGGGTCCCGAGCTTTCCTTTCCTACTACCCTCAGAGCACCGCAGGTCCCACCCAGGTTCCCCCAGCACACAGCCAGCCCTCCAGCACCAGGCAGAAGGCGCGTGTGCCAAGCATTCACTTCTCAGAGAGGAAGGTCCCAGGGCAGTGCAGACACAGGCCTGGCTGCTCCCTCTCCCACCTGCCTTACAGTCAAGAGCCTCTTCACGGAAGCTTCTTAGTGGGTTTTATTTTCTTGCATCAAAGCACAAGTGAATTGACCTTGCAACCTCATACTGCCTTCTTCAAATACAAGAGCATTGCCGGCCCCTTCCAGCTAGCCCCCTGGCCAGCAGGTCGGAAGACAGCACTTCCGAGAGCGGGGCTCGTCTTCTGTGCATCCACGTGCACTGTTGTCCCCTGGGAGTTACAGTCACAAGGCTGTGTCCATCCCCAAAGGAAGCCCCTGCTCTCACCCCATTACCCTCCAGTGTGTGCAGGGCCACCCCTAGTGGCCCTCGGTTCTCTCATCATACCCTGGGGTGTAGTAAGCAGAGGCAGTGCAGCAGGAGGGGGCACAGTCCCCGGCGTTTCCCACAGAAAGGCTCCTCTCTGCACGGGAGCACGGGGTTCCACGAGTCTCGGGTCCGGGAGATGGTAGGTAGGGCAGGCCGGGGCTGCCATTCCCAGGTGTCAGCGGCGGCCTCGGTGGGCGTGATGGGCGTGGGCCTTTTGGTGGGCGTGGTGGGCGTGGTGGTGGTGGAGGCCCGCGTGGTGCGTGTGAGGCACGTGGCCAGGATGACGGAAGTGGTGAAGGTGTCCCAGGTGGCTCCGGCGCGGGAGGAAGTAAGGCTGGGCCCAGCGCACGCGGTTTCTCCTGGCAGCCGGACGGCTCCTCTCCACGTCCTCACGGAGGTCCTGCCGTCCGCGAAACAGGCAGGCGGCCAGCAGCAGCAGCAGCAGCAGGACGGCCGCAGCGGCGCCAGTAATCAAGACCACGAGGCCTAGCATCTGGGAGCTGGACGGTCCTTCCATTCAGCAGCTCCTTGCTGCTTCCTCCCCTTCGGTAGCCTCTGCTCAGCTCTCACAGTCCCGGGACCTTGTTGTCTCGGCTTCCGCGAGCTGGAGAGCAGCCAGGGAATGTGGGCGCAGCCTCTTTGGCCAGGAGCTGCCTACAAAGCACGAGGCCAGGCGGCTCTTAACTCTGGGGAGGTCCATGGGGACACTAGGTGGGGACAGAGGAGCCGTCAGGCAGGGCTGTGGAAGGAAGACCCTGAGATTGGGGACAAGAGGTCCAGGCCCCCCATCTCTGCCACCTGGCCAAGTGACCAGGCCAGCCCCCTTCCCTCCCTAGCCTCAGCAACCTCCGCTCTTAGTATAACATATCGAATAAGAATGTGGGTTCTGGAACAATGCGACTCATTAGCTCTGTTACTGTGCACAAGTTACTTAACTTCTCTGTGCCTCGATTTCCTCATCTGCAAAATGGCCAGTAGGAGTACTTTCCCGCATACACAGGGTTTTGTAAGGATTCGAGGGGTTAAGATTTACAAAGCACTTAAACCAGTCCCTGACACACGTTTGCCCTCAATATTATTGCAGTGGAGTGTGGCCCAGGGAGACCTCAGCCTTTGCGAGTCTCTGGCTCCCTGTCCTGCCACCCGAGTCCTCCAGGGCAGGGACAGGCCCTGTGGAATGAATTGTCTTGTACTTCAGGAGCTCAGTGAGGCACCATGGGCAGATTTTCAACATTAGGGAAGCTGAACCCTGTCTCCAGGTCCTCGATGCCGCCGGGTCTGGGTGTTAGGTCACACTCAAGAGGCAGGAAGGAGGCTGCTAAGCTCAGAGAGGCCAGAACCCATCCCACCTCCCAGCCCCTGTTCCACAGGCTCGACTGGCCATAAATGGCAGGCTTCTGGCTGCATCCCATACCTTCTGCATAGCAGGAGTGGCATGCCATTCCTTCCTGGTGAAGAATTTACACAGCAGGCAGGACCTGAGCAGCCACAGACCCTCCTGCCACTCCTAGTCCCACATCCCCTCTGTCCATCCTAAACGAACACTGTCCATCTGGCTCACATGCCTCAGGGCCGGGCACCCATGATCTCCCGGGAGAGCACCTTCTGCTGTGGGCTTATCAGGCCATCATCAAAGCTCCTCTGCACAGACAGCTCTCCATCTCACTCCCCCAGACTACAAATGCCCAGGGGCCCTCCACAGTGAGGCCCCACACCCTCCCCATCCTTCCCTGGTGTGCGCTCATCTCCCTGCCACCTGGAGGAATGTTTTCAGCAGCCAGCCTCTGCGGATCCTTAGGCAAACCCCTCCCCTGACCCACCCTGGTTCCTCTTCTGGAAAAGTGCCAGGGCCGGAGGTGACCTCCAGGGACTTTCCCTCTCAGACCTCAATGAGATGAGCTCTCTCGGGGAGGCCTCAAACCCTTAGTGAAAACCTTCTTTGGATGAAAATGCCAGACGCTCCCTTCAACCAAATTGGACTCAGGGGGCAGCAGCTCTAATGAATCCAGGGGCTTTTGCCCTCAGAGGAAAAGCCACTTAAACTTTTAATGATGCCAGAGTGAGAACTCCCTCCTACAGCTTCTGGGGTCCTGGGAGCCCAGCTGCCTTCTCTCAAGAGCTATTAAGGAGGGAAGTCTGCTGAAAAGAAGTAGAGGAAGGCAAACAGAACTTTCTCTTTCTCTAAGGAGACTTCCACTCCATACCAGCCACAGGATGGGGGCAGGGCCCTGCAAATAGCAGACATGCAGGGCTTCAGTCGGCACAAAGGGCTGCTTGGAATCACTCAGACCCAGCCCACCACTCAGAGTTAGAGAAACTGAGGCCAGAGAAGGGAAGCAACTTGTTTAAGGTTTCCCAGCTTTGTGGGCTATTCTGTACAGCAGGTAACGAAGACAGCACTATTCCTGGAGTGAGGGGGGCATCCAGAGTGAAAGTCTGAGATCGGCTGGGGACCTTCTACAGAGATAACAGGGACAGGGATGGGCAGACGTGGATGACGCTGATCGTTCGGCCTCTCTCACACACATACACGTGGCATTTGTTTTCTTGAGTGCAGAGTCACTTCCAATCTGGACAGAAGATAGCCCCAGAGTGGGTATTTGATGAGATGCTGTGAGCACCTGGGGGAAAGTAGAGAGGCCACAGTCCTCTGGGACTGCAGAAGCGACTTTCTTGGTGGCCTGAGTGGACACATGGGTTTGCAGGACTGATGACTTGAAGAATGTGTGTTTGTGTCAGAAAAGCTGTTCTGTAGCATTGTGACTGTATTTCTCCCATAGAGTTTGGCCTTCTGCACACCCCACAGGCTGCCTTCCTAGCTGAGGGGCTGGAGTTTCAGACTATGCAGCTGATAGGTCAGCCATTTGGCGTTCCTATCATTTAGCTTCATAGGCATACTTTCTAGGGCGCACAGACTTATGCATGCACATACACACCTGTGCACTCTTGTAAACAGCTCTGTGAGTAAACTTATGTGCCAAGAATTGTGTGCGCACATACTCGTGCACATAAGTTCCATACAAGCTCACAAAATTGTGCTTTTACTAGATACAAGTGGTTCTTGGTTGTCCCACAATCCAACCATTGTTTTCAGTAATTGGTGGCACCACCTAGTGGTGAAACTGTAAAAATCAGTTTCATATTCTGATCTGCCCAGTTACAGTTTCCTGACCTTTTATAGATTATAATTTGAACCCATGCACTTAACTCCTCTCTGTTACAAATTCTGGCCCAGGAAATTTAAGGAATTTCTACAAGATATAGTGCAAATGAAACCATACTGATGGAGGCACTGACTAAGGAAGGGTGTCTCTGGGAGGTAGTAGAGGGTATGCCCGAGCAGAGCCTCCCTAAGCCCTATGATAGAGAGCCAGGACTAGGAATAAGGGTGAGGTGGGCACAGGCAGGAAACAAGCTGAGCGACTTTAGGAACACAAGTGTCTGCTCTCAGAGGAAAGGCCAAGACTCAGCCCATCTTTTGTTTTGCACAGAAAAGTAGGGATAATGATCAGCAGGTTCCTAGCATGGGTGCTCATGCCAGTTAGAGAAGGGAGATAGTCCTCTGCCTAACCTTGGGCTGCCTCAGTAAATAGTGAAAAGAGGTTTCCCAAAACAGCAGCAAACTTCTCTCCTCTTCTCAGGAGTTTTTCCTGTTCTAATCATGGCCAAGTAGACCACCACCTCACTCCTGGCCCACTAAACCATAAACAACCTGGTTTTCTTCTTCTTCACTGTCTGAAGCCAACATGCTTGAAACATTAGCTACATAATTTTTAAAGAACCATTTCAGTTACAATACCAAACAAACATAGATCTAGGTCCCTCTTTAAAGTGAACAAAGAGGGAAAAATTGCTAGACATATGAAAAAAGATATCAAGTATTGTACCTTATTACCAGGGTTACTAGAATCTAAAAAATGGAGAAATAGTAAAATCCAAAATTGTATATTCTATTTAAATAATATTCAAAAATTAATCCATACATGAATTTGGGGAAATAATGCAAAGCAGGAAATTTATTTTCAGATTAAAAATCAAATCAGGAAAGACCACTTTGAGAACCTGTCTCATAAGTCTGGAAGAAAAAAGAATAGAGAGAGAAAGAGAGGAAATGCCCAGGAACTCAAATACACTTTATAATAGACATTCTAGAAGTAGAGAGCAGAGCCCATGGAGAAATAATCATTAAAGAAATGAAGAAAACTTCCTGAGCTGAAGATATGAGTGTTTGGATGAAAAGTCGCACTGCATACTAGGCAAACTGTTTTGGGGCTGGGGGGAGGCAGGGCAGACCGTCTAGGTATACCCAGGTGAAATTTTGACATTAAAAATGTTATGTAAGGGCCGCCTGGGTGGCTCTGTGGGTTAAGCCTCTGCCTTCGGCTCAGATCATGATCTCGGGGTCCTGGGATCGAGCCCCACATTGGGCTCTCTGCTCAGCAGGGAGCCCTCTTCCCCCTCTCTCTTGCCTCTCTGCCTACTTGTGATCTCTCTCTCTCTCTCTCTCTCTGTCAAATAAAAAAATAAATAAAATCTTTTTTTTTAATGTCATATAAAAAAGTATAGAAAGGAACACAAATAGTACAGCTATTTAGAAAGTGTCTGGCAGTTTCTTACAAAAGTAAACACCTTCTACTATATTACCCAGCAATCACACTTCTTGGTACTAACACAAAGTAGTTTAAAACTTATGTTCAACACTGGGTGTGGTGCATGAACAATCAATCTTGTAACACTGAAAAATTAAAATAAACATATTTAGGGAGAAAAAATAAAATAAAACTTATGTTCACACAAAACCTGCACATAGATGTTTACAGCAGCTTTATCCTTAATTGCCAAAACTTAGAAGCAAAAAACAAAACAAAAAACTTAGAAGCAACCAAGAGGCCCTTCCGTAGGTGGATGGATAATAAAACAAGGTACATTTAGACAATGGAATATTATTCAGCACTAAGAAGAAATGAGCTATCAAGCCATTAAAAGACATGGAGGAATCTTAAATACATTTTAGTAAGAATAATCTGAAAACGCTACATACTGTATGATTCCAACCATATGATATTCTGGAAAAGGGAAAACTATGGAGACAAAAGGATCAGTGGTGGCCTGAGGCCAGAGACAAGAGAAGCATGAATAGGTGGGGCACAGATGATTTTTAGGGCAGTGAAACTATTTCCCAGGACACTATCATATTGGATACGTGTTATTACACATTTGTCACAGCTCTTACAATGTACAACACAAGAGTTAACCCTAATGTAAACTATGTACTTTGGTTGCCTATGATGCATCGATGGAGGTTCATTAATTTTAACAAATGTACCACCGTGGCACCAGATGATAGTGGGGAAGGCTATGGACATGTGGGGACAGGATGGGTATGGGAAATCCATGTACCTTCCACTCACTGTGAACCTGAAACTGCTCTAAAAAAATAGTCTATTCTAAAAAAGTAAAAGGATTAAGAAATGATCCTACAAACAACTGGAGCCGTTCAAACTATCTCAAAGAATAGAGAAAGATAGGAACTTTCCCTTATTTTTTAATTTATAAAATTTACTTTCTAAACTTAGAATAACCCTGATACCAACCCTGACAACTATCGCATAAAAACACCACAAATATCAAAATTCTAAAAAATAAATAACATATATCTATACCTGGTAGAATATTGAAAGACTAATGCTCCATATACAAATATAGTTTATTCTAGGAATGTGAGGGTGGTTTGATATTTTTAAGAAATCTATTGCTGTAATCATTTATATAAATAGGTAAAAAGAATAAAACCATATAATATCCTCAATAGGCAGCAGAAAGGCATTTGATAAAATTCATTATTCATTCTTGATATATATATATGTATAAATGAACAAAAAAATAGAAGTGCAGTATTAGAAGGATACTCTCTTCACATGATTAAAAAGAAAAATATTTCAAACCACTAGCCAACATCATGACTGATAGTAAGAAAACAGAGATGTTCCCATGAAAACCAGGGAAAAGTGAGAATGCTCACTCATACCAATTTCACTTAGCACAGTTTTAAAAGAGTGTGAAATAAAAGGTAGAAATATTGTACTATGTAATTACATGTCTAGAAATCTTAAGAGATTATGCTAAAAACCATTTACACTAACAGGAATTTAATAAAGATTACCTAAAAATAAAAAATACAAAAAGCAGTGACTTTCCACATAATGGTAATAATTAATTTAAAAACACAACAGAGGGGTGCCTGGGTGGCTCAGTTGGTTGAGCGGCTGCCTTCGATTTGTGTCATGATTCCGGAGTCCCGGGATCGAGTCCCATATCGGACTCCCGGCTCTGCGGGAAGTCTGCTTCTCCCTCTGACCTTCTCCTCTCTCATTCTCAGTCTCTCGCTCTCTAATAAATAAATAAAAATCTTTAAAAAAAATAAAAATAAAAACACAACAGAGCAAAAACATCCCTGAAATTGGCAGCAAAAAATATAAAATCTCTAGGAATAAATTAAGCAAGAATACTAATGGTAGGGCCTGGAGGGGGTGGGGGAAACAATATTTTGCTCAGGAGGGAAATATGTGAGCTTCTTCCTTGGGGGCCCAGAGCACCTGTCTCAGGAAAGATTTGAATTATTACAGAAAAAATACAAAGAGAAGGAATGAATACGCAATCTTTGACATTCAGAGCAGGCCTCTTCCTCATAAATCAAGCCATTGACCTGAGAGGATTTTCGAAGTTCCGTTTTCTCCCCCTTTCAACACACTGAATCAAGAACCAAGCTGAGGACCCAGCCCCCATAACGTCCACAGAAAGCTCCCCACTTGCATATGTGACAGCCGAGTAGCAGGGGTCTGAAGCTCTAAGGTAGAGGGGGCCATGAGAGCCAGGGGAAGCTTGGTCTCTTCTGGCCCCAAGTGATGATGGAAGAGAGAAAAGAAACAGAAGAGACATCAAGTATAAAATCTGTGAGGCAGCCCCTAGGAATTCCAAAAATAAGTGTCAAGACCTTGGGAAGATGAGGGTAGAGACCAGTAGATATTGACATTATATGGATGAAAAATACAGTCTACAAAATCTGGGGATTCATTCAAACGTGACCTCGTTTGCACATACAAGGCAGTTAGGGCTGGGAACGTTCGAGTTGCAACCTTAAACGTATGCACAGAAAGGAGTTGGAGAGCAAACGTGATATTAACAGCGCTTCTCACTGAGCGGTGGGGTTACCAGTGATGGATTTTTATTTTGGCTATCTATATTTTTAACATTTTAACAATAAACATCTTCTTTGTATATTAATGAAAGCAACAAACGTTATAGCAGCTTTAGAAAAGATATTCAGAGGGCGCCTGGGTGGTACAATCAGTTAAGTGACCAACTCTTGGTTTCTGCTCAAGTCTTGATCTCAGGGTCTTGACCCCCCTCCACCTCTGTGCTCAGCATGGAGTCTGCTTGAGTTTCTCTCTCCCTCTCCCTTTGCCCCTCCCCTCTGTGTTCTCCAGCTCACTCTCTCTCTCACTCAACAAATAAATATTCAGAAACCATGCCGACCCAAATAGAATAGCTCTGAATCCCAGCCAAGCCATCCACCTCATTCACCAAAGAGAAGCCAGACTCCAGAATCATAAACTCGATTGGTGTCAGCTTAAAGACACCAAAAAGTGTAAGAAGTGTACCAGATTGGCTGTCCTCAGGAATGTGAGGGGGATGATTAGCCCAAGGGGACTGCTCTTCCCCAACCCTCCCAGATGGTGTGCCCACGGGCATTTAGACATGCATATGCAGGTAAACACAGTAAATTTTTTTGAGCCTCACTTTCCCCTTATGCACAAGGAGGGAAAGACTGGCAACTGAGTATATCTGTACAGTCTAAGTTGCCTTCCTTTCTGACTTTTCAACTTTCTAGAACTTTCTGAAACCACCATTAAAAGGTACCTGTGATACTTAGAACTCCATTTACTTAACTAATATCTATTTAACCAGGCCCTGCATTTGATGCTAAGGTTAGGGAGAAGAAAGATGCAATCTTTGCCCTTCAGGAGCTTTTTACCTTGGATAGGAGACAGAAATAGAAATGATTACAATGTACCAGGTAAATTCTGGGACCTAAGTGTTCACAAGGCCCCAGCAAATTGCAAAAGAGAAGGTCATTCATAAACAATAAACTTCTCTCCTTTTTCTCCCCAACTTGCTATTTTAATAATTGCTAGAATAATTACACTTTACAAATTGACCTCACTTAAACCTCCCACAACTCAATTATCCTTGTGTTACATATGAGGCACACAGCTAGGAAGTGGCAGGCCAGAATGGAGCCCGGGCCTGCCTAGCCCCAAAGCCTACCACTAACCCAGTGCTAGACTGAGAGAGGGAACTGAATGAGGCATGAGGCCTTACTTGGAAAGAGCTGTGTCTCTGAGAATCCATAGGAGAGGAAAAAGAGACATAAGAGGATAATGGAGTTAAAAAAGGGAAGAGTCTTTCAAGACTTCTGCCCTAAAAATTTGAAAAATTCTGGGACGCCTGGGTGGCTCAGTTGGTTAAGCAACTGCCTTTGGCTCAGGTCATGATCCCAGCGTCCTAGGATCGAGTCCCGCATCGGGCTCCTTGCTCCGCAGGGAGCCTGCTCCTCTCTCTGCCTCTGCCTGCCTCTCTGCCTGCTTGTGTTCTCTCTCTGTTAAATGAATAAATAAAAATCTTTAAAAAAAAAAATTTGAAAAATTCTGATTAGACTTGTGTAGAACAATGCTCAAAGAGATAATAGTTTCCTGAGCGGCTTTCCAACCTATCCTCCACCAAAAAGAAAAGTCTTCTTAAAGTAGAAAATAATCGAAAACTTAGATGGTTGGATAGATGAATTAATATGTGATCATGTGAATAGCAAATGGTTGACAATTGTCGAAATTAGATTTTAAGTATATGGCTATTCACACTACAATTTTTCTGGCCTTTCTATATGTTTGAAAATTTTCACATACACACCCACCACAACCCCCCCCCCCCCACACACACACACAATGTTGTAGGCAGAGGGAAGTAAGCAATAGGTGGGCAGGAAAGTCAGAGAATGGAGTTTTCTAGTGCTGTCCCATATGGTAGCATTAGCCACATGGCGATTGAGCCCATGTAATGTGGCTAATCTGAGTTGAGGGGTTCTGTATATGTAATATAGACGCCAGATTTCAAAAACTTGTACATAAAAGAATGGGAAATATCTCATTGCTAATTTTTATCCTAGGGACACCTGGGTGGCTCAGTTGGTTAAGCGGCTGCCTTCAGCTCAGGTCATGATCCCAGGGTCCCAGGATGGAGTCCCGCATCGGGCTTTTCCTTGCTCATCGGGGAGCCTGCTTTTCCCTCTGCCTGCCGCTCCCCTTGCTTGTGCTCCCTCTCTCTCTCTCTCTCTCTGACAAATAAATAAATAAAAACTTTAAAAATAATAATTTTTATCCTATTCACAGGTTGAAATAATTTTTGTATGTTGGATTAAATAAAATATATTATTTATTTTCACCTGCTTCTTCTTACTTTTCTAAACATGTACTACACGTGTAACTTACACGCACATCCTGTAGAGCATTTGTACTGAACAGTGTCACCTACAGCATCAAGTCACCACAGATCCTATTTGCTCATTCACACCTGCTCTGGACCAAGTCCTGTGCCGGGGCAGGCAGGGATGAATCAAACACAGTCACAGCTGCAGACAGCTGAAGGTCTAGGCCCGGGAAACAAGCCAAGACAGACTTGAAAACACCATAGGATTTCAGTATCTAGGTAATCTCAGTGACTTTCTTGCTTGTGAGTGTCCATGTGGTGCCTTTCTGATTAGACTGAGGGCAGAACCTTTCTAGAGCATATTTAGAAATATGTGGGGGTGTTTGAAGAGGTCAGGACTGAGGGTCAGCATCTCACATGCGAGAGCCAGGAACAGTAAACATCCCACACTGAAGACAGTCCCACGTGGGGAGAATTATCTTGTCCAAAACGGCAGTAGTGGCCCTGTTGAGAAGCCCAGCAGGGGAAGAACAACACACCTGTTTCTGCCGACTGGATAAGGACTCTGAGGCCTGTTCACCAACCCACACAGAGGTAGCACCAGTATTTCTATGCAGGGAAGAACAAGGAGCTCCCTGGGGTACTGAATCACATAACCCAATTCCGTAACTCCTTAAAGGTAGGTAAACTACCCTGGGACAGTTAAGGACACCCAAGGGTTTGGCTCCCAGCAGGAAGCTTGTCTGATTATGAAGACTGCCAAAGGCGGCGTTCACTTAGCCCAGCCTAATTAACTGTCTGGGGGCCTGTACCCAGAGCTCAGAGCACAACTCTCCAGCATCAGGCTCTAAAATGCCACAGGAACAGCGCACGTCTGGAGGTGGTTCCCAGTGAAAATGAGTCATCCCTTTGGTCTGATCGCAGGGGCTGGAGCTATGGGAGATGAGGATTGTGGATGGGTGTCCTAAGATAACTTCGGCTAAGGACAAGTCCTCAAACTCCACAGAGCCCCAGAAGGCCTTAGTTGAGCACCAGGTCAAGCTGTAAGGACTCTGAGATAAGTGAGTATCACTGCTAGCTTGTGGAAGGATCAGAAATCCCTTCCCAGAACAAGGTTCAGGGGTGCAGGAAAGAGATGAAAGTGCCTGCATCACAACAGTATCTGGGAGAAATGCAGGTGGAACAGGCTTAAAATATATTGTTGAGGTGGAATTAAGAGGACTTTCTGACACATTGGACAAAGGGAATTAAGAGACTTGGAACGAACAACTGAATGGTAGAATAGGCAGGAATAACTTCTTGAGAAACTTGTCAGTGAAGGGGAGAAGAGGGATGAGGCAGCAGCTGCAAGAGGAAATTATGTCAAAGAAAATTTTACTATAAAGATGCAAGAAGATATTCCATGAGAATCCCCAAGGGAGAGGAGTGACTCATAGAATGACACTCCTGTGGAGGAGAGAGGGATTAGGGTTAGGAATAGGGTGGAGTGGGATATTTTGAGATTGACTCCCTATCTCAGTACCTGGTATCATGAGCTTCCAGCAAACTAGACACTTGAAGTCATGCTCCTTGGGCCTCATTCCTTTTCCTTCCTGCTCACGGTTTTTTTGTTTTTGTGGGGTTTTTTTAAATTAAGCTATATGCTATTTACTACAAAAGTTTTTAGAAGGTGGTAGAAAAATTGAAAGCAGAAAGATAGAAAAGATATATCAAGCAAATACTAAGCAAAAGAAAGTTGGTATAATAATAGACAAAGTAATAGGGCAAAAAAAATCTAGAGAGGGGAGCCTGGGTGGCTCAGTTGGTTGAGCGACTGCCTTCGGCTCAGGTCACGATCCCGGAGTCCCGGGATCGAGTCCCACATCGGGCTCCCAGCTCCACGGGAAGTCTGCTTCTCCCTCTGACCTTCTCCCCTCTCATGCTCTCTCTCTCTCTCTCTCTCTCTCCAATAAAAATAAAATCTTTTAAAAAAAAAATCTAGAGATAAAGGGTATTCATATATATACATAAAAGATCATTTTCACCAGCAGGATATACTAATTAGGGTGCCTGGGTGGCTCAGTTGGTTAGGCGACTGCCTTCAGCTCGGGTCATGGTCCCGGAGTCCTGGGATCAAGTCCCATATCAGGCTCCCGGCTCCGTGGGGAGTCCGCTTCTCCCTCTGACCTTCTCTCCTCTCATGCTTTCTCTCTCTCTCTCTCTCTCTAAGTGGTTGGATAGAATCTTTAAAAAAAAGAAAAGGATATACTAATTATAGTGTTGTATGCTCCTAATAACATAGTATTAAAGTATATAAAGCAAAAATTTCTAGAACTCTAAGGAGAACTGACAAATTCATAATAAGGAAAAGGATTCTAACACATATCTTTAAATTATTGAGAGGTCAAAAAAATTATTGAGAGGTCAAGTAGACAAAACAATCAGCAAGAATTTAGATTTGAACAAAGTTGACTTTGAACTGATAAAGTGGACATACATACAATCACTGCCCTCAGCAAAGAAGATACATTCTTTTCAAACATATAGATACTATTGGTAAAAAATTACCAGAAAATAGGTCATAAAGCAAATCTCAATAAATTTAAAGGATGGATATCATACTGACCACATTCTCAGGCTACAGTGAAGTTAAATTAGAAATCAAGCTGAGATAAATTTTAAAAATTTAAAGGTTTATCCAACAACTTCCATTTGTTTGGGAATTAAGGAATATATTTCCATAATAATTAAAAGGAATAATAATAGAAATTACAAATTATTTAGAACAAAACAGATTTAGAAATAGTACATATCAAAATATGTGGAGTGAAATTAAAAAAGCATTTGTGATAAGAAAAAATAAAGTCTTAAACTCAATGAACTTAGAAATTTAGAAAAATAAGCCAATGTTAGCAGAAAAAAAATAATAAAGATTAGACCAGATATAAATCAAATAAGGAATAGAGAAACAATTGAAAAAGTCAACAAAATCAAGAGTAGGTTAAAATAAATACAGTTGGTAAATCCTGAGCTAGACTAAGAGAAAAAAGAGCAAAGACTCCAATAAATAGAATCAGAAATGAAAGGAGACACTATAACAAATGACAAAGAAATTTAAAAGAACATAAGAATTACTATAAACAATTACATACCAACAAATTGCATAATCTAGAAATGGATAGATTCTTAGAAGATGGATAAATTAGAGAGAAGAAATTTCTTCTAAGTTCTTGGAAGAAATGGATAAATTCTTAGAAACCCACAACCTACTAAAACTGAATCAAGAAGAAATAAAAAGCCTGAACAGACCAATAACAAATAGAGATTGAATCAGTAACCAAAAACCTCCCACCGATGACAGACTAGGACCAGATAGCTACACGGGTGAATTCTACCAAATACCAAAAGAAGAATTAAAAGCAATCCTTCCTTGAATATCCAACTTTTGTAGCAACATGGACAGGACTAGAAGAGATTATGCGGAGTGAAATAAGTCAAGCAGAGAGAGTCAATTATCTTATGGTCTCACTTACGTGTGGAGTATAAAGAAAATCATGGAGGGCATCGTGAGAAGGAAGGGAAGGGCGAATGGGGGGAAATCGGAGGGGGTGATGAACCAGGAGAGACTGTGGGCTCTGAGCAACAAACTGAGGGTTTTGGAGGGGAGGGGGTGGGGGGGTGGGTGAGCCTGGTGGTGGGTATCGAGAAGGGCACGTACTGCATGGAGCACTGGGTGTGGTGCATGAACAATCAATCTTGTAACACTGAAAAATTAAAATAAACATATTTGGGGAGAAAAAAAATAAAAAATAAAAAAAATAAAAGCAATCCTTCTTAAATCCTCCCCCAAAAAAAAAGGACAAAAGGGAACACTTGCAAACTCATTTTATGAGGCTAGCATCACCCTGATACCAAATCCCAAAAAGCCGCCATGAGAAAAAACAAAAACTGCAAGCCAATATCCTTGGTGAACATAGATGCAAAAATCCTCAATAAAAATTCTAAAAAACTGAACTCAACATCACATTAAAAGGATTATATACTGCAACAAGGCAGACTTATTCCTGTAATTCAAGGATGGGTCAACAAACAAAAATCAATCAATATAATACACCATGTCAACAAAATGAAGGATAAAAAAACATGATCATCTCAATTGATTTAGGAGAAGCTTTTGACAAAATTCAACACCCTTTCATTGTAAAAACTCTCAACAAAATAAAAACAGAAAGAAACTACTTCAATGTGATAAAACTCATATATGAAAAACCCACAGCAAACATCATACTCAGTTGTAAAAGACCGAAAGCTTTTCCTCTAAGATCAGAAACTAGGCAAGGATGTCTCCCTTTCAGCATAGTACTGGAAGTTCTAGCCAGAGAAATTAGGAAAGAAAAAGAAATAAAGGCATATTAATTGGAAAGAAAGAAGTAAAATTATCTCTATTGGCAGATATAATCTTATATTTAGAAAACCCTAAAGACTCCACAAAAAAGCCATTAGCACTACAAATGACAACATAGCCGGATACTATACACAAAAGTCAACACACAAAAATCATTTTGCATTTTTGCATTTGCATTTCGATACAAGAACAATCTGAAAGGAAATCACAAAAACAAGTCCATTTACAATAGCATCATAAAGAATAAAATACTTAGGAATTTACTAAACCAAGGAAGCGAAAGCCTTGTACAATAAAAACTACAAAAATTGCTGAAAGAAATGCAAACAGATACAAATAAATAGAAACACTTTCCATGTTCCTGGATTTGGAGACTTAATATACTTTAAATATCAAAACTACCCAAAGTGCTCTACAGATTCAATACAATCCCTAAGAAAATCCCAATGACATGTTTTGCAGAAATAGAAAAACTCATCCTAAAATTCAATGGAATCTCAAGGAATGGCAAGTAGCCAAAACAATCCTGAAAAAGAAGAAAAGGAAGACAAAACTGGAAGACTCACACTTCCTGATTCTAAAACCCACTACAAAGTTACAGCAATCAAAACAGTACGGCACTGGCAAAAAAAGAGATCTATAGACCAATAGAATAAAATAGAGAGCCGAGAGCTCCCTGCTCAGCTAGAAGCCTGCTTCTCCCTCTCCCCTCTCCCCACCCCCGCTTGTGTTCCCTCTCTTGCTGTCTCTATCTCTGTCAAATAAAAAAAAAATCTTAAAGAAAAAAAAAATAGCCCAGAAATAAACCTCCACACATGTGATCAAATGACTATTGACAAGGATGCCAAGATCATTCAGTGGGGAAAAGACAGTCTTTAAAAAAAAAATGGCACTAGGAAAACTGGGTATTCTACATGAAAAGAACAAAGTTAAACCCTTACCTAAAATCATATACAAAAATTAACTCAAAATGGATTAAAGACCTAAATGTAAGACCTGAAACAATAAAACTCTTAAAATATAGGATTGGGCGCCTGGGTGGTTCAGTGGGTTAAAGTCTCTGCCTTCGGCTCAGGTCATGATCTCGGGGTCCTGGGATCAAGCCCCAAGTCGGGCTCTCGGCTCAGCAGGGAGCCTGCTTTCCCCTCTCTCTCTGCCCGCCTCTCTGCCTACTTGTGATCTCTCTCTTCCTCTGTCAAAAAAAAAAAAAATCTTAAAAAAAAAAATAGGACAAAAGTTTCATGACATTGTATTTGGCAATAATTTCTTAGATAGGACACCAAGGACAGAGGTAACAACAACAAAAAAATTAGACAAACTGGACCCCATGAGAATTTTAAAGCTTTGTGTATCAAAAAATACTATCTACAGAATACAAATGTAACCTACAAAGTGGGAGGAAATATTTGTCAATCATATATCTGATAAGGGATTAATATCCAGAATCTCTAGAGACCTTCTAAAATTCAACAATGAAAAAACAATTTAATTTAAAAATGGGCATAGGCAACAGAAAAAATGAATCCCTACCAATTGCATCAACATGGATGGAATTGGAGGGGATTATGCTAAGTGAAATAAGTCAAGCAGAGAAAGACAATTACCATATGGTTTCACTCACATGTGGCACATAAGGAATAGCGCAGAGGACCATAGGAGAAGGAAGGGAAAACTGAATGGAAAGAAATCAGAGAGACAGATAAACCATGAGAGAGAATCTGGACTCCAGGAAACCAACTGGGGGTTACAGAAGGGAGGTGGGTGGGGGGACTGGGGTAGCCAGGTGATGGTTATTAAGGAGGGCACATGCTGCGATGAGCATTGGGTGTTATACACAACTCATGAATCGATGAACACTACATCAAAACCTAATGATGTACTATATGTTGGCTAACTGAACATAATAAAAAAGAAGTTATTCATAAATAAATAAAGGGCGTAAGACTTGTACTGACATTTCTCCAAGATGATATATGAATGGCCAATAAGCACATGAAAAGATGCTCAATATCACAAATCATTAGGAAAATGCAAATCAAAACCATAATGAGATACTACCTTATGTCTATTATGACAGCTACTATTAGAGAAAAAAATGGAAATTAACCAGTGTTGGCAAGGAGAAATTGGAACCCTTGCATACTGTTGATGGGAATATAAAATAATAGTACCGCTACTGTAGAAAATAGTGGAGGCTCCTCAAAGTTTTGGAGGTTCCTTAAAAACATTTTAAAAAGAAATGCCACTTTGAGTATATACCCCAAAAAACTGGAAGCATGGTTAACGTTAACATAACAGCATTGTTCACAGCAGCTAAAACATGGGAGCGACCCAAGTTTCCATCAGCTGGTGAATGTATAAGCAAAATGTGGTATATCCATACAATGGAATATTAGTCAGTCTTAGAAAAGGAAGGCAACCTGCAATTGCGACAACATGGATGAACCCTGAAGGCATTATGCTAATTGAAATAAGCCAGTCACAAAAAAAGATAAATACCATATAATGCCACATAGTAGGTTCATCTTCTTATTTACAATTCCCTATATCCTTGTCTATAAATTCAGTTTCCGTTTACCACCTCCAGGAATGATGATGATGGAGGGGCTAAAGGAGTTACTGAGAGGATGTCAGCTGAGCTTGGCCGTTCCCCATTCCTCCCAGGACTTCTCTGTGTGTCTCTGGTTCAAGCAGTGACAATTACTGACCCACTTTGAGGGCAAGTATCTCCCATGCCCACTACCTGGACTTGCCTGCTTGCCGTTACAGTCCCTTACCAGTCATCCTAATGGTTCCCTCAGGCCCTTCCTCCTGCTCCTTGTAACTGTAGCCTGTGAGCCCAGAGCCCCCAAAACCACTGTCCTTATTGCAGTAACCTCTTCCTTATTTTGTTTGGCTGTGGTTTCCTCTAACAATCCAATCTCATTTGCTTATCATTTCTCAGCAATCCTTCAACATTTCTGGTCTGCTAGTAGTACTCTCTCTGACTTTTCAGTGTTGTTAAGAATTTATTTTTATTTAAACATGTACGAGTTCTAGCTTCTACAACTTTTTGGTAAGACCTCCACACACCTATTGAGACTCCAAACTTAGCTGGTGCCAAGGACTCGAGATCTTACTTTCTGAATCAAAGATGAAATACAATTTTCTGATTTGTAAATTTATTTTTTTAAGGGTTTCTATTTATTTATTTGACACAGAGAGAGAGAGAGAGACAGTGTGAGAGTGAACAGGGGGGAGCGGGAGAGGGAGAGGCAGATGCCTCGCTGAGCAGGGAGCCCGATGTAGGGCTCGATCCTAGGACCCTGGAATCATGACCCGGGCTAAAGGCAGATGCTTAACAACTGAGCCACCCAGGCGCCCCATGATTTATAAATTTATTGATATGAAAGGCCATCCAGATTCATAAAAGTAAAAGTATATTTGAGGTTTGGCCTCATTGGAAATGACATAAAGATAATTATAAAGCTTAGAGAAAGGACATATTAGTGAATTGACTGCTGGATTCCGAGAGAATAGGTTCTTTTAATACAGATTTGGTCTCTTCCCTCAGGGTCTCCTAGCAGTTAGAAGCTAGTAGAGGACGCACAGACATATAACTGGGGCACACAGATTTTATGTCCCCCAGATTCCTCAATCTGTCATCCTGCTGCCAGAGTGATCTCCCTGGCCTAAGCCCTGGAATTCAGGGCCTCACAGCAGTTCCAACCACCTCCTCTCACCTCCCCAAAGGTCACCAAGAATGGCCTGATGTCCACCAGGTGGAGCCCAGGAGCTACAATCATCAGATCATCCCCCAAATCAATCTTGCACCTATGACAAGAATAAAACACTAAGAGGAAGAAGGGTTTATCCGAGAAATACAAGGAGAATTTGACATTGGGGAAGAATATATATTGATGGAAATCACTTCACAAACATATTAGAAGGAGAAGAGCTATATGACCAGGACATTCAGTAAAAGACCTGGGTTGTTGGAAAGACAATGTTCCTGGATGAGAAAACTTGATTTTATAATGATGTCAATTCTGCCCTTCAAATTTGTCAATGAATTAAAGACAAAATCCCAGAAGAGATTTCATGAAATTTGACAAGCCGAGTGCAAAATTTTTCTGGAAAAGGAAATGTGCTGAAGTAATGAAGACACTGTTGAAGAAGGCTAGTAAGAGGGAATCTGACCTAGCAGATATCAATAGACACTAGTAATCTACAGTAATTAAAAGAGTGTGATATGAAGACTGTAAGAGACAATAAAATTTATTTAAAACCTAACATCATATCTAGAAAGAGATCCATAAACATATGAAAAACAAGTATTGATAAACAATGCTGCAACAAATGTAATGTTAGAAAATGCAAGTAATCGAGTCACAGAAAACACATATGAGGTGGCCTGACTGGGGAAGAGGGGAATGGATTACCCCGGGGCATGAGGAAACTTTGAGGATAACAGATAAATTCTCAGTCTTGACTGTATTGATGGTTTCATGACCATACACTTATGTTAAAATTCATCAAGTTATATGACTTAAATATACACAATTGTACATCACTTATGGTCAATAAGACTGCAACAAAAAAGCATGCTTAAAAGCCATATTTACAGGGGCACCTGGGTGGCTCAGTCATTAAGTGGCTGCCTTTGGCTCAGGTCATGATCCCAGAGTCCTGGGATCGAGCCCCACATCGGGCTCCCTGCTCATCAGGAAGCCTGCTTCTCCCTTTCCCACTCCCCCTGCTCCTGTTCCCTCTGTTGGTGTATCTCTCTCTGTCAAACAAATAAATAAAATCTTTAAAAAAAAAAAAAAAAGCCATATTTACATATGATTACAAAATCAGTCAGGGTGCCTGGGTGGCTCAGTCATTAAGTGCCTGCCTTTGGCTCAGGTCATGATCCCAGGGTTGTGAGATCAAGCCCCGCATCAGGTGGGAAGCTTGCTTCTCCCTCTCCCACTCCCCCTGCTTGTATTCCCTCTCTCGCTGTCTCTCTCTCTCTCTCTCTCTCTCTGTGAAATAAATAAAATCTTCTAAAAACAAATCAATATTTCTGTGTAGATATGCATATGTAAATGACCAGAAAAGTATCTAGATAGACATAAAACCAGAACACTGGTTAGCTTTGGAGAGTTGAGGAGAGGCAGCATGAAAAGAGGGTATCACTTGCACACCATATACTTCTGTATTCTTCATGTTCTTTTATTTTTTATTTTTTTTATAAATTAAAATATTTTATTTAAATAACAACCATTTGATATATATTATGTCAGGTTTGACTAAACAAAATCTGATAAAATATGTTCTATATGTGTAACTTGTATAACTACATAAAAAGCTAATAAAATCACTTGTATTTTAAAATAGTTAAATAGGGGCACCTGGGTGGCTCCATGGGTTAAAGCCTCTGCTTTCGGCTCAGGTCATGATCTCAGGGTCCTGGGATTGAGCCCCGCATCGGGCTCTCTGCTCAGCGGGGAGCCTGCTTCCCTCTCTCTCTCTGCCTATTTGTGATCTCTCTCTGTCAAATAAATAAATAAAAACTTTTAAAAAATAAAAAATAAAATAGTCAAATAAAAATCCAACAACAATAATAATATCCAGTTCCAAAATAAAATGACCGTATTTGATAACGAGGCCCTTGAGCCCACAGAGGCATGGACTCTGAGAACTGGCAGGAACCTCAAGAAGCCACCGTCAGGATACCTGTGCTGAGCGTGGAGAAGAGGAGCCAGGCGCAGTGAGAGGCATGCAGGCCCCACCTGACCTGAGCAGACCCGCTTTGCACTGAGCGAGGGTGATGCATTCAAGAGCAGACCCATGAGTGTCACAGAGCAACCCTGGGACCCTGAGCCAGCCGCTTCTCCTCTCTAGAGCAGTTTTCCTGTCCATACAATGAGGATGCACAAGGAGGGGAGATATAGACTCCCTTGCCCTGATATTCTGTGATTCCCTTTGTCTCTCTTCACCCAATTCCCTCCCCGTTACACTCTTCCCAAATTTTGCATTTTCTTGAGATCCTTACAAAAGTTGGCAGGACCTCTAACTCCTAGAAACCAACTCTGCCTACCATTTGTGTACTCACCTGTTCGCTATTTTTAAAATGTATTCACCAAGCAGCATTTATGCATTTATTTAATTATTCATCCAATCACTCCTTGACTCATTCTGTACACACGCACAAGCCACACGGGCTGGGGGCTGACCTGTGAGTGTGGGCCCTGACCCTGAGTCACTTTCTCCAACTTTTCCACACCAATTAAGATTTCCAAAGAGACTGTGTAATTGGGTCTTTGGGACATCATCCCTGAAGCACCCCAAAGTTTCTAAACTGGGCGCCTTTCCCCTTCTCCCTCTAAATTGCCTTGGGGATTGCACAGTCCCTTGGCACACAGGGAGCTTTGAAAGGTGCCTACTCCATTTGGCCTGCCTGCTCCCTGGGAGGCCATCGGTCACGATGGAGCTGGGAGCTGCCCAGGTCAGGGAGACCCTGGCGGCCCACAGTAAGCTACTGGGGACCCTGTGCAGCCTTGAGCACACCAGCGTCTCCTAATTCCAACAAACCTGATACCTTTTAGGGGTGTCCCACTGAATTCTGAGTACTTTGCCTAATTCCACCCAATTCTAAAAGCTCCACTTAATTCTATCAAGTTGCAAACACTTCCCTGAATTCTGCACAAAGCTAGGCATGTGCTCTTAGTTTGGGAAGCTGGGTCAGTGTGAAACCCTGTGTCCTGCCCACCAGGGTTTCCAGGGGGCCCGCTTCTTTGAACAGTGTTCTCTGAGCTGCAGCCAAAGAAGGCTCCTGGTCTCAGAATTATCTTCCGGGAAACAGGGAATATGGATCAGAAAGAGCCTCAAGGTAAGTAAAAAAGAGGAGATGTGGGGACCGGGAAAGGGGCCTCGGCTGGGAGTCAGGAGCCCCAAGGAATTACTGGAGCCTTGGCTTCTGACTCCAACTCAGTGTGTGATGATGCTGGGCACACCCCTTCTTCTCTCTGGGCCTCAGTTTCCTTATGTAAGGAAGAGTGGTCTCCATTGGCTGCAAGACCCTCCCGGCTCTGCCAGGTTGTCGTCAAGATGATCCAGATAAAGAACAGCTCATGATTGTCACCCAGCTGCTCGCTCCCAATTTGTCTTAGCCCCATGAAGTCACAGCAAGACAAGAAGAAGTTGGCTGTGGCCAGGCTGGGGGCTTCAACTTGGCCTTCAGAACCTGGGGAAGGAGGGGAAGCCCTACGGGCTGGAAGCGTAGGCAACAGGCAACCACCTTGGAAATGCCAACATGGGCCATGATGCACAAAGGAGAGAGGGTTCAAGCTAGCCTGGGAGAAATAAAAGAAGGCTCCCTGGGAGAGATGACCTCTGCACTGATTTTTAGGTAGCCTATGTCCAGGAGTGAGGCGAAGGCATAAAGGACACGGTGGGCTCTGCAGACAAAGCTTCCTAGCCCTGCTTTGAGAACCAGAGTTCCCCAGCATCCAGTCACATCCCTTCTTGGTCCCTCTTCCTACAGACCCCCACCCCTGCTGAAGGAGAGACAACAGAGCAGGGAGACCCAGCAACTCAGCACTCAGGCTGGAAAGCAGACAAGACATTGAGCTAGTGGTTCCGTGACCATGTCCCTGGCTCTGATTTTCTTTCTCCTCCTGGTTCTGCCCAGACAAAGTCTGCTCCCCATCACAAAGGCTGTTCCTTCTCTGCTGTACCTCCAGGGCCCCTGCTTGGTCTCCACTCATCCTAGTCGTCCTGCTCGGTCCTCTGAAGCCCTGGCCATAAGTCTGAGTGTCTGCACTACTGGTGTGTGCACATGTGTGCATGCGTGTGAGAGAGAGAGAGAGGGAGAGAGCGAGATAGTGCACAAGAAAGTGAGAGTGCCTGCTACCCATGTGCATACCTTCACATGAACGAGTAAGTACAGGGACACACGGGAGCCTGTGTGCGGCATATATTCTCATAGGCACATACATGCGCACATGGGCGTCAGACCATTGTTTGTGCACACACAGGTAGCTGGGGGCCATACGTGGGGACATGATGTGGGTGTGTGTATACTGAGATAGAGAGCCAATGGCTGCCCACATTTGCTAGTGACTTCAGGGGACAGATTATAGTATGTGGAACCACGCTCAGAGGAAGCTATGGCATGACCTGACTAGTGGGGCTACACGAATGCCCCGCCCCCCCGGCAGACGCTGGTCTGCGGCTACTGCTGCTTGGTTAAATACAAAGGCCCCTCCAGGAACCCGGTCTCAGGCCTCCCAGCTGCTTCTTGGACAGAGCTTGCAGATCACACTCCCCTGACCCCACAATGTCTCTAGAGTCAAGTGCGTCCCATGGTTTATTGACATCAATGTCAGGTGCCCAAAACACTAGGGAAAAGTTGACTTATGCTCATTACGCGATGGGAAGATTGAGGGGAGAACATGGGGGAAAGATGTCCCCCGGTATGAAAAAAGGACCACCACCATTTGGCCCTTGACAGAAACAAACATCTGCTGTGAGTACGACATGGGTGTCACACAGCAGGGAGGCCAGGATTCTAGACTCACCTTGCCATGGACCCATGATATGATCTCAGTTTCCTACCTGCACAGTAAGATCCAACAGGTTCACCTCTCAGGGAGCCTTCCATGCTGATGCCCTGCAAAGTCATGGGGTCAAAGCCGCTCTGGCTCAGGCTTGGAGAAAATAGGAGTTGGGGGGCCAGGCCAGCTAGTCCTTCAAACTGCTGCTCAAAAGCCCACGAGGAAGGCAGATTCTGAAGATTCTGAAGGTCAGTCCTCACACAGTAACTGATGAACACGCCCTGTGGAGGGACAGGTGGATTAGCCCGCTGACAGGCTCAGGGTTCAGCAGCCCTTCCAATGAGAGGCACAGTGTATGCCTCATGCAGGGAGACCAGAACTAAGCTGAAGACACAGCCAGACATCCACAGGCTGAGAAATAAAGGAGAAAGGCATTCCCAACAGTGGGAAGAGTGTAAGGCAGCTCAGAGGCTTCCTGAAAGCCAGGAGCCCCCTCAGGAACCATCTAGCACAGGGATTCCCAGGAGTGCTACCATGGCCAGCGGAATCAGCATCACCCAGATAAGAGTCAGAAGCTCTGGGGATGGAGCCCAGCAACCCGTGTTGTAACAAACTTTCCAGGTGATTCTGCTACACACGAAGATTTGAGGACCTCTGATTTTCCCCAAACTATGTTAGTAGAATACTTACCGGCTGCAGGGGCCCCTGGGTGACTCTTGGTTTCAGCTCGGGTCATGATCTCAAGCCCCACACTGAGCTGAGCCCTGTATCCAGCTGCGCTCAGCAGGGAGTCTGCTGCAGATTCTCTCTCTCCTCCTCCCTTTTCCCCTCCCGTTTGTGCACTTTCTCTCTCTCTCAAATAAATAAATCTTTAAAAAAATTACTTATCTGGGCGCCTGGGTGGCTCAGTGGGTTAAAGCCTCTGCCTTCAGCTCAGGTCATGATCTCAGCGTCCTGGAATCGAGTCCCGCATCAGGCTCTCTGCTCAGCAGGGAGCCTGCTTCTCTCTCTCCCTCTCTCTCTCTCGCCCTCTTCTCTCTCTCTCTCTCAATCTCTCTCTCTCTCTGCCTGTCTCTCTGCCTACTTGTGATATCTCTCTCTGTCAAATAAATAAAATCTTTAAAAAAAATACTTATCTGCTGCAGGTTAAAGTAAAAAGAGGACCCATGGTCAAGTAAGTTTGGGAATTATATACCCTATACCACTTTTGGAAGTCACAAGTCACACTGGCACATATGAAGTACTGCAGTAAAGGGCTTTTTTTACTTTTAGTGTTATCTCAAATTACTTTTTCAGATTGCCTACTAACATTTCCCTTAACACTCTCTCGGGGAAATGCTGATCCAGAGCAATGCTCACTTCTCACATGGATGAACTGCAGCCCACGGATTGCCCAAACTCAAGGACAGTGTGTGTAAGAATGGGAAAAGGCCTTAGCAACCAAAAGAGGCTCCGTGGGCTCTCCAGCACCCTGCACCCTCCTTCCCCCCAGCCCACCTGTGCGCCCCCTTGAGCACAGCTATATGGAGCTCGTCAATAGGACAGAGATCTCTGAGTTCTTTCTGAAAGGATTTTCTGGCTACCCAGCCCTGGAGCACCTGCTCTTCCCTCTGTGCTCTACTATGTACCTGGTGACCCTGCTGGGGAACATGGCCATTGTGGCAGTGAGCATCCTGGACGTCCGCCTGCACACTCCCATGTACTTCTTCCTGGGCAACCTCTCCATCCTGGACATCTGCTACACGTCTACCTTTGTGCCCCTGATGCTGGTCCACCTCCTGTCAGCCCAGAAGACCATCTCCTTTATTGGATGTGCCCTCCAGATGTGTCTGAGCCTCTCCACAGGCTCCACGGAGTGTTTGCTTCTTGCCATCATGGCCTACGATCGCTACCTGGCCATCTGCCGGCCACTCAGGTACCCCGTGCTCATGAGCCCCCGGCTCTGCTTGTTGCTGGCGGGAGCCGCCTGGGTCCTCTGTCTCTTCAAGTCAGTGACTGAGACAGTCATTGCCATGAGGCTGTCCTTCTGCGGCCAGCACGTGGTTAGTCACTTCACCTGTGAGATCCTGGCAGTGCTGAAGCTGGCGTGCAGTGACACGTCAGTTAGTGAAGCCCTCCTGCTGGCGGGGGCCATCCTGCTGCTGCCTATCCCCCTGGCCTTCATCTGCCTGTCCTACGCGCTCATCCTGGCCACCATCCTGAGTGTACCCTCAGCCGCCGGGCGCCACAGAGCCTTCTCCACCTGCTCGGCACACCTGGCTGTGGTGATGCTATTCTATGGCACTGTCATATTCATGTACATGAAACCCAAGAGCAAGGAGGCCCGCATCTCCGATGAGGTCTTCACGGTCCTCTAT
The DNA here is from genome assembly GCA_028533885.1 of Nasua narica. Taxonomy (NCBI): domain Eukaryota; kingdom Metazoa; phylum Chordata; class Mammalia; order Carnivora; family Procyonidae; genus Nasua; species Nasua narica. Next base: position 49,111,343 of record CM052813.1, on the reverse strand, counting down.
GCTATTGTCACGCCCATGCTGAACCCTGTCATCTACAGCTTGAGGAACAAGGAGGTGAAGGAGGCTGCCAGGAAAGTGTGGGGTAGGAGATGGATGTCCAAGTGAGGGAGGCCTGGGATCTTCAGGTTAGTAGGTGAGGCCTTCACAGGCCCATAGTGAGGACAGGTGGGGCGCAGGGCTGAGTCTGGAATCTTCTTCCGGAAAGGCACCGATCCCACTGATGCTGCCACAGAATTGCTCACAAAGCCCCTTCCCTGGCATCGGCCTGGCCGGCTCTCCACATCGCTTCCTGCCCCTGTACGCCAGCTCCCGGCTGGCCTCAAGGCTGCACTCCTAGTCGTCCTTCCCCTCTGTCGTCCCCAGGGCATCCAGAGGGACCTCGGGGAAAAGCAAATGTGATCACATCCTCTCCTGACTGAAACCCCCAAACGGCTTCCTCTACTCTCAGGACAAAGTGTAAGCTCCTCCCTGGGGCATTCTAGGCCTTCACAAGCCAGCCCTGCTGGTCCTGACTAACCCCCAGCCTTCGGCCCCACCTTCTCCCTCCTGACAGCCACGCACACCAGCCACGTGTAAACCCCGATGTTGCCCATCCCTGCCCAGCTGCGTGCTCTTCATGTTCTTCCCACGAGGCAGCCACACCCAGCACACAACTCCAGGATGGCCTGACCCTCCAGGCCCAGCTCAAAGGCCACCTTCCCCAGGAAGTCTCCTCACTGAGCTCCTCCTGCTTCATTTATGGTGTTATTGTAAGAGCAGACACAGTCAGAATCTACTCTGTCCCAAGGTCCAGCCCTGCCCAACCCTAGGCCCCCCACAGGTTGTGTAAATAAATACATGAACACAACGTTGCAGGGGTGATAGTGGCAGAGCCTGAGGTCCTTCCTGAACCTGAACAGAGCACAGAGTTCAAAGATGACAAGCGTGGCCTGGTGTCCTGGAAGGTGACAGTAGAAGCAGTGATGAGGCCCAGAGTCCACAATCCCCAGGGAGGTCCAGCCACCAGGGTACCAATCACCCTGAGCAGCCCAGGGCGTGTGTTCCCAACATATGTCTGGAGCGGCAACAGCAGCCGTTGCCATGCCTCCCAGCCCAGCTTCCAGGCCTCACCAGGCCTTGGGGAGACTTGCTCTTCCCTTCCTTACCTCATCACAGGGATCCTGCCAGAGCTGTCCCTTCCTGGTGCTCAGCCTCTTCCCAGCTTTCCTCCTGACAACTCAGTGAGCACACAGTAGAAACGGATATCGATTCACAGAGTATCTCCATTCCCTGCCCACCAATCCCCTTCTCCCCGCCCCCCGCCGCCTCAGTGGTACCATCTATATGAGAAGGAGCTGGCCTTGGCCTCCCAGAAGCAGTGCAGCTCTCCTGCCCCCTGCCACAGGGAAGCCCAGTCCTTGCTAGAGCTCTCAGTTCCCCTCCAGTCCCTCTTTCTGCTTCCCATGTTGGTAGAAGAGAGCCCAGCCTGCTCCCTGAAGCTCAACCCTCTCTGACCAAGCCAGATAAAGGCTCCCCGCCAAGATGTCCAGCTCTGAGGCCACAACAGAAGTTTGGATGTTATCATGTGGGCACTGGGGTTTACAATCACATTTACTTTTAGTTAGATCACTGATTAGATACCATTTCTACCCATGAAATTGGGGAAGAATTTTTTTAATCTCTATTGGTAACGAAGGTACAGTGAAGAAGTAATGTCATACGCTACTGATGGGGATGCGAATAAGTTAACGCAAACTCCCTGAAAAGTCAGGAGGAAGTATGAATCAAAAGACTTAAAAAATTGCTAGACTCTATGATCTAACCCATCTACTTCTAAGAATTAGTCTCATATGATTATCAGAAGCACAAAGGTTTATGAATAAGGTTATATAAATAATAAATCCTGGTGGTGTCCAATGATAGAATGTGATGCAGCCTTAAAAAAATTCTTATTTTCGGAAGAATATTTGATAGTGAGAAATGCCCACAATGTAATTAATAGAAAAAAGCAGAATTCATGATTTTGCATTCACTATGATCCCAATGTTATTTTTTGAAGTATTTTTGTTATGGACTTATGAGTTAGTATAGATGCAAAAATTCCTGGGAAACTATGACAGTTTAACTTGATAACTATGAGTTATCAAGAGTTGTTTCCACTGGGTGGTGGGGTTAAATAGGATTGATCAGTTAGACGTGATTTTTTTTCTCATTTAAACCCAATATTTCCAACATTTATAACATGAATGTGACTTTGAACTTAAAAATAAGGTGATGCATTTTTAAGAAATGGAAGATCACCTGGCTCCGGAATAAAGCACTGATGAGAAGGCCTCCAGCCTGAGGGGCAGGAATGAGGAAGCTGCCGCCCTATTCTAGGCTCTCACGGTGGGGACGGGAATAAGTCAGGGGCACCCGACACGGTGGGCAACCAAACAGAAAGAGGGCAGCTGAGAAACACTTGGGATACACAGATGACTGCAGAGCTAGAAGATGGAGAGAGGGGCCTGTGGGTTGCAGCCTGGGTTTCTGGCTTATTTGGGTGGACAGCACTGCACCCAGAGACAGAGATGGAGAAGATGAGAGATGCAGTGGGACAGTGTTGAGTTCCAGGTGTCCACAGGTGGCAAGAGGTCACTGTTCTAAGAGCATGGAGAAAACAAATGGTAACAGTCTTCGAATGTTTGACTTCGACCTGAGATCTTGATAAAGATTCTGAAGGAAAAAAATCATAGTATATGGGGACAATCTGTAGCTGCTGCTGCTTTAAGGCTGTGTTGTAGTCTCTGCAACAACTGTGTTGGTTGTTATTCTTTATTATGAAGGAAAGGGAGAGGAAACCTGAAGAGACCCAAGCACCTGACTGAACCCGACTCAATGTCTTTCACAAGTGCTCGCGGCCTCCCACTCTGTACAACAATGCACTTTCCGAAACTCTCATGAGTCCCGGTTCTCACAACATTCCAGAATGGGGACACCCCTTTTCGTAGACCAAGACACCCATGCCTAGGACAGGGAGCCACAGACATCAATCCTCGGATCCAAGGGGCAGGGCAGCAGCGAGACCCAATCGGATTCTGTCCAGTGTCTCTCCTGAGTCTACCTCACGGCAGCCAGGCGCTCCCAGGGAAGCACAAGAATCCTGGGGTCTCTGAGCCCCACAGCTGCCAAACCCGCAAACTTGTATAGTTCCAGAGTTTGAACTTTAAATTGGGCAGGGACTGTGAGGTTCCCCAGGGCACGGAGCAGAGAGCTCTGTGGCAGGGGATCAGGAAGCTGGTCCTCGAGGTTCTGGCCCTGGCCCAGCCCAGCCCAGTGCGTCTGCTGGTAATGAGCTCAACACTTGCTGGCTCTGCTCTCCCAAGCCTGGGTCAGGACTGGCAGCCTGCTCTACCTACCTGCGTGTGCTCATGCCACTGGGCCGCAGGTATGATGAGGGAAGGACGACCCATCTAGCATGTGGATTATTCTCATGAAATCTTTTTTAAACATATGGAAACCAGAGTATTTGCTTGTGAAAGAAGACATAATGATACCAGTGATATTGGCTACCACGTACTGATCACTTACCATGTGCCACCCCCTGTGCTAGGAGCTCTTCATGCCCCATCTCACTGGATCCTAAATAACCCTACAAGGAAACACTATGCTTACTCCACTTTACAGGTAAGGGAGGCAAGGCTGAGAAAATTGCTAGCAAGTGGCAGGTCTGGGACTCGAGCCCTGGTGGGTCAGACTCCAGAGCCCTCACTCACCTGCTCTGCCATCCAGCGAGGAAGCCGTCTAGCGGGAATCCTAGATCCAGGCGTGTCAGGGAAATTGCAATAGAAGCTTCGGTCCTTTTGTGCCCATCCCCTTTCTTTTAAAATAATTTGTGGAGCCTAAAATAAAATATTAAATGGTTCAAACTAGATTCACCACCAGCCAATGAAATTGATATAATAGTCACCTCGCAAAGTAACCCTCGGTCTGGCAGACGTCGGAGTTGGAATTTGCTAGACAGAGGGAGGAAATGTTCCAGAGGGGACAGTGTACTAGAGGTCACCTAGTTGAGTGGTTCCATTCACAGGAGAAATCTGGCCAAGGTCGTATGGCAGAACCAGAACAAAGACAAACCATCAGACCTGGATCCCTCACTCCTGTCGCAGCTCCCAGTCCTGGTTCATGGCATCACCCTGCCTCTCAGGAGCTCTAAAACTGGGGTGTGGAATTCGACAGTTATTCTGAGACACTCGGTTTGCTCTCTCTCTGTGAACCTGATTTTCCAGGACACGACAGCGTGTGAGACACTGGCAAGCAGATGCCAGAGTGGTTTTCCGAGTATATTGGGAAACCACCTCATGCCGAGATACTCAGCGGATTTCAGGTTTCCCTTCTCCTGGCACGTGGTGGGGTCACACAGGGCCAGTGGAGTGTGGACGGAGGTGACCCATGCCACTTCTGGGGCAGAGCATGTAACAGCTGGTGTGAATGCCTAGTGTGTCCTTCCCCAGACGTAACAACTGGTGACATCCGGACAGCAGAGCCTCCCTCAGCCAGGGTCTCTGAGGAGCTCAACATGGAACAGAGCCCCCTGAAAAGCTACAAAGGACACAGAGCATAAGAAAGAAACTGTTGTCGTGGTAAGCCATTAAGATTGCTTGTGTTACCGCAGCAAAACCTAGCTCATCATCACTGATGCACCCAGGGAACGACAGCTGCTCCCTGATGTCCCCTCCCATGCCCAAGGTGCAGAGTCAAAGCTGCATGGAATTTCCTAGACACAAACTTGTTTCTTTGGGGCCAGAAGCCTGTGGCTCCATGAACCGGTTTTAATTTCCATGACTGTGTTAGGGTCAGACCCTTAAATTGTAAGAAACCCACTCCTGAGTAGCTCCTCAGACAGAGCAGGGAGAAGCCCAGCACCTCCAGGGCTCTTCTCCAGCAATCACAACAGCTGCTTCCTCAGTTGCTGTGTGTGCGCTGGTGGGGGAGGTGCCCTCAAGGTGAGACCTCTGGGATGGGCCATTTGGGGCAGCGGAACAGCACGGGATCTCAATGGCAATCCCCAGCACCCCCTGGGTGCTGGCACTGGAGGGCAGCAGCGATGGATCAGACACAAGCCTTTGATTACAACAGCTCCCAGTCTATTGAGAGACCACACACTACCATGCAAGACAGAGTGCGAATACCCTGCACTTAGAGCTGCGAGCATTGTGCTGTCAGGACGGTCAGGTCTATGAAGGCATCTGAGCAGGCTATGCAGAGGAGGGGGTGCGAGCCGAGCCTCGAAGGACGAGTGGAAGAGAAAGGCTGCTCCAGGCTGAGGAAAGAGCATGAGAAGAGGGACGAGACGGGAGTGTGCGGGTTCGTCCACTAATGGGGAGTGGTCTGGTGAGGCTGGAGCAGGTGTGTGAAGGGATGGAAGGGAGACGAGGTAAGTGGGCGGGCCAGAGCCTATTCTCGAAAGCCCTTAAATGCCTCTGCTGTGCCCACTTCGTCTTTCTGTTAGAGGCAAGGGCAAGGAAGAGAAATAAGGAGCCAGGTGGTTTCCCACCCTTCATCTGCTTGAGACCCCCCCCCCCCATGCATACACACTCTTACGGTAGGTGTCAGAATTCGAGGTTAACATGGGTCATTTTGTAACAACACGCCCAATACAGACCAAATCCTTACACTTGCATCTGGACTGCTGCGGGCATAACCCAGACATATGACGTCCTAACTAGAAAAGGTACTTCCTTTTAACTTCCTTACCGATTTCAAGTTTTACTTTGTCTTTCCATCCCCGGTTCTCAAAGAGAACCTCAGGTTTTCAAGTCCAGAGAGAGGAAGCAACATGTCCAAGGTCACCCAGCATGAGGGAATGAGTGTAAACTCTGTTAGGGTGGGAACCACATCTGCTTCTGCTGTATTCCCACCTCCTAGCACGGGGCCTGGCACAGAGTAAGTGCCCCACAACTATTTGTTTAATGAGTGAATAAAGGAGCCACTACCACACTCGGGCAATTCTCTTTTTGCCAAACCTCAGCAAGAGAAATCTTACCCTTAGTTGTACATGCAGATAAGATTTAAGGTCAGGTCCTGACCCAGATTAATCTGCTGCCCCTGTGTGCTCCAGAAACAACCTTAACAATCACCCTTTTCAGACCAGAGGAGGGGAAAGTGGCACAGGCTCTGGGGATACAGAGGGTCATGAGAGGCACTGGAGCTCTTGTCGGGAGGTGGAAAGCCCAGATCCAGCAGGAGCCCTGTGGCTGAAGATAGAGTCTTTGCTCAGGATCCTCAGGCAACAGGCAACTGGGCAGCTCACGAGCATCTTTGTGGGTCTGTCTCATCTGAGCTACACAGCACTTCCGTTTTTCAAAGGGACACTGACTCTCGGAGAAGCCACGTGACTTAGTCAACCCCGCACAGCTAATTAGGGCTGACGCTGGGAAGCCAAGCTTGAATATCTGCTGAGTGACTGCTCTTGGCAGCACTCACTGTGGACGGTGCAGGAAGGAAGGAGACAGGGTCCTGCACTCAAGTGCAGAAGAGGAGATAGGTGCACAGCACATGGTAGAACACAGAGGGACAGCCAAGGGCTAAGACAGAGCAAGAAGGGAGAAGGTAACCCCTCAAGGGGCCGGAGGGAGACGAGAGACAGAGAGATGGAACTGTGGTCCGAGAGATGAGCAGGAAGCCCCCACGGGGGAAGGGAGGGAGGACATGCCTCTAAAAGGGAACTTTTGGGGCACCTGTGTGGCTCAGCCGGTTAAGCTGCTGACTCTTGATCTGAGCTCAGGTCATGATCTCAGGGTCCTGGGATGGAGCCTCAAATTGAGCTCCACGCTCAGCAGATAATCTGCTTCAGGATTCTCTTTCTCTCTCTGCCCCTTCCCACTCACTCGCTCTTTCTCTAAAATAAACAAATAAATCTTTAAAACAAAATAAAAAGGACCTTCTTGGGCAAGATGTAGCACTGGGAAAAGACAAGGTTTATTCAGCAAAGGGTGAGGCCACCAGCCCCTAACAAATGCTAGATGCATTGAGGAGGAGGAATAAGGGGGGAAATCCAGCCCCGAAGGACAGACAGGCCTCCAGTGCTGACACAGGACTTCGGCCTCTCAGTCAACCCAGGAATGAGGAGGTGACTACATCTTCTGTATGTTAAATTTCATACTCAGCTCCTGTTTCTGCTTTAGACCAGTGGTCACATGGGCCATAAGACAGCTTTCCTTACTAACAAGACTGCTGTGCCTTGGGGACATTAGGGCTCCCTCCTGTGAATACCTGACACTGGCATTTCCCCAGGAGGCAGTGAGACCAGCACAGAAGAGCAATGAAAGCCACCTGAGAGAAATTGAGGCCCTCCCTCACTCCCTCTCCTTTTTAGAACTAGTCACTGACTGACAATGCCCCTGCCAGATTAGAACCTGGTTTTCCCTCCCCTTGCGACATAACTGCCAAAATCATTTATCCCAAAAGGCAATATGGAGGCCAAGAAGGGAGTCACTTGGCTTGCATGACTATAGGAATATATATGTTCTTGTATGTTCTTTTAAAAATCAACAGATGAGAGGGCCACCTGGTTGGCTCAGTCGGCTAAGAGTCTAACTCTTGATTTAGACTCAGGTCATGATCTCAGGATCCTGGGATGGAGCCCCACATTGGGCTTCCCGATCAGCAGGGAGTCTGCTTGTCTCTCTCTCCCTCTGCCCAACCCCCCCCCACCCCTGCTCATGCTCTGTCTCTCTAAAATAAATCTTTTTTAAAAAATCAACAGATGAGGGAAGAAAAAAAAAATCAACGATGGCCTATCATTCCTTAAAGAGAGACAACTGCACACCAGGCTTCCACATTCTATGGAGAATGTTTGATTTTTAATGCCCAAAGGGACCATCAGGTAAGCACCATCCCTTACCCACGGGCCTACAAGAGCTCACGTTGCCTGATCCCGGGAAGAAGGGGCAGCCTTATGATAGGTGTGATATGTTTCTGTCCACTTATTTTTCTTACTGTTATACCCCCAGCACCTAAACAAGACCTAGCACAGAATCAGTATTCAAAGCACATTCAGCAAATGAATGAATCTAAAATACCATGAGCATAATTCAGCCATATGGAGTCATAACCTAGAAAAGATGCTTCCTTCAATGGCCAAGAACTCTTTAGTTACTACGGAGTGTGCCAAACATGAATCCTCCTCTCGTCTCCCCTGCCCCTACCACGGGAAGAACAAGGAGGAGCCTAGGAGGCTAGAATGTGCTTATCTCCCTAAGTCTCATCCAAGCTGCAGAGCTGACGGAGCCAGCTTGCAGGCTTGAAGCCCAACCCTCTCCTGACACAGACAGTAAAACTAAATCGCAGAGGCAGAGATGACCTGCCCCGGGTCAGGTTACTGACTTTCCGGGCCAGCAAGAGTTTCTCCTGACTCACGTGTAGTCTAGACAGGAAGGGGGAGGAGATGGCAAACCAGACGGTGGTGACAGAATACGTCTTGCTGGGGCTCCTCGAGCACCGTAACCTCGAGACAGTCCTGTTCGTGCTCTGCCTGGGCATCTACGGCGTGAATGTGCTGGGGAACTCCCTCCTCATGGGGTTGAGCGTGCTGGACCCCCGCCTGCACAGCCCCATGTACTTCTTTCTCAGCAACCTCTCCCTCATGGACATCTGTGGCACATCCTCCTTTGTGCCTCTCATGCTGGTCAACTTCCTGGAAGCCCAGAGGACCATCTCCTTTCCTGGCTGTGCCCTGCAGATGTACCTGACCCTGGCGCTGGGTTCCACAGAGTGCTTGCTCCTGGCAGTGATGGCATATGACCGTTATGTGGCGATCTGCCAGCCACTTAGGTACCCAGAGATCATGAGCAGGCAGACGTGTGTGCGGATGGCAGTGCTGAGCTGGGGGACAGGCTTTGCCAACTCACTGCTGCAGTCCCTTCTCACCTGGAGCCTCCCCTTCTGTGGTCACAATATAATCAACCACTTCTTCTGTGAGATTTTGGCAGTGCTGAAACTGGCCTGCGGGGACATCTCTCTCAACGCGCTGATGTTAATGGTGGCCACGGCGGTCCTGACACTGGCCCCGCTCCTGCTCATCTGCCTGTCCTACGTTGTCATCCTTGCTACCATCCTTAGGGTGCCCTCTGCTGCAGGCCGGCGCAAAGCCTTCTCCACCTGCTCTGCCCACGTCACCGTGGTGGTGGTTTTCTATGGGACCATCTCCTTCATGTATTTCAAGCCCAAGGCCAAGGACCCTGATGTGGATAAGATTATTACATTGTTCTATGGGGTCGTGACACCCTCAATGAACCCCATCATCTACAGCCTGAGGAATGCAGAGGTGAAGGCTGCTGCCCTAGCTCTGCTGGGGGGAGGCCTGCTCTCCAGGAAAACGGCCCACCCTCTCTGCTGCTTTTCAGCTCTATCGTGCGTGGCAGGCTAGGTCCATCGTGGTAATGACTTGGAACTGCAGTGGCTGAAACCCACAAGGGTTTAGTTTTCACTCCCCCTGCAGGTCCATTGGCAGCTAACTGGAAAGCTGGGGTCTGCTATCAGTCATTGTCTTCATCCCTCTGGGCCTCAGGATAAGCAGCTACCATTTGGAACACCCCTGGTTACTGTGACAAAGGCTGCGCGGGCTCTTTGAGCTTCACTTCCACCTCCACTTCATCTGCCAACGCAAGCACGTGCCACAGCTAACGTCAGGGGCGGGCGAGGCACGCTCACCATGCGTCTGGAAGGAGAAGGAAGCCTGAGAAATCTGTGAATAGTCCTCATCAGTAATGGCTGCCACACTGTCCTACAATCAACCCAAGAGCCACTAGAGATTTGCCTTCCTTTTCTCTGGCCATCACCACCCCACACATCCAGTCATGAATTCCTAGAGAATTCACGGCCTAGGAGCTCCTAAGCGGGTCCCGTCCTTTCTCCTGACACTGCCTCAGGGAGCCTTCTCTCTCTCTCTCTCTCAAACACTGCAACAGCTGTGTCACTGCACTTTCGACATGCAAACTCCCTTCAAAACCCACCCTCTGCACTAGCTGTCAAAACACCAATCTGAAAAAATCCAAAAAACAAAATACCAATCAGATCATGCCACTCTCCTGCTTAGATCCCTCCAATGGCTCATCTCCCATGGGATAAAAACCAGACCCCACCTCTCCACCGCCTGCTTGCCTCAGCCCCACGCCACCCACACACACTCCCTGGGTCCAGGCCCCCTGAACTATTCCCAGTTCCCCAGCAAGTATCAGTCTTTCCTGCCTCTGTCACCCCCTTGCTCTTCCCTCTCACATCCAGATGCTTCTTGATCTTTAGCTAACATGTACTGCACCATAGACCAGGCCCAGCACTATACTGTGTCCTAAGCACTTCACTGACTGGGGACCACTTGGAACGAATGGAGGAATACAATATGGACACTGGTGACCAGAAAGAACCTTCTCCTGACATCTTGGCATTACAGAAATTCATGTAATCCTTACTCAGATTTGCTCCCCTCTTCCAGAAAACCCCTTCTGACCCCTCCTAGCAGGGTGGGGTCTGCCCCAGCTCTATGTCCCTCTTCGGAGAGGGACTCTGTCCTGAATCCCAGCTATTTGGGTCCGAGCATCCTAGTGACCTGACTCTACACACCCTAACATGAAGGACTAAGACTTCTGATACCAGAACAAACACCAAGCCCACACCTCTTGACTCACCAGTTGGCCACATCACTCTGCTCAGGGCCCCAAGGAAGAGACAGAATTGCAGAAAGCAGAGAACAAAGGGATTTTTCCTGGCTTTTGAGCTTCAAAAGCCTAGGCTCTAAAGTCTTAACAGGAGAGACTGAAGGCATAGACAAGACTTGGGAGAAAAACTAAGTAAAAGGGAGGTTTCCCCACCTCCAGATTAATGCTCTAAGCTAGGGAGAAGGAAGAGAGAGGAGGGGATGCAATAAGAGCGCTGGCATAGAAGGGTCCCAAAAGGAAGAGGCCCTGAGCCACACTCCCTAGGCCAAACCCCTGGACAGATCTGTAGGATCTTAAAGATGGAGCAACTTATGCCTTGTTGGTCAGGTAAAACCCAGAGCAGGCCCCGGAGTAGAAATGGCTGCAAGGTGTGTCTGGGCAGCCCAGGCCTCACAGGTCTTTATGGGTGGCACAGAGGTCAGGGAGGGCCCCGGCACTGAAAATGGTTATGCACATGGGAACGAGAAAGCACTCTGGGATGGCCTGCCTACTCTGCTGACTAGGGACCAGGTGGAATGATGGAACTCGCAGGCGATGGGTGCAGGGTGGACCCCAGTGACCAGAAAACAACCTCCCAACATCTTCCCATTATCTAAGACCCTCAAGACTCAGCTGTGTCCCTTGTAGAAAGAGAAGAACTCCCAAATTGACAAAGGATGTCTCTCAGGCAAAAAAGATGACACTCAGGCAAAATGGGGGCTCAAAATAGAAGTTATGTTCTTGTGATATTTCTTGCACATTTGTGACTTGTACCTGCTAGTCCAATTTCCTGAGACCTCAGCTTCCTTTCCTGTCCGCTGTGGGCACCACAAGGGAGGTCTGTCTCACTAATTTAAATCATCCCGGCACACACAGACACAAACAAGGACACACAGACACACACACAAGCCCCTACTCCCAGTGGCTGCAGCCTGCCATCATGGGGAAAAGGGCCCCAGCAGAAGCTCCAGCAGCTCATTCCAGCTGGGCCCCCCTCCCCCCCCCCACTGATATAACCCCGCTGACATTCTCGGACCCTCTCTTTCCCTCCCCACACCCTTGGCCCCAGGAAAAAAGGCGGCACAGAACCAGCAAATACTTCATTGGAGACACACCAGACTCTACCTGCATCAACTCGGGATACCAGTCCCCCCAGTCCCAGCCCCACCTGTCCTGCAATCCCCTTCCCGGCACAGCACGGCACAACATGGCATGGCCCAGACGCTGCCTTGGGAAGGAAGCCTGAGACCAGAGTTGCTGAGTTGCTGGAAAGATCTGGAGACCCAGTGTCCCCAAGATGGACTCCATTTCCTCCGGAACGATGCCATGTCCGGAGAGGGCTTCATCTCCCTGGGAAGGAATCCATATCCTTAGGAGGGCTCCACATCCCTGGGAGGAACTCCATACCCCTAGGAGGGACTCCTTGGTCCTGAGGGGCTTTAGGGGCCAGAACAGGCTCCAGTCCTTAAGAAAGACTCCATGGATGCAGGAAGACTCCAGGCCTTCAGGAAGTGCGCCAGGTCCCTAGAAGAGCTTCATGTCCTTAAGAAAGACTCTATGTCCTTGAGAAATACAACCTGTCTCTTGTCCAGGGAGGGTTCCACACTCCCAGGAAGGGCTCTCTGTCCCTAGGAAGGGTTCATGTTCCTCAAGGGCCAGGCCCAAAGCCCCTCTCAGCTGGAACAGATGCTGCTGACAGTGGCCCCGCCTGGGCCCACAAGGCCCAGCTCCTCCTGCTCATTGATGCACAGCTGGTAACCACAGCCCCGGGCCCGGGCTCCAGATGGGACCCGGTGGTCAGTCTTGGCACGTGGGGGCAGCAAGAAGCCCACACTGCCAGCGATGAGCATATGCCAAATGCTGTGAATGTAGAAGTAGTTGTCTCGGGTCTCCACAAAAGCATAGAGTAGGACAGCACTGCCTGCAATCAGGCTGCCTGGACACAGGTAGAAGAGCCAACGGCGCCACGTGGGTGGGTAGCAGTGCCGACGGCGGACGCTGCGTACTGTCTGGGGGAAGCAGAGAAGTGGGACTCAGGAATACAAGGCCTTGGAACCCAAGCCAGAACTGATCATTCCCAGGCTTCCCCGGAGCCCTCGTCATGACCTGAAGGCATCTGCCAAGTCTGGAGTGGGCACCATGAACAGCACTGTGATGATGACAGGATCCAAGCCCCCCTTAAATGGGGGACCAGATCCTCAGGGCCCTGCACCCAAGTCCTGCTGGGACGTCCCCCTCCCCAAGCCCTCCCAACCTTACCCAGGCTGTGGCCAAGATCCCCAGGGCGAAGAGACTGGGTCCAAGCAGGTTCCAGAGTCCATGCCGGTCAAGCTGTAGAGCCATAGACAGCAGCATAGCCCCCAGCAAATACAGCACCTGGAGAGAGAGGACTCCAGGGGCTGGGCCGGGTTGGCAGGAGGCACTTGGCAATGCCCCCAGGGAGAGGTTGGGAGTGAGTTTCAAGTGGACTTTGCCTACGGTTGTCCCCCAGGGCCCACTCTGGACTGACCTGCTTGACCACAGGCTGTAAACGCGCCATGGCAATGACAGTGACCCACACGGACATTAAGGAGCCCAGGAAATCACAGAACTGCAGCACATCGTAGTCCATGATGCAGAAAACCACAATGCCTGGCTGGTCACAGGCATGGTAAAACTGGAGGAAGAAATGACAGTCGTTGAGAGAACTTGGGGCAACAGTCCAGGTCCATGAAACAGGAGAAAGAAGTCATGAGGATGGTGTGCTGCTGTCAGAAAAGCAGAGGTCAGAGGTCACAGAATGAACACAACTGGGAAATGCCTGACTCCCTGCTTCTGAGAAGAATGTGGTAGGGAATTGGGGCGCCTGGGTGGCTCAGTGGGTTAAAGTCTCTGCCTTCGGCTCAGGTCATGATCTCAGGGTCCTGGGATCGAGCCCCACATCGGGCTTTCTGCTCAGCAGGGAGCCTGCCTCCCCACCTCTCTCTACCTGCCTCTCTGCCTACTTGTGATCTCAATCTCTCTCTCTCTGTCAAATAAATAATCTTAAAAAAAAAAAAGAAAGAAAGAAAGAATGTGGTAGGGAAGCCTGGTCTGCCTCACAAGCCGTTATGTATCTGCCTGCCCCAACCCTGGCCTCACCTTCCTAATCTTCCTGCTTCTGGAATATACTATGGAGAGCACAGGCCGGTGGGGATTCCAGGTCTGTCAGTTTGAGGCCAATTCTTCCCTTCTTCTCATGCTCGCTATGGGTCCCCCCTATAATCCCCATCCCTGGCCCAAGCTATGGAGCTAGACGCCGGTCTCTTGGCTACCCTAGACCCTAAGTGTCCCCTGAATATCCCAGTCTCCCCTGATAGCTCAGACTCAGAGTTAGGATTCATCCTCAGGCCTTACACCCAACTGGCCCTCTTCATCCCCTCTCACCCAATGTCATGGGTGGAGGGATGGGGGAGAAAGTAAGAAAAAAAGGCAGACCCTGGGCCATGGAGAAGAGTACGTCACTTTACACCATGGAGAAGAATATAGGGAAGGGCAGTGTCCACCTATCCACCACTGTGGGAAAGATGGTAAAAAGGAGCTACAAAGGGAGCACAGGGGACACAGGTGGGATGGGACCACACTATACTGGGCACCCCAATTAAGAAACCAAGTTCTGCAATCAGCCCCCCCTTGGTCTGTGGTCCCAACCCCTGTGCCTCTCTGGACAATGTTATCATGGACGCGGGTATCCTGTGTTCCCTTATTTGTAAAAGGGGCTACCCAAAAATGACCTGAGTTCTTTTTACCTTGGGACATTTGCTGTCACCTTCTCTGAACTTCTGTGTAGAATTTATGTGACTCTTCATTGATGCCAAACACTAAGAACATGTATGGTTTTAAGACTATCCTTAGTGTGAGGGTGACAGGAACATGTATCCTTATGAGCCCACCCAAAGACAAGATACTGGATAAGAACCATGAGGACAAAGAGCTCCAGGCCAGGAACAAACATCACAGTGGCATGCTCACTCCCCCCCATCATCTGATATTGCCCCTGCTCCATGTCAGGAAGAACAGATGGTTGTGATGATGAAAAAAGAAAATTAAAATGCTCTAATGGGAGAAAAAGGATTTTTGACGTATATAAACTTGGTGAAAATCTACTCATTGGAACTGACCTTGAGACATTCCAGCAGATTCTACAGGATCAAAAAACTGACTCAATCTGCTTGATCTCTGTCCCCTGCATGTTAACCCCGGTCCTCAGAGAGCCATGGCTGCTGAGGGCATCTCTTGATAGCAGAAACAAGCTGCTGGAGTTGCCACGGGTGGACTGAAGTTCATCGGGCTCAACTGAAGCCGGGGCAGGAAGGCTACGTGTTGTACCAAAGGTGGCCTTGGAAGTGGCTTGATCTCTGACAGAAGGGGCCCTTTAAGTACTACTTTCAGCCCAGATCAATTTCTTCATCATTCTATGGAAAGGCAACCCTAAGTCACAAGGGCTCTGAGTCCAGAAGACAGGTGGCCTTACAAACCTCAGTGAGACAGGCAGCCCGGCCCACCAGAGGTATACCCTTGACTGTGGGTGGAGGGCAGGGAGATCCAGCCCACCGCTGAGGAAAGAGGTAGCTGAGCAATATCACAGATCATTCACTTCTGGCAGCAATGGTCTCTGTAACTTCAGGGAAGGATCGAAATGGGAGAACCTGGTCTCCTGTTTAGATGCATTACTGCTGAGAATGAGAAGGTGGAGGTGAGGTCAGGAAGATGAATTCAGGGAAAAGGAGCATTCTATCCTGAATTCAAATCATAAAGCATGACGCCCCAACCTTAATCAAATAGCATCCCCCTTAGAAAAAAGCAGGTGGGAAACTGAAGCAAGTCTGTTGTGAAAACTGGCAGAATCCCGTCCAGGAGCAGAGCTGCCAACAGTAAAGTGGGAAAGCAGACTCAAAAGTTCAGTCTCTAGAGACTCTCTAGATATCTCTAGATAAGAAAGAAATCACTAAGTTTCTTTTGAACCCGCTGAAGATTTCATCCAGTCATTCAAACTGCAAAATGTGTAACTTTGGAAAAGATGAACAATCTAAGAACAGGGAGAAACTAGGAGTTTAGAAAAAGAAAAAGAAAACGCAGGGATATTAATTGGCATTGGGAAACCTTGGGTTTGATTCCTTCTAATTTTAAAGTCTTAAGCTTGTGTACCTATCCTCTGTCTTTCCCTTCACTTTGGAGGTAAAGAATGCTGTCCCTTCACTTCAGGAGCAGCCTGCTTTGGAATGACCATGTTTTGAGTACTCCAAGCTTTTGAAAGGGCTTGCAAGTTTAGCAACCATGGCTCTCTCTTACATATTATTAAATTGAGAAAGTAAGTTCTTACTGGGAAACTCAGAGACTTTTCATAGGTGTCCACATCTGCGTTCGAATTAGTATCTGAACACACCTAAAAGATTGATTTTTTTTTTCAATTTTCTTTCTTTCTCTTGTATGTGATTAATTGGGAGTTTAGTTCCTAAGCAAATCGATATTTTGGTCTTTTGCTATTTTATCTATTGGATATTAATTATTCTCTACCTCTAAGACCAGCTATAAGTACTATAGCTACTAAGTTATCCCAATACTATTTTCTGATTTGGATATTATTTTAAAACACTAATTTTACACTTCAGCCTTCACCAAGCTTGCTCCATCTGCCTGACTTTGAAGTATATAAAAGGAAATGCCCAAACATTTCTCGAAGGGGGACTTGTAATAAATCCTTCAATCTAAGATAAGAGAAGATCTATATCAGAGAAAGGCAAAGCTAAATCACCTAATATTGAAGACACATATAAGGGAATAATTAATTGAAGGCTGATTATTCTCCTAGGAATTTCTGTGCAATGAAAAAAGTATAGGGGATAATGGAGAGACTGTCTCTGGAGTAGAGAGGTTTGGGGAGAAATCATTGCACTAGTATCCTGTGACTGATTATTCTCCAAGCATACTAAAAGGTCAGAGAGATTTTTAAGGTTGTAGAAAACCTACAGGAGTAGAGTTAAGTTAAAATTGCAATGTGAGGGGACACCTGGTTGGCTCAGTCGGTTAAGCAGCTGCCTTCAGCTCAGGTCATGATCCCAGGGTCCTGGGATCGAGTCCCATATCAGGCTCCTCGCTCAGCGGGGAGCCTGCTTCTCTCTCTGCCTCTGCCTGCCGCTCTGCCTGCTTGTGCTTTCTCTCTTTCTGACAAATAAATAAATAAAATTTTTAAAAAACCTGCAATGTGAGGTGAACAAGATGATGTACCTTTCACCAATCCCTGTTCTGGCTATGGTCACTGCTGAATGTATAAAAACACCATCGCTGAAGTCCATCACTGACTCCTTCATGAGGCTCAATTTACTAGGGAAACCAACCAAAAACCTGTGTCAGCTTACTTCACTGAAACATCTCAACCTGGAGAAGAGAGCATCTTGTCATCATATATTCTGGTTATATATCTCTCTCTTCTACCTGCACTGCTTCCCCTTGCTTTACTATTCATGGAGCAGAATCCACTATCCATTGCCATGGCACCACACTCATTACCATCTTTAACCAGGAGATACAACTTATAGTAAACAAAGTAAAGCAAATCACTCACCACCATAGAACTCACTGGCATAAACATACTGCCCAACACCTAGGAGCAACCAGCTGAACAAAACACTGGAATGGCCTACTGAAGGCTCAGTTATGGTGTCACCTGGGAGACTCTACCCTGTAAGACTGGAATACTCTCCTATGTTTGGAGCACAGTGTGTCCTCAGTAAGCTTCAGTCTTATACTTTATGCCATGTATGTTCATAAGAGAACATCTCTACACTAATAAACTTTCCTCCATGCAGAAACAAAGAAAGAAACCTGCAATATTGTTGATCCACTGAAAACTATGGGCTCATTTTTACATTGGTATTTCTTCTGTCAACAGAAATAAAAAGAAATGGCAGAAATAACACAGAAAGATTGGGAAATTTAAAAAATGAAATTTAGATTACAAACTGGCTTCTGTTAATACAATTCTAATCTAATTTGACATCTTCCTCAGCTTTGGACATTTATGAGGTAATTTTTTTTAATTAACCTAAATTGTTTTTCTGTGAGATTTCATATTTTATAACATAACTAGTTATATTGTAACTAGTTATAACATCTAATGCTTCAAAATGGAGTATACAGGCACTACAGAAGGCAAAACTGGAAATGCAAATACATTCAATCCATGTAGTGACTGGAATATTTGCACTCAGGATATAATGGAATTTATGGCTATTCCCTTATTATATGCCTCCACTTCCTCTTGGAAACAGTCATGGGATTTTGCCAAGGGCCACTAAGAATTACTTGTGAGGTGTGAGGAACAGAAGAGGTAAGGAGAAGGCAGGATGTCAGCAATCAGCAAGAAAGCCCCCAGGGGCCCCAGGAAGTCAGCTCGTGGGAACGGATTATGCAGTTTCGACTAGCATTGGGAAGGACTCACAGCTTGAACTGTATGGGTTAGAGCCATACAACCGCAATGTTTGATATATTTCCCTTGATGACTTCTTGCATTTGGTTATATTTTCTGATCTTTTAATCGGCTCTTCTTATCTTTTAAGAAGTTGAGAACTATTTTTAAAGAAGAACGTGAGAACTATTAAATGAGGTCATAAGTTTCTCTACATATTCCAGGACTTCTGAGAAACTGACGTCAGGTTAGAAAATTTACCAATGCATCCTCTCTGCCCTGGTGTGAGGAGACAGTACAGCTCAGTGATTACATGTAAGGCACCTAAAGTCAGGCTGCATGGGAATTCTGGTTCTACCACTCATGTTACATCTCAAAGTATTTAAACTGCCCTCATCTGCAAAAAGGGATGATGATGATGATGATGATATAAGTGCCTATCTATTACTCTAATGGTACTATGAGGGCTCAATTTGCAGTGTCTGACGCACTAGATGCTATTTTGCTGTTTCCATTATCTGAACTGGTCTGGTTATACCCAAAATCAAGTGCTGGATTTGTGACCTGTTTTTCTTTTAACATATTTTACATATTATGTAACATATTTTGCATTTTCAATATTTTACATATTTACACTCTAAACTCTTTTTCTTTTTTAAGATTTTATTTACTTGGCAGAGAGAGATCACAAGTAGGCAGAGAGGCAGGCAGAGAGAGAGGGGGAAGCAGGCTCCCCGCCGAGCAGAGAGCCTGATGCAGGGCTCAATCCCAGAACCCTGGGATCATAACCCGAGCCGATAGCAGAGGCTTTAACCCACTGAGCCACCCAGGCGCCCCTACACTCTAAACTCTAGAAGAACAAACCCACTGTCTGCTCCCATACCCTGGATAGGAATCAATGCACTACTCCCAGGTGTAGACTGTCCCGGCTTTGAAGACAGGGAATAAAACTGTCATCTATGCCCTGGTACTTTTACCTGCAATATGACCAGTGAGTCCTTAAATGGAGACTGTTGAGGAATGAAGTAAGTCCAAACTAAGTAAAGAATGAGAAAGGAAGAGCAATGGGGAACCTCCCCAGGAAAACTGGATGGCCAGTAGCTCTACATTTTGGCCCATGTGGAAAAAGAAGAGGAGTTAGAGCAAGACTACAGGCAACACCACAGAGTCAGCATCATTTCCTTGATCTTTTGCTTATTATCCTATCATTTTTTTCTTTTTTAAGCAAGCTCCACACCCAACATGGGGCCTGAACTCACAAGCCCGAGATCAAGAGTCGCATGCTCTACTGACTGAGCCAGCGGGGCACTGTGCTTATTATCCTAGTTAAGAAAGTCGAAGCTCTGTATGTGATGTCAGTCACTGTAGGCTCCCCTGGTGTTCCATATGGAGAAAAAGTCTTTTCATTCAAGGACGATTTGCCATTGTATCCAGAATATAAAGAGTCATCTGGTACTAAACACTCTAGAGCCAACGTCCAGGATGCTTGTGCAAAGTGCAGGAGAATGAACACACTCTCCCCACATGTTCCAGGCTCCTGATACACTTAGATACGGTTACTGATTGTGAATCCTATTAGAGCTGCATGCAGCCAAGAGTGGGCTGGTGGAACAGCTGATGCTAGAGGATTTGGTGAGCAACAGTATTAAGGGCATCTGGCAGTAAAAAAAAAGAGAGAGAGAGTGAGAGATAAACAGTGTCTACTTTAAAAATAGAATGAGCCACTATCAGAGCAGGTCTAAAAAGGGGGACAGCCAAGCAAAATTAGAGTATGTTCTTCTCACCTAGCTTAAGAGGGGAAGGTCTCTCTACACAGCATGGTTCTAGCCTCCTCTTCCTTATCTGTGCATGAATACCCTGGAAGACCCTACAACATGACCCTCACTTTCAGAACATTCACCCCCCCAACACTTTCTGCTAAATGCTAAGTAGGATTTTTGTAATTTGGACATATGTCTGATCTATTAATACTGAACAAATTGGTTTTTGTGGTATTCTTGTTGCCAAGACATGAGGAAAGTCTGAATGCATCTAAGATTTTTGCAGGGCTCATAGGAAGGCACTGTATGTCACGAGAAGCCCAGAGCCCAGAGATGAGCTGAAAAGGTCCCTAGATGCAGCATCTCAGGAGGAGAATCTACACGGGGGCTAAGTCACATTAGCAGACTCACTCCTCTATCCTTTCCTTATTTACAGATTGATTTACTATTTATGAAGCTTGCTGATAATATGAACTTTTCTGATTATGGAAGAGTGGGAAAACACAAAGGGAACTGTGGACATTCTGTAATGGGAGGAGAAGGATTTAAAACTGTATTAAACTTCATCAAAATATGTTCCTTTGCACTAGAATTTCATATCACACTGCCACTTCCCCGTGCTGTCTCAGGACATAGTTGAGTCCATAAAATTTCTTAGGATCCCAAGAGCCAGAATGTTCTATGAATCACCCAGTTATAGAGATCCTCTCTGTTTTCCAAAAGTTCCAAAGAGAAACTGGAGGTGACTGATGAGGAGATACCTTTTCATACCATAAGAAAAAACAAGCTAAAGATATGGAAATGCCCAGTACAACAAAGAACAAAAGCACAGTATAGCTAGCCCTCACATCATGGGAGATGAAAGTGGAGACTCCATAGAGACATGGGAGAAAGTGCAGATCTCTTGTCACCATACCGAGGAGAAAAGGGGAAGCTGTAGACACCATCCCATCCTGTAGGACAGCCAGTATGTTGCGGTACAGGTCTCCATGGCCCTCAGTATGTGAGACAGCTAGCGACCGCACACTATTTCTAGCAGCTGTAGGTTATCTTAAGTTACAAACAGCCCTGTTCATTTTTATCCTGATGTGCCTTACAAAAATTACCATATTCTACCCACACCATGACACTGCTGTAGAAGACACCGTGAAGAGGGAGACATTCGCATATAATGAAGGTGTAGACATCCCCAAACCCGTGGAAAACACGGTGGAAATGCAGACCCTCACCCATCCCCATGAATAAGGACTCGGTGAAGACAAAGATGCACTGCATACCGTGGAGAAGAACATGGTGAAGGTGTAGACCGCAGCTTCCAGCACATATCGGCTCCGAATGGCCAAGACCACGGGTGGCAAAAACATGAGGTTGCTCAGGCAGAGCAGCAGCGTGGACAGCAGCTGGAATCCATAGCTGAGCGCATCCGCACTGTCGGTGCAGCCCCAGCCCCTCCACCCTGTGAGTGGGGAGGGCACAAGGTGGAAGGTGGAAGAGGTCCCAAAGCAGCCACAGGTTCGGCACTCCTGCTGGGGGCCTCTCGCGAGACCCTACGACACTGCCAGGGAAGGGTGGTCTCCGCCCTCCATTCTCTCCAAACCCATCCTCAATTCAAGGTGCCGCCCGTCCAGGCCGCCCCTCCAACCCAGAAAGCGCGTTCCCTGGCCAGCCCAGCCCGCTCACCGGCCTTGCACTCGCAGGCCGCGTACAGGTAGTTGTGCGTGCGCAGCAGCTTGCACTGCCCGTAGGGCCCGCAGTCGTCCACGCAGGGCGAGAGGAAAGTGCGCAGCCGCACCTCCGCCGTCGCGTTCCGGCACCGCACGTACCTGCGCACGCACCGGGCCGTCAGCCGGGTCCCAAGCCGCTCCTTCCCCGTCCCGGCCCCGCCCTGCCCCGCCCGGCTCACCGAGGCCCCACCCCGCACAGGGAGCGCAGGGTCAGGAACCAGGTCCCAGTCTGTGGGAAGGGGATTCGCAGTCTGGCCATTCTGGAAGTGGCACTGACGGAGAGGAGGAAGCCAGCCAGGGACTCTTAGGGGAGAAGGGAGAAGAGCGGGTATCAGCGAGAGGGAAGAGGAGTCGGTGCGGGGTCAAGACCTAAAGAACCTTCACCCGCCTGACCCCACTTCCCTAGCCCATCCTTCCTCCATACCATCCCCCACTGTCCACAGCCCCAGAGTTAAAGCCTCTTCTGCTTCCCCCATTCCTCACCCCCACCTTTAGAACAGGTCACCGCTGCATCCCCCAGGCTCAAGGGCACCTCGTGAGTCAGGCATCCGAACACCGTCACATTTTCCTGGCGCAGGGAGCTCTGGGGAGAACAGGTATGAAGACAAGGCGGTCACACCCTCCAGACCCTACCACCACCACCCCCCCCCCCCCCCCCGACTCCTACACCTGTTAACTCCTCTCCAGAAACCCCTCCGGGAACTCACTGGACACCCCATTCCTGCAGGTGTTCTCCACAACTAAAGCCGGCCTTTCTCCCTCTTTCTGTCTCTCTCTTTTCTCCCTCTCTTCCTCCCTCATCCCCGTTCTTAGAACAGAAAAACTGGAGAACACCAGATTCCCCACAGCAGAGATCTTTCAAAGACTGATGCAAAGGCAAGGCCCAGTTGTCTTTGAGCAGAATTGTTTAAACGCTGTCCAGACAAGAGAGAACACCCTGTTTCAGTCCCCTCTGGCTTACTGGAGGGAGTGGGAGAGGGGCTTTCGCTGGATGTAGAAACTAGTTGTGAACAAAGGAAACTGTAAGGTTTTCAATCATCTTCACTTGGGTCTGAAGGCAGGAGGAGTATAAAGAAATGTACTCTTCCCCAGGTGAAATGATCCTAGGTACTGAACAGCGGTAACAGAATGCCTGAGGGGGTTAATGGAGCAACCTGTCTGGGATTTAAAGAAACCAGATATCCACAGGAATAAATGTAGAGAGTGTCTATAAGAATAAAAGTAACAGAATGCCATAAGCTCACCTCATTCAGGAAGGATTTGAGGTAGCTTATTAAATGCATATAATAAGATAAAAAATGCAAGAGGGAAATTTAAAAATCAAGATTAAAAAATAAAGTCTGTCCCTAGATGTGAGCCATATATTTGATGCTGACTTCCAAGCAACCAAAGCAAAAAAGGAAACATAATGAGTTACCAGATTTTATCTTACGAGTCCGTAAGATAAAATTTAATTCGAGTCTCAAGAGAAGCACAGTGTCCAAATGGGTGGTTCTCAGGAAAATTCTCATCAAAGAAGCACCGTGTTCTGTGATGCATCCTGTCCTCAACCACAAGTGTGAATTTCATACAACTTGCTTATAACTTCCCTCAGTGCAAGCCAGGGTAAAATACCAAAGTATTATTCCATAAAAGTCATTCTAAGGAACCCAAAGGGGGAAAAAATGTCCTCTAGGTAAGCAGTTCTCTGATCCAAATGTTCAGTTCTTGATTCCAAGGGGAAAAAATCAAAATATTCAGAGGGAAAAAATCAGAGTAGATGAGCCAATATATCTTTCAGAATAAATATAATAAGGTGTGCAGCAAGTGTCATGGCAGATGAGTGTAATATAAGCAGATGAATGTAGAGGACAGGATGAGGGGTTGCAGGGGTGTTGGGCCTCTACTCTCTAGATACTGAGGAAGAACAAGTATGGGTCATACTGGTCTCTGAAACAGGCTATATAGTTTCAAGATCAAATCAAGACCTCACTGTCATGGCCCAAAGGCAGTAAGAGTCACAGAAAATTTAAGTATGAAAATAAGGAATGTCTTTGGGTTTAAGAATCTGATCGGTCCTGACCAGCAAGAGGACTAAAAAGTTCTGAGCCATGTCCTACAAAAGACCACATCTAGCCACAGACCAGGTCTCAGGTTGGCTGATAAGGAAATTGTGCCCTGCCCCCCAGAACTGGGGAATAGTACATCAATTACTGGATCAATGCCAATCTAAGAGAGTCATTAATAGCCTGACACAGGGCTCTGCCCTAAGCCCGGTCTTATTTAATGCTGAAAATAATAACTAAGAGGTACAGAAGCCTGGCTTTTCAAGTGTATGAATTACATAAAGCAGGGAAGACCCAGGACCCAAGTATTAGGCAATGGCTCAAAGATGGACCTAAATTCTTTCACTCAAGTTAAAAGGTTCACTGCCAAAATACGAAGTGGGAATTGGCAGTAGTTCACATGAACCAGCTCAGGACACAAAAATACGTGTGTCCCTTAGTGATGAGTAGATAAACACAGAAGTTAATGTGAAAAAGGACCGAGAAGACACACAGTTTTAGGTCTTCTTCGATTTTCCAAAGCTTTTACATGTAATCCTATTCCTTTTATAATAAAAAAAGTAAATGTATACAACTGGTTTGAGAAAGTAAAAAGAAAAAAGGAAAAGACTCAGATCTTAGTTCACCACAACCCCAGGTAATCCCCCAGTGTGATGTGGCAGCTTAAAAAGGAAACTTGACCTCAGGCTGCACAAACACCGTCGGCCACCCTGGTCAGACCCCCTTGGATCCTTATCTCAGAGACACTAGGACCAGAGGAGACAGCAGAGGATGGGGAGACGTCTAAGATGCTGAGGTTGTTCGGCTTTGGGGAGATGAGGGGCATCTGAAGGACTACTAAACAGGATAGGAATGTAACAACTGTACCACACTAAAGATGTAAAATAATAGGGGAAACTGTGCAGGGAAAGAGGGGGATACGGGAACTCCCTGTACTTTCTGCCCAATTTTTCTGTAAGCTTAAAACTGCTCTGAAAAAATCAAGTCTATTAATAAAAAAAAAAAAAAAGGACAAGGACAAGGATAGATTTACTGCATATAGCTTCTGGAGCAAAACAAAAATTGGTGGGTAGAAATCCATGGAGGCAGATCCATTTTCATGGAATGTCAGGACTGCCTGTAGCAATCAGAGCTGTCTAAATATGGACTGCATGGCCTCAAGAGGTGGGGAACTCCCCATCACAGGAGATATGCAAGAAAAGTGAACACTTGCCATAGAGGCCCTTGGGAAGTAGAAGGTTAGCCTATAAAACTGGGATAACTTAGCCCACTCTGAGTTGGCCTGGCTGACCTAGCCTGTCTGTAGCAGAATCAACACTCAGGGGAATGTTTGTATGTTTGTTGATCAGACTTGGGCTGAGACATTGTCCTTAATCGTAAAGTGGGCCCAAAGCAACCCAGATATGCTTTGAGAAGGTAGTAAGAACCCCTACATCCCTGGCATCTTCTCCTTCAAGTTCCCCTCCAGAGCAAACCCCCCCCTACCACCACCACTTTCCACCAAGAGTACCACATTGAGCTGGAGCTCCAGGCTGAGGACGCCTCCGCTGTCCAGCACTGGCAGCAGCCTCAGGGCAAACACTGCAGGGCGCTCAGGGGGCAGTGCCACACTGGGGCCAAAGAAGATGTAGAAGTGGACGGAGAAGGTGTCCAGCTCATTGCGCAGTGTTGGGCGCACTGGCCAGCAATGCTCTGGTGGGGATGTGGCCCCAGGCCCCTCCGCAGAGGCCCCCAGGGAAGGCGGCTCTGGGGGCAGTGGCTGGTTGCCCAGTGACTGGGGCATGTTCATGGCAGCTCCAGGGACGAGGACACGGGACAGGCTGGGCTGCGGGCACTCTGTGGGCAGAGGAAATCAGTGCTGGGGACTGCTGCCCTCACAAGTCTTACAGCCCCACCACAAACCAGATCTGAGCCAGACAGGAATTAGCAAAGGGTACAGAAGGATGAGAACTAGAATCAAATGTCCCTTGGAAGTATGGGGCATCCAGGGTCACAAGACAGGGCCCCGGGGGTTCCTAGTGGTCACAGCCAATGGAATGTTATGTGGAGGGAGTCATGATCATTTCTCCCTCCCCAAGGGCAGTGAGGACACTGTAGAAACAGATGATGGGCTCTCTCACTGCTCTGCATGGGCTTTGGTAAGGACAGTGTCCCAGAGGTTTTAGATGCCCCTGCCTATCCCGAGATTAAATCAAGGGGAGTAATGAGGTCCCTTAGTTAGCCCCAGTCAAATGCAAAAAATTATCTAAAGGCTTTCCAATGAATCGAAGCTTCGAGTGGAAGGGCTTTAGGGAGTGTGAAGGAGCCTGGGGAGTTGGGGAGATTACAGGGACATGACAGAGGGTCATTGAACACAAACACCATGGCTGCCTCTTCCCAGCCACCGATGTCGGCACAGGCTGAGTCGCCAAGGCAGATGTGGGGCTTCTCACCTTGCAACCGCACACACAGCTGGAAGCGGATGGTCCTGCCAGGACCCCGGGATGGGATCTCCACACGCACGTAGACCCAGTGCCCCCAGGGGGGCAGTGCCAGCTCCAGCTGGCACACCGAGGCACCGCCACAGGACAAAGAGCTTGAGTTGTGCAGGGGTGGGGCCTTGGGACGTAGGCGCAACGTCAGGGGGCAGCCCAATGCCCCGCGACTCCCCACACATACCAGCTGTGCTGAAACCCTGTAAGTAAAGCTGGGCACAAAGACCCTGGGCAGAGGGGAGGTTGGGGATAAGAAAGGACAGGTGAGAGGGTGAAAGGGACACCGGAATGAGGAAAATGCTCTGGAAGAAGGCGGCATGGAAGGACAGGGGAAACAGGAGAACAAGAAGCTTTTTTTGCTTCCTCCCATCTTGCCGGGAGAGAGGGAGGCAAGGGTCCAACCCACCCTGGGGGCTCTGGGTGGCCCCGCAGCCCAGCTCGGCCAGTGGAACAGTAGGAACAGGTAGGGAGGCTGAGAAGCCAAGAGAACCCTGTTCCCTGTTTAGGGCCGGGGAAAGAGGAGGGAAAGGGTCAGGTTCGGGGGAGTATTCGGCTTACTTGTACAGGGCTGAGCGGTTGTGGGCCGAGAGGGTTTGCTCTGAGGGACGGCCGGGCACCAGCACAGCTACGTCCAGCAAACGCCGCACAATCAGCTGCGGCTGAAGGAGGTACTGACACTCGTCCTGGAGACCCTGAGACAAAAGCAGTGGTGGTGGGAAGAGAGACAGCAAGGGTGCTACTAAAGCAAGGCAAACAGAATCTGCTGAAGGGTGGGGGACAAAGCTAGGGGGCTAGGATTGAGGTCTCTCTAAGCCCTGGCTCCCTCCTGCCTGGTCTCCACCTCTGTCTTTCCTAGATGCTTAGGATCTGCTACGATCCTCAGCATTGGCTGAGGTCTGGGGACTCAAAGCACCGCCATCCTGACAATCAGGCCTGCACCTCCTCCACCCTGACGCCTCCTCCTGGGCACTCCTGGACAGCCCCTCAAGGTAATTTCAAAACATCCCATTTCTCCTCCAAGCCCTCAAGAACTTAGAACACTGGCTCTCTTTGGGGGTTAGAAAGCTCCATGAGGCCTCCAGTCCAAACTCGCCCAGTCTTCCTAATCTTTCATTTCCTTTATTCCCTACTCAGCCCTCCCAAGTGCTGGTCCAGCCTCTGTTTTAACACCCCCAGGGAAGGGCCGCTCTACCTTCTAGGCAATCTCCAGAGTGTGAGCAACTTGCAAACAGGAACCTTGTCTTATTTTATTTTTGCTCCCCCAGACATGAAGCCTAAAGTAAAGTGCATGCCTCACAGATGAATGTCTGCTGAATAAATGAACAAATAAGCCAACGTAGCTGTGGGCAGCTCTGATGTTTATGAAGCCAGAGCCTGTTTTCTGTCTCCCCTCCCACTGCTCTGCCTCAGGGGACCCACAGACACATCTGCTCCTTCTGACTTCGGCTGGGTTTCTTCCGTTACTGGACATGACAGCCACATCCGAGCTGCTCTTCTGGGTGAGATCCCTGACCCATGTCCACTCAGTTTGCACCGCACTGGCACGCACAGCCTCCCCACTCCTCCAAGAGCACAGTCCCTTCTGGCCCCTCCTCTGCGGCATCTGCAGCTACCTAAGTCCTCTGACCCCAGCAAGTCAGAGGAGGACAGGGCTCCCGGTGAGGCTTCGCTGTTCTTCTGGACAAATGGCCTTACGCTGGCCCAAGAAACTGGAGGCCACTGTTCACTTAGGTGGTTATTCTGACCGAGACCAACCTCTAAGCCTCATTCTGATAAAAATTCCAGGCTCTGACATCCCACTGGGTTCCATACCGTGCAACAAGCCAGCCAAGGTACTGATTTCCAGCAAAGCTCCCCAAGGCCGGAAGGAGGCCTAGATGATGCCAGGCCAGAAGACCTCACTACCCTCTGCCTGGAATTCTGTGCCTTTTGCATCACTGCATCCCCAAGGCCTAGCACACTACCTGGCAAATACTAGGTGCTAAAACAATATCTGTTGAGTTAAAGAATGGGTGACAAAAAGACGGTCCTTTCAGAGAGTTCCTCAACCTACCTAGTTGCTCAAAGACCTCCATCTCTGATACCCAAAGCAGATGTCCTTCATCTTTGGTGTCAAACCCTAAAGACCAGAAATATTACCACAAATCATCTCATCAACCCTGCTTCCTACGGGAGCAGTCGCTGCCACAATAACCTTGCAGTGAGCAAGCCCCAAGGGTGGAGGGTAATCCATTTCCTTGCTGGATGGACAATCCAGGGGGAAGAAACACTTTGCTCCACATCTTTCTTGCTGTTGGCTTAACTGAAGGATCAGTGGACATGACCCCACTGGTTAAAATGTGCTCCTTCCTTAAACTATATAATGTGCACATCCACACTCCTCCCTGATGCAGAGTGAAGCGTCCAATCAGCGGAGAGCAGGGAAGGCACAGAAATCAGCCGCCTTCACCCTGTGATAGGGCCAGAGAAAGGGCACCAGAAGCCAGGTCTTCAGGAGCTTCCAAGGCATAAGCCAAGTGAGAGAGCCCAAACTGAGCCAGTATCAGCAGTCACGTAAGGAACAGGGCCAAAGCAAGGACACTTGAGAAACCAGGAGGGCCAAAGTGAGAAGGAGAGTGGGAACAAGTCTGAAAGAAGCTGGGGAGGAAGGCCTTTGACTGAACCCTAGACTGGCCTAGGATGGCTGGGCAGAGTGTCCTGAGGAAGGCCTCAGCAGGGTGTCTAGTGCCAGACTCTGGCTAGGGCTTATGGACTAAGATGCCCAAAGACGCTTGCCCTTCCCTGTAGGAACATCCCAGCACCCAGCATAGCCCCTGGCCCGCAGTCAGTCAGCAGCGATCAATACAGAAGAGTGGGGATGCCTGGGTGGCTCAGTTGGTTAAGCAGCCGCCTTCGGCTCAGGTCATGGTCCCAGCATCCTGAGATCGAGTCCCGCATCGGGCTCCTTGCTCGGCAGGGAGCCTGCTCCTCTCTCTGCCTCTACCTGTCTCTCTGCCTGCTTGTGTTCTCTCTCTGTTAAATGAATAAATAAACAAATCTTTAAAAAAAAATACAGAAGAGTGCTTGTCAGACTGCAGGGGGCAAGAGTGCAAGCAGGGAGATGATGGCGAGTTTACTGTGGCGGCCCAGGAGAAAGCTCAGGGAAGGCATGCTCAGAATGGAAAGAGAGAAGCAGATGCATTCAGAGCATACTTTAGAAGCAGAATCAACAAGACTTCTTCTATATGGACTAGCTATAGAGAAATAAAGGGAAAAGAAGAATCAAGTATGACACCTACATTTGGGGCTTGAGCAAATGGTAAAGGGCAGTGCCATTGACTGAGAAGACCAGAGAGAAGAGGCTTGGGCTGGGAGAAGAATGGGAATCAAAGAGATTTTCAGTTCGGGTTCTGCTTTGATTTGTACAAGCTAAGTCTGAGACATTTCTTGGACATCCAATCAGAGATACCAAGTAAGCAGTTAAATATAAAGTCTGAGATTCAAAGAAATTACGACTCATGGAATACACTTGGAAGATATAACTTACAGGAGGTATTTAAAACTGGAGACACCTAGCAAGAGAATGGAGAAATAAAAAAAGAACTGTCTCAGGACCAAGCACTGGGGCCACACAAAATGCACCAAGCAGAGGAGACACCAAGAAAGGAGACAGAGAAGGGGTGGCGGGCAGGAAAAAATCAGGACAGTTCTATAACATCACAAAGGCCATGAGAAGAAAGTATTTCAAGAAGGAAAGACTAAAAGAAGGAACTAGTTAACGGCTAGTTACTACTTAACTCTGGAGAGAGAAAGTGGGGACTGGAAGGAGTAAAGGGAAGAGGAAGACTTACTTTTCACTGTATGCCTTTTGTACCTTTCGAATGTTGTACCAGGTGCATATATTACCTATTCGAGACACAAATATAATAATTTAGAAGGAGGAGGAAGAGCAGAATGAGCTCTGTTAGCAGATTTTAATCGCTTCAAGTTGAGATACAGAGCTACACTTGGTCTGGTTGATGGATTCAGTCAAATCCTTTCTTTTCTACAATCTGCTTCTCTGCTTTCCTTATCCTTGTTTTCATTATTTTACCTGCTTTTATTTACTTTCAAATCTTGGAGCTGGAAAAAGAGCATTTGAGCATTTGAGGAGAACACAGCTCCAGACATTTGGAAAACTTTCCCCTAATCAGCCATGTGGTGCCAGATGTTACCTACAATCCGACGGCCAGTCCATCAGTGCAGACTGGGCTCCACGGAATGAACACACGCTCCAAGACAGGGAAGGCAAGGCAATGGAAGGCATGGGTCAGGACAGAAGAGGTTGACAGGGAAAGGGGGAAAAGGAAAGAAGTGAGATCCGTTTTGGACACTACGAATTTGAGAAGATAGCAAAAGAACAATAAAAACTGGTCATGCCCCCACTATGTGCCAGGCTCTGTGCCAGGTGCTAGGAATACAGTAGCAAGTGGCACAGACACAGGAGCTCACAGAAGTGTGGGACCAGAGCTCAGGAGAATGGCCTGGACCAGATAAGTCATTTCCCTTTAACAACCTCCTAAAAGTCCCGATCACTCTCAGGATAAAGTTCAAACCTCTAGGTCCTTCGTGATCTGGCCTCTGCTCAACCCTCCAGCTCCCTCACCCAGTCCAACAACCACTCCACACTGAACCACTTTGGTTCTCCCTTCTGCACATTAGCCCATGCTACTCCAACCACCGGGAATGCCCTCCCTTGCTTTTTCAACACCAGGCCTCACTTCCTGTTTCTTAAAACCACCTCTACCATAATACCAAACTGAGCCATTTCTCCTTTGTCATCTTAAAACATCTCCTGTATCTAATATACATCTTATTTATCTGTGTCCCTTGCACCCAATCCAAGGTCTGGGACAAAGCAGGTGCCCAAGGACTAATGTCTAAAGACAGGTCTGAGCTCACCCCCAAAACTGAGAAGGGCCCTAGAAACAGTGCTGCCTTCTTATGGTCAGGACTCTTCAGTCCCCACCCGAGGCCAAGACTCACAGAAAGTCAGGACAACAATATGAGAAAAAAGTAAGTCAAGAAGATGGAGTCCTGGAGGAATGCTCTGGACAATTAACTCACAGGCTGGAGTCTAGGGAATTAACCAGGACTTAAGAATCCTTAGAGGCCCATGTAAGATTCCAAAAGATAATCAAATCCTTAGAGGAACCACAAGGATGATCCTTGCCCACCCCTCACCCCCAAGCCTCTAGAAGATGCCTTAACTAAAGACCTACATCTCTCATGATATCCAGGTCTGCTGTCATTCATGGACAAGGTCTAACTGTGTCGCCTTATCTCTAATATCACCATACCTCGGGAGTTCTGCGGGCTAGCCCTCCAGCTTGCATTTCCAAGTCCCCAGACCCCACTTGCTATATTTAGATGCAAATGGTTATGTCAAGGCTGGTTCTGATCTCTCCTAACCAGGCACCCAATTCCTCCTGGTCATCCAGAATGGTTTTTAGATAACTAGAGAAGGGCTTCAGAAAGAATTTCCCTGTCAGTTCTCACAAAGAGCATCAAGGATCAAAGTCACAATCAGGAATGGGCCCTTTAGGATTTGGCCAAAGTCCCAAGACATTCCTTGGAATAGAATAACCCTTACTTCTGATGAGAGTCAAGATCTACCTAGAACCCAGAGCCATTTCTAGGTGAGTTCCCAACATGCTGTCATCCACAGGGATCCCAGGCCTTGACAGGAAATTCTCTGGGACAGCCCTCTCAGGAAAAGTAGGCCTATCACTGAGGCCTCAAGATGAGACCTCAGCCACAGTCCCATTGCTGACAACAGCAGTGCCAGTGCACCTGTCGCTGTCCAATCCTGAACTCATCCAAAAGCATCATAACACCTTCTCTGAACACTGCGCTATAGCAGGAGAAGAGGTGAGTCTGTCCTCAAGGAACTCAGCCTGAAGAGATATAGCTGAGTCAAATCTTCTCCTGACTGGAAATTTCTGCCCCTTTCAATTCTCAGTGGCCTAGTCCCACTAGCATTTGTGTTCTTCAGCATCCTGTTCTTTAAATCCTTGCTCTGCTTATGCTAGGTCCTTCGCCTCAGTCCTTCACCCTTACCACTGGCCCCACACACATGGCCACCCCACTCTGCCAAAGGCCAGCTTATCATACTCTCCCTTCCTACCAATGGACAAGAGTAAGAAACCTATAGATTCTCTCACTAAAGGAAGAAATCTAGCCTATTCTTGGGAGGGACAGGAAAACTTTGTGGCATTTCTTTCCCCTCCAAACCAGATTGGAGATGCATCCTGACCTTTGAACCTCTACTACGGACTTTAAAAACCTCTGTTCTATGAAATCAAAGCTGACATTTGGAGAAAACGGAAGCAACAGTCAGGATGGACACCAGCTACCCAATGCCTCCTTTTAACAGGAAAGGACTTCCCTGTCCCCAAGTGTTCTCCTATGGTCATCCAGAGGGTGCAGGGAGCTGAAATTATGGTAGAAGAGGAATGTCTTCTCCCAGATGGACCAACAACTGGGCTGGAGCCTATGAGAGTCTGCAGGGCTATCACCAGTCAAGATGTGGAAGAAGACCAGTCCTGGGTTTGTGCAGCAGCATACAACCAGTCCCTGGCTAGCTTCTGATCACCTTGAACAACCCTTACACCTTCTAACAGGCACACTCCTCCACAGTGCCAGGGCCTCCGACTGACTCCAGACTCTGCACTTTCCCTTCAGCTTACCTGCACCCACTATGTCCTGCTAAGGCTCCCAAACTGCCTCCGACAGATCATGACCTTTGGCCCACCAGGTGAACTGCTGGCCTCTAGCCATGGCCCACCCCAGCCACCCTTATGCTGTTGCCCACCCTGGCACAAGGCTGGTATGCCAGGTGACCTGTGAGGGGGGATTCAGCAGACATGGAGAAGCAGCTTTGGCCCCTAATACCCTGGGCAGCATCAACCCACCTTGACAGAGATGTGGCCATGGGCCTGGGGAAGGTGGGCAGCCAAGAACCAGTCCCCAGGTAAGGGGCTGCTGACGTTAAAGATGCCTGAGGTGCGGTTGGGCAGTGTCCAGCTGAGGGTCAGGGAGAAAACCCCAGGCACAGCCGTGTCCCCTGGGAAGTGTGTGTGCAGGGGATTGATGACAGGGGGTGCCCCGGACCGGAAATACCTGGGGGACCAGAATGAGGAGAGGAAGACAACAGGCAATGGGGTGGGAGGTGGGAAATGGGGAAAAGAAAGAACTGTCACTCATCGCCAAAAACACAAGTGAATTCCCTATACTGATACATACAGCAAAGTGTTCTAGGTCAGGGGTCAGGGCATAAAGAGTAAAACGTCAGCTCAGGCTCTCACACAGTCAAACAGTAGTCAGGAGACAGAGGTCTTGTCCCGCGCTCAGTCACACTTCCGTCTGGACACGGGGAGGGGCCGGGGCCAGGAGGTCAGTTTAGATACTCATACAGTCACACTTTAGTTTGGAAAGTGCTCTGGGGTTGGAGGTGGGGGTCAGGATGTTAACCCAGACACTCACACAGTCACACTTTGGTCTGGGCAGTGGTCCCCAAAGGTTCCTCCTTGCTCCTTGAAGATGATGAGGTTCCAAACAGCCAGGAATGTGTCCTCAGGAACATGGAAGTGGAAGAGCTCGGTGCTGGCAAAGGAGCGGAAGGGACTCAGCTTTCGGGGTGAGCAGGTGGAGTAGTCAGTCAGGAAGAGGCCTCCTGGGGAGCCGGCAAGAGAGAAAAGAGAAGGGTAGGACACAGGGCACTTTCATTAAGCAACAGGAACACTGGTCTTCCTCACCAATGGCACCAACTCAACAAGTATTCTCCCCTGAGCCAGGAGCTGGGGCTCACGCTGCCCTAGCCGTCATCTGCTTTAATCCTTATAATGACCTTGGGAAAAATGGCCCGTTTTTATAGATAAGGAAACCGAGGCTCAAACCTAGACCAAACTGAGGATTCACACCTAGATCTATCTACATCCCAAACCAGGACCTTTTATATGCCCCCACAGCTGTCCCTCACTGAAGAGTCATTGTTCTCTTTTTAGCAAGTTTAACAAAACAGAGGTGTGAATGACATGTGTTGGGGGGGCGCAGACACATGGGCTCTTTGGCCACTCACTGAACAGGCTAGAACTCCACCTGTGGAGCTTGGGCGTCAGCACTGAACTGTGTAACTTCCTTGTTTATTTTCTTCCCCTTTCTGTTCCCTGTGGTTCCAGGAGCAGTAAAAACCCTCAGCAGCTTCACAAAAGCTGTCTGTATACTGGCTCAGGGCAGGAGGCATTGGGGGGAAAGTGTGGTGAGGATGCAAGGGGCCTGCTTGGGTGGCAGAGGCAAGAACAGGAGCTTTTAGGCCACCATGAGAACTCCCAGGAGAGGAGGGGAGTCATCAGGCCCCGAAGGATTCAGAATGAGCAACCAGAGAGTGTTTCCCCAGAGGGAGGCCCAGTGAGGCCGTCAGTCCGTGACTCAGTAGAACCTCAAACCACCTGGAAATATTTACACTTGGGATTGAGAGGACTGGTCATCTCTAACTGAAGTGCCAAGATACAATCTGATCGTGGTTGTTCAGAGCAGAGCCAAGGTGAGCAAAAAAGTCTGGTGTCAGCAGCTCTCCAGGCAAATGCATGGGCACTAGGACAGCTGTGACAGTGAAAATCACCCAGTAGCTCAGCTGCACAGAAGAGTGTCCCTGATGGTAGGCAAAGTTCTAGAGAATCTGACTGCTCTGGAGACTTAAGATCAGCCCTAGAGAAGTACAGAAGGAAGCACCCAGGACTGATGAGAAGGCTGGAACGCCAGCAGCTTTCAGGACAGAGCAGGATCGGTAGAGAGGAGACTGTGGAGGGGGGTTTCAGCCAAATAGAATACCCACAGGACTTACGTAGTCTGACAAACCCCCTTCCAGAAATGGGAGCTATAACTCAAGATGAGGTATTGAAATAACAGAGAAAGAGGCATCTGGGAAAGGGAGGCTGCTGAAGGAGGGAACACTGGTAAGGAAGGCGCCACTGAACTTCGAGGTTGCCCTGCAGGAAGCTGCCCTAAGTATGTAGAGGCCACTGGCCCTAGACTGGCCTATGCTCGTCTTCATAACCATGGCTAGACCCAAGGACTAGTCAGCCCAGTTCAGACCACATGATCAGTCTCAACTGTCAGCAAGAAGAACCTGCCACCTTGCAAACTGAGCACTGATAACAGGGAGGCCGAAAGCCAAGAGCTGAATAGCCTGGCTACTATTGTTTACAAGGAAGTGGAGCTCTGGAGCACCCTCTGCTGGGTTTAGGGGAGAGCATCTCCTCCCCAAAGCTGGTACTAGGGATGGGTCATCAGATGGGCCACTACTATTGTTAGGAAGATATTGGCCAGGGCCCCAGTGCAGACCTTCAGAGAACTGGTGGTGAAAAACAGCTAATGACTTTTGGGAAACAATGGATAAGTATAAAGTACAAAAGTACAAATACAAAAAACCCCTTGTGATTCAAAGGAACATGGCAAGGCCTAGAGAATTGGGAAATTGCTTAAGCCACCTGAAAAGTGGCCAGGGGCTACAGAGGTCACAGAATGGACTGGTGGGAAAAGGGAGTGAGCAGCAACTGGACATGGTTGGAAGAACCTAGAAGTTCTGAGGGCAGATGCTAGAGGAAGTGCCCACAGCCCCATTCACTCCAAGCTTTGGTTTGGCATTTCACAATGGCCTACAGAACTGTGTCCCAGAGGAAGTATGAGTAAACCCCTAGTCAAGCTCAGACGAACCTGCCCTGGATATTCCATACTTCCACATGAAGCTATGGTGATTCTCCACCACCGTCTGAAACACATATGCACACACACACACACACACGCATGTGCACACACACGCGCAGGCACACACACACATACACATACAGGTAGAAGCTGGCTCTGCTAGTGATAGCACTAAGTGGAACAAAAGGTCACTTCTTGGGATGGCAAGGCACGCCTGAGCTATGCAACTATAGTCAGCTGAGCCCAAGGAAAAGACCCAAGGATTGGGTAGACCAGGAGACCCAGGAGGTACCTTACATTCCTGAAATGAGATTGAAACCAACAAGAAGCATTTATTAACACTAGGCTATGTACTCTGATGTGCTGTGATGGTCCTGTGACGCTACCAGCCTCTCCTCAGGTGAAACCTGTCACCACCACCAGGTCACAGAGCACCCCTGCAGGCCAGGCCACAGCCACCAGGGCAGGGAGTATTAACAACACAAAGGGCGGCCCATAATAGAGCCTATCCAGAGCTCTTTTCCAACTTCATTACAATTCTCCCCAAAGCACCTGAACCTGCTTCTAGACAATCGTCTTTTAATTCACATCTTTCAGCTTCCTACAGTTCTGGGGCTGTCAGCCACCCTCCTCTCCTAGCCATTGAGCCATGCTTGTTCAATGGGCTAGTGAACCAAGCAGCCATGCTGGTAGGGACAGACGCTATGAATTGGGCTCAACAGTAGATTCTCCCTCACCTAAACTGAAAAACTGGTCTGACTACTACCTCTACGGAGTGCCTAATTTGCCAGCAGCAGTCATCAACACTGAGCCCCTCTATAGCCCCTCCTTCAAAGAGTCAGGCTAGGGGCACATGGATTACTCAAACACTGCCTCCATTACAGCAAACACTGCCGCCAACTAAGAAATGCACTTGGAAGGAGACACTTCAGTGATCTGTCTATAGGAGCAGGAAGAGCTGAAGAGGAACATGTGTGGCCACGACATGTACTCTCCCCCTCACGCAATAACATGGGTACTCAGAGGACACAGTGGCTCACACGTACGCCACAGAACATACTAACCACAAGCATGCACACACACTGCACGTGACCAGCATTCCCCCAGCCCTCTCAGGTACACACATAGGTACCCAGATGCCAGTGAACACACACATAGAGCTTAGACACCTCTGCAGGGGTATGAGCCTTGGCACATACTGATCTCCTCAAGCTTATACACTGAACTAGACCCCCAAAGCTCACTGAAACCCAACTCCCACCCCAGCTGCTCTGTTATTATTGCGAAAGACTCCCTTAGGCACATCTCCATCCTATCTAGAGTGCCAGAGGGGACTGGGGGCTGAGGCCATGAAGACTACAGTCATCTCCTTAAGATGGGGCCAACTTCATGCCTATCTCCTACAGCCAGGACCCCCTCCTGCTCCCATATTCAACCCATTAAGAAGTTGAACCTCCACCTCTCTGAATCACTTCTTCCCTGGATGGTGTTCCTAGGCTGAGAACTGGCAAATGAGAAACAGTTTGTGGATTAAGCCCCTGTGTGGGCAGACAGAGGAGAGGACAGGTTGTGCTTTGAGTCTTCTCTCAACTGGGTCTATTTTCCTACCACGCATATGTTGCAGTGGAAAAAACAAACAAAAAAACCACTAGTATGAAACAGGAATTAGGAAACTTTTTCTAGCCCCTATACTGCCATTTACAAGCTGTATGACCTTGGGAAAACTGCCCCCCAACTGAGCATCAGTTTCCTCATCTATAAAATGGCCCCTATATTTCAAGATTCCTCTAAAAGTATCAGGAATTATTCCTAAGCAAATCAAACTTATCTGGAACAAGACTCATTACAAGAAGAAAACTACCTAACCCATGTCCATCTGTTTGCTACATGTTGTTCTCAAAACTGTTTTCTTAACCCTCTTTTAATGCATGCCCAATATCTCAAAGTTGAGGCTAGATCTTCTCACACTGGACTAAAGGTTCTCTGATATAGGATCATGTCTCTCCCATCAAACTTCCCTTGCAGAAGTTTCCAAGTTTTCTGCCTTGGAAAAGCAAGAGTCAAAGCAGGGTCAGGAGTCTTTATCCTGAGGACTTTTAGGCACATGCTGAGCCTCAAGCCCACAATTTCCTCTCTTCTGACCCCGTTTCTCTCAGTTGTGTAAGACCTCTATCCCCTCTATTTCTCCCGACTTCTTCCCCAATGATCTAGTTGCCCAGGTCCCACCTCTCCTGAATCCCTCCAGTCCACCCTCCCTGTCAGAACCCCATCCCTGCCTCAGTGCTTCCTGCTTCTGCACTCACCAGCCCCTGGGCCAAGGACAGAGAACAGCAACAGCAGCAATAAGGCTGGCGGCAGCTGGAGCCCAGACCTGAGTCGAGGCTGGGAGAGGGGCAGGGTATGAGAGAGAGGGGTGGGTAGTGGGAGAGACTTGGGTAAACACAGAGATGAGGGCAAAGGCTGAGATAATGGATTGGGCTGTGCTGGGCACTGGGGCTTGAATAAGGGCAGGGAATGGGATGGAAGGAGGGGCTGTAATGCGGGCTGGGGCAAGGGCAGGCTTTGGGCCCCTGGTTTAAGCAAACACTGGGAATGGGGTTGGGACAGGTTTTGGGCTGGGATTTGTGACAGGAGGTGGAACAAGGGCAAAGGAGGGGTTGGGGGCCAGGAAAAGCACAGGGACTGGGACTGGGACTGGGACTGGACGGGGGGCCTGGGTTGGGACGCGGATCTGGGCATTCGCTGGGACCCAGGCCGGGGCAGGGGCCGATTTGGGAAGCGGGGCGAGGGCGGGGCTGGGGGCCAAGGGCTGGACGAAGATAGGACGAGGGGCCGGGACAAGGGCTGGGCCATGGCCCGGGGCGGGGGCGGGGCCGGACAGGCCAGCGCGGGGCGCGCGCAGAGCTGACCCACGGCTCCGCTCCCCACCCCCAGGGAGTGGCTTTCGGTGTCTTCGTGGGCCCGGGGACGGGGTCAGGCTGGCTGAGGCCAGGCCGGAGGCCTGGGTAGGAGTTCAGGCCTGGGCGACTCCGGGCTGCGCTGGACCGGCGATAACCAGGCCCCGCGGCGGCGGCCTCTGTCTGACGTAGTTATGACGCTCCGCCCCTCTATCAGCCCGATTGGTTCTTGTCAGTAAAGCCCACCCCCTGCCCTATTCTATTGGTCTCCAATTTGATTCTGCGGGCCTCCGAGGACAGACTCCGGCCCAGCCCTAGCTCCTAGATACCTTGCCTTTCTCACCCCAACCTCGGAGCCCCGAGGCCAACCTCAGATCCTCACAGCCCCCACTGATAGAGCCACACACATCTCATAGGAACCCTACAGAGACCCTCACAAACTCAGACACCTACGGACGTCCCCACGGATGTCCGCAGACTACCCAGTCACACAGAGATCCCGCAAAACCCTTTAAAATAAGTGAACCCTCTAGGCTCGTCCCCTCCGGGTCCAATGCAGCCTCCTCTGGAGACCAGTGCTGTTGCCACGGAGACTCCTGGGCGTTCCGGTTGCCCTGGTGACGGATCCCTCCTCTCCCGGCCCAGGTTCCAGAGGTTTCAGTCAAGCTCCTCCCTCATCGGCCCCGGAACCCCTCGTCCCTCCCCCTCCTGCCCTCCCCAGATCTGGCCAGAGTTCCTTTGCGAATTTCTGCAGGTGTCCAACTTCCCTCCCCAAGTGGTAGACTTGAAGGCAAGGCTTCTCATAACATAGCAACTGCAAGGCGGGTTTCATCCAAGAGCCTTCCATCCCTCTCTAACATTTCCCCTCCCCAGCTTAAGACGAGATCGTGACCTAAGGAAGGACTTGTAACAGTCAAGCCAAAGCCAAGAGGTATGTGGTTTCTCCAAAGGCGGTTCCTCCAAACTCTCATCCCATTCCCCTCCTAACACCTTCTGCCCCTTCCCAACTCAGTCCAACCCCCTCTCATTCTGTACTTTTTATCCTTACACTCCCCCTCCACCACGTCTCTCTCCCTCTTCCCCTTCTTTTTCTCCTTCTCCTCCCATCCTCTGGTTCTCCACCTTCAAGTATCTTTTTCCTTTTGCTGAATGCCTGGTCAGATTCCTATCACCCTACCTCTCTCCCTACTTATTGTCCTAAACTTCCCCTTTGGAAAGACTCTAATGAATGTTAAGTGGTGTGTTTAGTATCTCTGGAGCATGGGGGAGAAAGTAGGGAGCACAGAAGGCTAAGGCTGGAATCCTTAGGCTGTGCTGCAAATAATGACAGGCCTTGAATGCCAGAGCCAAGAAATTTAGACTTAATCCTTAGGCTGAGACAATTGAGTGGGTTTTTTTGTTTGTTT
This sequence comes from Nasua narica, assembly GCA_028533885.1. Taxonomy (NCBI): domain Eukaryota; kingdom Metazoa; phylum Chordata; class Mammalia; order Carnivora; family Procyonidae; genus Nasua; species Nasua narica. The sequence continues at coordinate 49,071,230 of CM052813.1, read as the reverse complement.
TTGTTTTTAAGATTTTATTTATTTATTTGGCAGAGGAAGACACAGCGAGAGAGGGAACACAAGCAGGGGGAGTGGGAGAGGGAGAAGCAGGCTTCCCGCTGAGCAGGGAGCCTGATGTAGGGCCTGATCCCAGGACCCTGGGATCATGACCTGAGCCGAAGGCAGACACTTAACGACTGAGCCACTCAGGAGCCCCCAATTGAGTGTTTTTAAGCAAAGGAATGCCATCGTAAAGTTTATGTTTTTAGAAAGATCTCCATTGAATCATTAAGAAGGACTGACTTCTTTTGGACATCCTTCCAAGATAAATTTGTCACACGCCACTCCACAGCATCCTGAGCTTACCCCAGCACAACACCAACTCATCTGTATTGTCATTTTGGTTAACCAGGTCTCCTTCCCAGGTTCTTTCAACTGAGTCCAGTGCTTAGCACAGTGCCTGGGTGAAAGTGTAAGATTGAGTTGTTCATAAAAGTTACATAAATCAATGAAAGAATGGCTGAGTGTATTTATATGCTGGAGGAGGCAGAGGGGTGAAGTTACTACATAATCAAGGTAGAAAATGATAAGAAGTTGAACAAAAGTAGAGGGAAAAGAAAGGAGAGAGTGGATTTGGGGATTATTTAGAAGATAGGAAATACAGTCCTTGGTGCCTATTTAAAGATGAGGTTTGAGGGGAAAGGGTAAGACCAAAATAATTCCCAGAGTTCAGCTTTTATGCCCTGTGGGACATCTATTTAGCCATGTCCAACAAGCTGTTGGGTATGAGTGTTAAGTACAGGGATTAAAAGAGGTCTGAGCTGGAAGTATGGATTTAGGAAATCATCCACATACCAGCTGGAAGTAAATGAAGCCTTGAGCATGAATGACATCATCAAGGGTGGGTGTATATAGTCCCGAGACAAAACCAGACTGCAGTCAGGGCCCTGCCTAATGCATTGTGGCATTGTCTTGCACTCAGGAGCAAACCCCCACTTTGGCTTGGTATCCCAGTCTCTAAAATTCCACTACCTGACCTCCATGGTCCTAAGGCCCAGGACCCTGCTCTTGGACTAGCCAAGTTGCTATGTTCAGTCTCCCTCCTGGGTCACAGTCCTCTGCGACCATCTACTGATGGGATTCTGACTGTTTCAGCCTTTCTCTCTTTCAGTTCCAGCTCCCTCACAATCTGTGGCCACATGTTACATGGGGTCTAAGCACACAGATGAACCTCCTGGCACCATAGCCTGACCCAAAGTTCATCTTGCTTCCCCCTCATATCTCAGATGCACTGAAATCCTTTTCCTAATTCCATAACCCCCACTGTACTCTGACTTGCAGACCCTCCAGTCCCAACCTAATGAAACCTGTACCCTATTCTACCACTAGATGGAAGCAGACAAGGTCACAGAAGAGCCTCATACCACCATGGATACAGAGGAGCACCCCTCTTCAAAGGACCTCTCTGCGGAGGACTCACAGGAGCCCCCTATCCCTGAAACACCCTTTGAGCCTTCCATTTCTGAGACCCCCTTAGAGCCCCTTTCTTCTGAAACCCTTTTGGAGCCTTTCATCTCTGAGACTCCCTTAGAGCCCCACACCTCTGAATCTCCTATGGTGCCACCTGCTTCCCAGGCCACTTTAGAGACCCATGCCTCTGAAACCTCTTTGAAACCTTCCCTCTCTGAGACCCCTTTAGAGGCCCACACCTCTGAATCTCCTATGGTTCCATCCACTTCCCAGGCTCCTTTAGAGACCTATACCTCTGAAACCCTTTTGGAACCTTCCATCTCTGAGACCCCTTTAGAGGCCCACACCTCTGAATCTCCTATGGTTCCATCCACTTCCCAGGCTCCTTTAGAGACCTACATCTCTGAAACCCTTTTGGAGCCCTCTACCTCTGAGACCCCTTTAGAGGCCCACACCTCTGAATCTCCTATGGTTCCATCCACTTCCCAGGCTCCTTTAGAGACCTACACCTCTGAAACCCTTTTGGAGACCTCTATCTCTGAGACCCCTGTAGGATACTCTGAGATCCCTTTGGAAACCCCTATCCCTGAGACCCCGTTGGAGACTCACATCTTTAACGACCCAGAGAAACACCTTTTTTCTCATACCTCATTACAAGACCATGTCCCTGTATCTTCCCCTGATACTCTGGAGGAAGACCTCTCTAAGTATTCTCCCAGTGACGTCTTGTGGGCAAGGAGGGCCACCCAGATCTCTGAGTATGAGAGCCTTCAAAAGTATTCCCTTTCAAGCCCTTCAGCCACGGTCCACCTGGACACATCTGCAAAGGAAAAGAAAGAGGAAGGAGAGGACAAGGAGCGGGTGGATGCCACTGACAGCACCGCACACACAGCTCAGCCTGGACAACAGCCGGGCAAGAAGAAGGGGAAGAAAGGAGTTAGCCGTAATTGTGCCTGCACTTTTCCCCATTCTCATCACTGTCTTATACCTGCCCCAGGAGGAGGGGATTGGGTTACTCTTTAACCTGGCCCTCTTCTCTTAGTTTTAGGGCCTCTACACTTCTCCTTGGTTATTCAGCTTCTCCCTTCCCAGATCACACAGGCCACCCAGTGGTCCCTACCAAGCAAGCAGAGCTGGTGGAAGTGGCTAAGGCAATGCCCAGAGAGAAGTTTGGTGCTCGGGTGAATTATCTTTTCCAATGGGAGAAGAATGCAGCCCTAAGTGCCATCCAGACAGGTGAGCCCAGAAAGCCCTTCAGCAGCCTGTGATAGGCCCATGGCCATCCTGCAATCCAACTGGAACAGGGAACCTGCCCTGATCAATGGATCGCTGCCCCTTGTAGAAATGGCAATGCTAACTGCCTTTAATCTAGGAGGGGAGAAGCCAGGTGGGCCAGAGTGGACAGCATGGGTACAGACAAAAGTGGGGATATTCATATAAAGCTCAGGTAGGGACAGCCAGCTAAACTAAAGTTGTTAAAAGAGAGGCGGGGGGGGGGGGAGAATGGCTATAGACCAGACCCGCATCTAGGGCTCTGAGAGCGTGCACCAAACTGACCTAAAGGCAGAGATAGCCCAGGACCCTAGACAATCCCGGGAGCTTGTGGCTCTGACATAACAAAAAGCCTTGGTGCCCTTGGTGGAACTCCACTAAAAGGCTGTCACCCTCCATGCCAGACCCATTATCACCTAGGTACCCAAAAGCTGTGAGTCTCTTCACCAAAGAGGAGAGTCGTATCGTCAAGCCCTGTTGATTCCAAGTCTCAGCCCTGAATCAGTACTCTTGCCAGCCCCATTAGTGGCATGCTGTGCTTATATATGCCTGCATATAAAAGGCGTGCAGATGTACTATGGAAACCCATGCCCTCTGGTGCAAGCATGTGTACCTGTGTTGCTGAACTTCATGTCTATAGCTAATATCTTCAAAAAGAAGGCCACCCTGACCTGCTCTACAGATTCTGGGGCTTCTAGACTGAATTCAATAGATATGAGTACATTTATTTTTGTCTTTCATACTTCCTTTCCCCTTATGATAGGAAGAGGGTTATGTTGAAACTAGATAGTCCTAAGATATAAAGAAAAGCTTACACTTGATCCTTCTCTACACAGCACACATACTAATTCTCTAGAGACTCGAGATCCCCAATATTAGGAGGGAACTCCAAATGCCTTTCTCAGGATTGAATGACACTTAAATTACTACATAAAATTGCCCATTTAAACAGAAAAATGAAGAAGTTTAGTCAGCATTTACTGAGCACCAACTACGTGCCAGGCATTGAGCCAGGTGTGGAAGCAGTGGCTGGTGGGATGTCAAAAACAACATCCCTCAAATAATTTGTACTCTAATGAGAGACACCAATAAGTAAAAGGATAATTATAAATCATTCTAATAATTTATATGATTGAGGTCAGCCCACAGTGCTTCACGATCACAAAAAAAAAGGCACCCAATCTTGGGGGCTCAGGGAGTAAGCCTTGGAAGGGATGACTTCTCAGCTGAAATCTGTAAGATGTGTAAAAAGAGGTGGCCAGGTAAAAAGTGGGATAAGGTGAGATATGACAGGGCAAGGCGCCAGTAAGAAAGTGCAAGAAATATAGGACAGAGCTCAGAGCTCAGCTCCGGAAGGGCAGAACTGTACAGGCAAAGCTCAAGAGTTGGGATTATATCCTAAGGGCAGCTGAGAGTCACTAAAAGTTTTTAAGTAGGAAAATAACATGAGCAAATTTGTGTGTTTGGAAGACTGCTCCGGCAGTAGCGTAGACTGCAGAAAGATAAGACTGGATATAGGAAGACTACATTGGGCAGTGGTAATAATAATCCAGGTCAGAAGTAGATGAGTGGAGGTGGAGAGAAAAAGAATGTTCAAGAAATGTTAAGAAGGTAAAACTGACCTTTGGATCTTTGGATGTATAGAATAAGAGAGAAGGACATACCTGGAATGATCCCTAGGTTTTTGGCTTAGAGACTGATTGGATGATGATGCCATTAATGAATGCCTAAAACAGAGAAGATGCATGATAAGTATGTGTTTGGATGAACAGAGGACAAAGGATGAGGGCCAAATTTGAAAGGAATAATTGGCTATACCACATCTGAAGTACTGGTGGAACATGCTGGTGAAAGAGTCTGCAGACAGCTGGCTACATGTCTGGACTGGAGACATCCTTCATGTAAAGATAGCTGTATGTTATATGGAGATGTTCTAAGCAAAAAGAGATGTTATCATGCAAATATTATATAACCATGGAATCGACTGTACCCTGTCTGGTATTTTCAGAGTAAACATCTGTGCCATAGACACCTTTGCCACAAATAGTGCACCACAAAATTAATTGACCATAAGGCAATTTGCCATAAAAGATAAAAAAAATAATTAGTTGATAGTTTGGTTTGACAGTTTGTTGGTTTCATCAACTGGTTAACAGTTTGGTTTCATTCCTCCATTGACACAGTACTCCTAGTTTTATATTACATAAATCTTAGCCTTCATAATTGTCTAGACAGTGATGCAGAGTTTTGAGCCCACACAACTTCCCATACAACTTTAGAATATCTATCAATGGAAATGTGACAGTCTGCCAAGAACAAAGAGCAGTGTCGAAAGCTTTCACAACACAATACAAAGCTCAGTTACAAATATATACCTTAGTATTTGGAAACTGATACCTCTCTTAATGGAGAAATTTTAGCAAAAAAAGAAAAAGTGATAACGAAAAAACAACAAAAACAAAAGTGATGAATCAACATGCCAAACAAAACAAAACAAAAAACCAAAAAACAAAAATGCATAATACTATGAATGAAAGACTTTGAAGACAAGTGCTTAATCTACAAAATAAAATCAGTTATTTGCACAGTATTGCCATGAATCTATTCTATACATTTTAAATTGAAATCTTTTGCCTTTTGCAATAAAGCCATTTTTAATTTTGATATTCAGTTTCCATGTTCCATTATATCCTTTTTAATGAATGTCCTTTTATTTTTTGTAATTTTATCGTTTGTGGCAAAATTGTCTATAGCCAGCCAGTTAATCATGCAGTGAAAATGTTTGCAGTGAAAATGCTTGGGGCAAAGATTCTTAAGGCGAAACTACGTAGAATCACCTTGTACAGAGTCAAAATGGCATCCCAGATAATGTGTCCTTCCCCTGCCAGTCCTTGTCCACTTATAACAGGAAGAGTATTTGGAATCAGAGCAGAGCAAAGAGGGTCCCACTCTGGACTACGTGACCTGATGTCAATTGTCCCACTTTAAGAGCATGGACACCTATAATGGAGTCTGAGGTATAGTTGCCAGTCTCAGTTTAAACTCTAGTCTTCATCTGAGAGCTGAACACTGACTCCCATATCAGTACTCGGACTTGACCCTCCCAGGCCCTCAGGCAGGACCTCGATCTATGGGCACTGAGCCTCCTTCACCTCCACATCTCATCTGCTCAGCCAGTCCTGCTGTTCTGGACGGAATTCAGAATTCCTCGAGTGGAATCCTGGCCCCCACTCACCTCCATTGTGATTCTACCTATACGCTGCCCCTTCGACCAAGCCTTGCTGGTGTAATGGGCACTGGCACTGCGGGCTGTCAGTATTAAGACAGAAGTAGCAAAGCCAAAAGCCACATCTGGACAGGCTTTACACCCTGAAAGACCATGGGTAAGGCAAGAAAACCTAGACTGACAGTTAGACACAGAATTGTGAATTGTGGCCCTGGCCAGAGTTCAAGACCAGAGGACACTAACGTCAGGGTTATGCCTGGAATACTGCGTCTCTCTTTCCTCCTGAAGGAATTTCCTCCTTCATTTACTCAGTCAAGGAGTCTGTGCTCTCTGAGCACCTACTCTGGCCAGGCCCTAAGCTAGGACTAGAGATATAGGTGAAAAGACAAACCCTTCCTTGGAAGGACTTACAGTTTAAGAGGAATGTAAGTGAAAAAGTCCATTCCAATGCATTATACTGTGATAGGAGCAGCACAAGGAGACAAAGAAAGAGGAGGGCCCCCTCGACAGACAGAAGAAGTCAAGGACAACTTTATAGTGGAGGTGACACTTCGTTGTAGCCTTTAAATGGGAATGGGTCCTACGGCTGAAGGTCCCACTCCATGAGGACTCATCCAGGATTCTTGCCTAGAAGTTAGAGTACTCTCAGGTCCCGGGAAGGGTGAGAAAATCTGGGTGGAATGTGCTCTCCGGTTCTCTTCCCATATTTACATGGCTCCACCCTTGCCTTATAGTGCGGCCCACCCGTGATTTCAGATTCCACTGGGAAAACCAGGCTCTCACGGGGTGTGGCATCTCACTGGTGCCTGCTCTCAGGGATACTTCTTAGCCTCACAAGCTTTGATTTCTTGATCTTCACCACTCATGACTTCTGGCCTACCTCTTTCTCCTGATTCTTAGAGAACCATAGGCAGACCTTCTCATGTTCACAGATAGCATTAGTTCCATAACACCAGGAACACAAAAAGGAAATATAAAGGTGCGAACCTTGAAAAGTGGGGAAAGCCCTCCTCCTCCTCTGTCTCTGGTCCCTTCAACAACCACACTTCCTAAATGCCAGTCCTCACCATCTCTTCTACACCTGGCCAGTCATCTTCCCATCTTCCCTTCCCTCACCTTAGACACTTCGAGGAAACAAAACGAAGTTGGGCTCTGATGTGGGAAGGGGAGATGAGAATCTTCACAGTCAAGGAGAACTTGGCAAGATTCGTGTTCATCTTCAAACAAAATTGCATTTGTAATCTTTTTTTTTAAAGATTTTATTTATTTATTTGAGAGAGAGAAAGTGAGAGAGAGCATGAGAGGAGAGAAGGTCAGAGGGAGAAGCGGACTGCCCGCAGAGCTGGGAGCCCGATGTGGGACTCGATACCGGAACTCCAGGGTCATGACCTGAGCCGAAGGCAGTTGCGTAACCAACTGAGTCACCCAGGTGCCCCGCATTTGTAATCTTGAAGACAGTCTTCAGTCATTTCTGACAAGCTAATAGAGATGGAGTGGATCCTGGGGTGGGAAAGGAACTGAAACCCTTGTGGAACACTGAGAACACCTGGCGGGAAAATGTCTAAAGGGGTGGGGATAAGAACTCATGGGTGGAGGTGAATACACCTAGGGGAAGAGGTGAGAACTCCTTTGGCAGGGGGCTTGGGCTATTTTTCCTTCTCACTTTTCCTTGTTAATCCCTCCACACTCAGGTCTCTACATTGGCTGGCGCTGCCCCCATTATCTATGGGACTGTTTCCGGATTGGAGATGAGTCCAAATGCTTTTGTGGACACTTGCTGAAAGAGCACCAGATCATCTCAGGTAGGGAGAACTGACTAGCTCCTGTCAGGGGGAGGGATAACTACTCTGGCCATATGAGAGAAAAGTGTGCGTGTTGGTATGAGGGTGGGGGTTGGCAAGGAAAGGCTAGGCCCTATTAGGTGCCAGTGTAATCCTACTATCTCTCCTCATTCCCGTAGACATATCCGTGCCCTGTAATGTGGGCCAGTGCCGCTGCCTCATGTTCTGCTTTATCCCATCACGCCCAGAGGAAGTGGGTGAGTTCTGGCTCAAAAGACGAGCTACCTTTGACCCCAAGGCCTGGAGAGCCCAATGTCGCTGCAAACACAGCCATGAAGAGCATGCAGCTACTGGGGCCCATCCCTGCAGGGTGAAAGGTAATTTCTAGGGTGAGGGGAGTACAGGGGTGGGCATGTGTAGGATGCAAATAGTTTGGGGATAAGGATAGGGGAACTGGTAGAAGAAACTTGGGTTTGGGATTGGTATGGAAGAGATGAGAATGTAGTCAGCCCATGGGGAAGCCCCAACTCCCTATACTTGTTTTGGCTTCCTCTTTGCCCCAGGCTGTTGCTGCAACTGCTTTGAGTCTAATTTCCTCTGTGCGGCCTGTGACCGACGCTGGGAGGAACACGAGACTTTCTTTGAGACTGAGGAGACCCGGCGACGAGGGGGGAGGCCTCATGGTGAGGGAACAATCTATAATAGTGGGGGTCATAGTCAGAAGGCTGGGCAGGAAGGGGCTCCCATGCTCAACCGTCCCCTCCAGGACTACTTCACCCTCTCATCCACGGCATCCCATACTTGCACCAGTTTCCACCCCCAGGAGCAGCCTAGGTGCCTTTTGCAGAGATGCCTACCCTCCGAGAAGCCATCGTCAGCAACTCTAACTCTGAGGCTCTACAAAAGCAGGGGCCCTCTGGCTGTCCTGGCTCCTACCTCAGACCCCCTGGGCTTCCTGACCCCCACAGCCTCTGGCCTGACCCCATGTCTGATCCCTATACCTGACCCTTTCACCTCTGCTTTTCCCTCCTCCAGGCACAGACACTGTCAACCCCTGGCGCAGGCCCCTTTGAACCTGGCTCAAATCAGCAATAAAAGGGAAGCCACTGGAATCTGGCCTGGTTCTGTATGGGGCAGTTAGATCCCAGCCCAGGGATAGACACCCTAGGACCTTAGAGTTGGCATTTAATGGGGGCAAGAGAAAGGACCACAAAGGAGACAGGCTGGATCAAGCCACCTGCCTCCACCAAACCCACATTCAAGATGCTAGCTCTGGTATCAGAAGGACAGAGTGGCTTCAAGGAAGCCAAGGAGGGAGGGGGTTTCTCGAAGGATACAATGAACACTGGCGTTGGATGCAGCTGGGGACACCAGTAATAAAGACTGAAAAATGTCCATTGGATTTTATAATTAGGTCTTTGGGCACTTCAGATAATGTAGTTTCAGTGGTGCAGTGGGGGCAGAAACCAAATGCAGTTAAGTTTGAAAGAGTTTCTTTAGGAAGCCTGGATGAAAAGAGCAGGGGAGAAGTCAGACAATATCCAGAGGGAGATATGGAGTCAAGAAGCATTTTTTAGGAGGGAAAAAGGGGAGGAACCAGTAGAGAAAAATCTTGAAGGATGCAGAAGAGAGAGAGAGATGCCTAGTAAGACATCCCAGAGATGGAGGGGAGGGAATGAGGTCAGGGCAGAGGTGAAAGGATTTGCTCTGGACAGGAGAAACACCTTAGAGAAACACTCTAAGACCAAGAAGAAGGAAGAAAGAAAATGATGGGCTTGCACTGAGCTGCAGTAAGCAGGATCTTGTGGAAGTTCCTCTGTGAAGTGTAGGAGACAAGGTCAGTTGCTGGTTGTGAAGGGAAGGGTAAGAGTGGGGAGTAAGACAGGAGGAAAGAGGAGAAGGTCGGGGAAGGCTGATGTGGGGAATCAGAAAAACCTCATCGATGGGTAGTTGAGGATTTGGGTACAGCTGGAAGCAGGAACCTAAGAGGAAGAGAAACACAACAGTTAGATTGATGATTGATGATGGGAGGGTGTCAGGGAGGATGATCAGGAAAATAAAGCAAAAAGAAGGCTTGAAAAAAAAAGAAGAGGAAGAAGAAGGTTTGAGAATGTAGAGAGAGCTGACCACACAAATGGAAAGAAAGTAAAGCCAGGAAGCCACTGACAGACTGAAAAAAAAAAAAAAAAAAAGAACAAAGGAACAGAAGTCTCTAATGAGGTCCAGTAGCCGATGTAGTGGTGGGGATCAGTACTGGAGACATTGGTCAGAATCTAAAGAGAGGGACGCTTGGGTGGCTCAGTTGGTTAAGCTGCTGCCTTTGACTCAGGTCATAATCCCAGGGTCCTGGGATCGAGTCCCACATCAGGCTCCTTGCTCAGCAGGGAACCTGCTTCTCCCTCTGCCTCTGCCTGCCACTCTGCCTGCTTGTGCTCTCTCTCCCTCTCTCTCTCTGACAAATAAATAAATAAAATCTTTAAAAAAAAAAAAAAGAATCTACAGAGAGCTGCAGCTCTCAGATGAGACAGCTGCCAGGGATCACAAAGACTTGGAGTAAAGAACTGTGGGCAAGGGACCGAAACCAGTGACTGTGGCCAAAATCAGTGAATCATAGTTATTTTTACGAGGAGTAGGAGATTCTGGCTCTAATGGGCTCTGTGATCCTAGGCAAGTCACTCTCTGGGCCTCAGTTTCCAGTTCGGTAAAAGAATAATCTCTGTGCTACCTGCTCTCCCTGAGAACCCAAAGAAATAACCAGTTTCGAAGTGCTTTGTCGTCGTCTACCATGCCTGGCCAGTTTCCTTCCCCTTCCTAGATCCCAGCTCCTCTTATCTCTTGAGCTTCTCCAGAGCAGATCTATGGGCTGCTGCGGTCTCAGAGGCACCACAGAGAATTGCATGTAGCCTCTAGGGCACAGAAAAGGCCAGTCTACATTTCACCACATTTGGGGAAGCTGTCTATACTTCCAAAGGAAGGTATGCAATTTGGACTGCTAGAACTCCTAGGGGAAAGCACAGGGTCAAATGCCTGCCTTTTGGAGGAAAAAAGGACTTTCTAACAATAATATGGCTACAGCAAAGATTATTACTATCTCTGGAAGTAAAGAGTTATTCTTGACTGGTGATTGCAATTAGCGCCATAATGACCATTCACTAAAACTAATTCAATAGTCAACAGTAAAGGAATGGTTACTGTGATAAAATCATTCTAATAAATAATATGCAGAGGGTGCCTTGGTGGCTCAGTCCCAAGGTAGTTGGGCATCTACCTTGGGCTCAGGTCGTGATCTCCAGGTCCTGGGATGGAGCCCTGCATCAGCTTCCTGCTCAGCGAGGAGTCTGCTTCACTCTCTTTGCCCTCTGCTCCCACCCCACTGCTCATTCTCTCCCTCTCTCTCTCTAATAAATAAATAAAATCTTAAAAATAAATAATAGGCAGACATTACAAAGTATATTTACATAGACTAAAAATATGGAAAATTGTAAGGGGCAGAATAAGACTATATATGCTATACATATGCATTACATATATGAAAGCAAATGAAACACCAAATGTTATTCATTCCACAATCATTAAGCACCTATCTATGTCAAGGACATGTGCTAAAAAAAAACCCCAAAACCCTAAAGATACAGTAGTGGCTTTTGTCCTAAGTGTTGAACTCATACTAAAAAAGTTATTAACTGTGTGAGTATATTAGCATTCTGTGACCCCCTGTTCCTTCTGTCAAAAATATATATTCTGGCAAAACGAAATATACTTCTCTGACCTAGCCATGATGCATTTTCCTTGTCCTTCAAACTTAACTAACTGAAAATGGTAGGCGCAAGGCTAACTGTATCATACACCATTTCTGAATTGGAAAGATCACTGGATACCTATACCTTTGCTTATTAGTCGTGTGGCAAAGACAAAACCCTCCTGCCGCAACCCCGTTAAAAAAGAAAGAAAAAAAAAGGGGGGGTGGGAAATGCCCTGAAAACAAACTGCAGAATCTTCAATCATGGAGTTTGGACACAAGAACATAAACTAAGGAGAAACTGCCCTTAGATGAGTAAATTAAAAATCTCTGAAATGGGGGCGCCTGGGTGGCTCAGTTGGTTGGGCGGCTGCCTCTGGCTCGGGTCGTGGTCCTTGAGTTCTGGGATCGAGTCCCACATCGGGCTCCCAGCTCCGCGGGGAGTCTGCTTCTGCCTCTGGCCTTCTCTCCTCTCATGCTTTCTCTCACTTTCTGTCTCTCAAATAAATAAATAAAATCTTAAAAAAAAAAAAAATCTCTGAAATGCTGAAGGGGCTGAAATGCCCTTGTGGGAAGGAAGCTGGGTATCTATCCCACCAGTTAAAGAACCCCTTCCTAGTGTGCCTTTTGCCCAACTCTCCTGGCGCCGCCGCCCCGCCCTCCTCTGTGGCCTTGGCCTCCAGGGGTTGCGGTGGTTCCCGAGCCAGCCAGCGCCGAATGTCCTCAGAACCCGCCCTCTTCCTGGCCAATGCCGGGAGAGAGTCTATGACCTTAAGGGCTCGGTGCCACACGAGTGCGCAGCAGAGCCAATTGGAGGAAAAATCGCACCCGTCTCCTAATCCTTCCAATAGAGTGAGACACTCTCCTGGCGAAACTACTTAGGGGTCTCAATGGCGAAGGAACCTTCACTCTGACCAGAAGTCGAGGCCAATGGAGTGGAACACTCGCCCTCCAGCTGGCAGAAGAAGCCAATGGGATGAAAAGATTCCGCCTCCAGGGTGGCGGCGGAGCCAGTGGAGTGAACGGCGCCACCCTCTGGGCTAAAGGGCGGCAAGCGGGGCCCAGAAGCGTGACCAATGGGATGGTGGGGCTCGCACGCGACGGCCGGCGGAGCCAATGGCTGCCGCTCACCGGCTCCCCGGCAGCCCCACCTCGGGCTGGCAGCTGGGCCGGCGTACGGGCCCTGAGAGAGGTTCGGCGGCTGAGGGGCAAGATGGCGGCCGCCCTGGTGCTGGCTGCCGGGCTGCGCGTGGCGCGCAGGGCGGTGGCGGTGGCGGGGCCGCGGGGGGTACAGGTGAGAAGCGGCCGTGGGAGGGCGGAGGGCGTCCCGGGCCGGGGCTCGGCGTTCCCCCACCAGGCGCGCGCGGCCCTGCGGCCACGCGGGGACGGAGCCCGGACGCCGGGCAGGGAACGGCGCCCCTCCCGAGGTGCAAGCTCTGGGACTGTGCGGTGAGGTCGGGCTGGTGGGCGGCGGTGACCGACGCCCTCCACCAGCTTGGGCGCCGAGGTCGCGAAGGGCCAGTGCAGAGGCTGCTGCCTTCTAGGCCTACCTGAAACCCAGCTGACCGAACGCCTGCCTGCTCCGGGCGGCCTCTTCAGCGCCCCCTGCAGGACGTGAGGTTTGTCTTCTCGGAGCCCGTCTCCTGCCCCTGTCAGGCCCCTGGCCTGCTGAGCACACGTGTTAACTTCTCATCTTCCCCACTTGCCAGAGGGGCCAGGTTCAGCCCAACTCTCTCCCACAGTGTGAAAACACTGACTTCAGCCTTCTCTGAGCCCACGGGAAACTGGGGCTTCCCTACCCACAATCCTCTGGGGCTGGGGTTGCTGAGTTCACATAATTCTTCCCTTCACTGATTTAAGGGATTGAAGTTAAAATTCACAGTAAGGTCAGATGTGACACCAAGATGTGCTTGTGTCAACAAACCTGAATAAAACGGGTAACATAGCTTAAAGATCAGACAACAGATAATGGAAATAAGTGGAAACTTAGTACCAAGGTGTGAGTAAATGGAAACAGCTCCAATCATCTCAAAAGGTGATACAAACCACTCCCTTTATTTTATATTTAAAGCCAAGAGGAGGGATTTATCTAAGGTAATTCGGTGGTAAAAGAACTCGCACCTAAGTGTCCAGTTCTCATCCAATGTCCTTTCCTTTGAACAGTAACTAAGTTTACTAGGCACATTGGAAACAGGAGTCAATTGACTGCTGAATCCTGCATTGTAATACAGCCTTTATCTAATCAAGCTCAGCACTATAACCCTACTCTCTGCTGCCGATGCTCTGAAATTGAGGAACTTTTCTTTTAGATGGGAACCACTAATAGGTTCTTAGAAGGATGAAGTTAATGACTAAGAGCCCAGCCTCTGCCAGCCACGAATCACTATATGGGAGAGGTGTTGTCAGCTCCCTCCCTCAGGTATGTCTGACCCACCTTCAGGTCCGAGGAGCTGCAGGTGTGATTGATGGAAATGAAGCAGCCAAGGCCCAGCAGACAGCTCCTAAGGGAGCAGCCCCAACTATCTTCTCCCGGATCCTCGATCGAAGCCTCCCAGCTGATATTCTATATGAGGACCAGCAGGTGGGGTGCCCTTAGGATCCATCTCCCTAGGAACTTCTGAGATACCATCAGCCTGTTAAAAAGTAACATAGTGGCCTTTGGCCTGTCACTACTCCCAGTGTCTTGTATTCCGTGATGTGGCCCCTCAAGCTCCTGTGCACTTCCTGGTCATTCCTAAGAAGCCCATTCCTCGGATTAGCCAGGCTGAAGAAGAGGACCAGCAGGTGGGAAGAGCAGAGCCAAGGTTTGGCTTCGGGGTGGGGGAGCCCTGGACACAGCTAGAGGTTTTGCTCCCTGTAAATGAAGCCACCTGTCTCCCTCGCCTTTCCCTGTAGCTTCTAGGACACCTTCTCCTTGTGGCCAAGAAGACAGCAAAGGCTGAGGGCCTGGGTGATGGATACCGACTTGGTGAGTGACTTGGCCCTTGAGCCCCTCACCTATAAATTCTCAAACCTACCCCTTAGTACGATCGTTATTTAGTCTTTGACCTTTTCCGTGATCCTGACCCCCTAACCTCAGGCTCTATTTCAGTGATCAATGATGGGAAGCTTGGCGCACAGTCTGTGTATCATCTACACATTCACGTACTTGGGGGCCGACAGCTCCAGTGGCCTCCAGGTTGAACCTACCAATTGACCAAGACCCCCAGACCTGGATGCTTGGAAGGTGGGGGAAAGGGACCCTATGATGCTAATAAACTTGCTCTCCCTCAATTTTGGTTCACTGTCTTAAATATATAAAGATAACACAAATAGGAAAGAAAACTGATTAAACATAATGATCTCTCTTGTCTATAGTCTGAGACACATTAAGGAGGTCCATCCTGTAGTTAAAGAAGCATTTGCCTATAGATCTGTGAGTCCTCGTGACTAATGGTCCACCTGGGTCAAGCTTCTAGAAAAGTAGCAGTAGGAATAAGCCTGTGTGAGTAGGAAGAGACTGAAACCCGAGAATGAGACTTGCTCAATTCTGGCCCTCATTCAGATGCCAAGCCAAGTTCTAAGGGAGTCTGAGAGGAGGATGGTCAACATAGGGGCCTTTTACTGAAGAAGTAACCACACCAAAAAAGGCTGCCACCCTTTGATCCCCATGTCTCACCATTTTGCTTTTGAGTTGTTTGATGTATTTTCAACCTTAAACATTTTAAAAAGACTCCCCTCACTTTTGAGAATGAACTAAGGGGAAGTTACTGTTGCCCTTACACAAGCACACCAAGTATGCTTTAGTCTGATACCCCAGCCCTGTGCTTGTCTCCAACACAAAGAATCCCTTTAGAAAGCCTCAAAAGAATCAAGCTTAAGGTGTAGAAGGCAGGCCCTAGGCCAGCGGAACCTTAAAAGCTGGGCTGAGGCGGAACGGAGTCTGAACGGAAAGCAAACGTCCCAGACAGCAGCAAGTCGAAGACTTCCGCCCTGCAGAGAATTTGCCTCCACCCCCGCCCAACACTTCCGCCCAACCTTAGTTCTGCGCAGACTCCTGGGATTATTTGCCGTCTCTATGGCAACCCGGTAGCTGGTTCCTGAAGATGGAGACCCCTGAGTCTACCAAAGGATCGCGGGCTCGGTGAGAGAGGCAGCTTTGGCTGCAGGTGTAAGGGGACAAGAAAGGTCAGCGGACTTACTGGGATGCGCTTTTGACGCATTCGCTTTTTTTTTAGATCTTTGGACATACAGCCTGGCGCTAGAGGGCTCAGGTCTACTTCAGAACCGTTTCCTTCGAATGGCCGTCCTAGATCAGTCCTGACAGCCATAACTACTACAGCTCCAGCCACCTCCACCGCCAAAACCGATGCGTTATCTACGAAGACCCGAGCGCGCTACTCTGAGCCGAGCGTTCTCATGGACCGCTCCTCTGACAGTCTTCCTGGGGAGCCCTGCACTGGAGCCAGCTTTACCAAGATAAGCCACAGGAGACTTGGCTTTGAGCCTGTCTATGTTTCCTGTTTCACCCAGGATCCCTGTACTACAAATGACCTTAGCTCTAGTCCTGGCCCTGTTCCTGGCTCCAGTTCTGGTCCTGGCCATGGCTCTGGCCCTGTCTGTGACTCTGGTCAAGGCACTGGTCCTAAGTCTGGCCCTGGTCCTGCCACTGACTCTGGGCCTAGTCCAGGGGGTGGCCATAACCCTGAGCTCAGTCCCTGCAATCTCCCAAGCTTCAGAAACCTTGGGGCAGAGCTTGTCCCTAATTATGCCTGCTGGAAGCACTACTGCCACTGGGAACCTCAGAAACAAGCTTGGAAATGTTTGCAAGTCCCAGAACCTGGTGCCCGAGGGCAATGGAAGACCCCCCAGGTTGAAGAGAGGTGTAAGGTTTTCAATGAAACATTGCCGCGGGGCCACTGCCTTCTCTACAACTGGGAGGAGGAGGTATTAAGGTTTCGGCCTGCTCCCTTTTCCTGAAGACTGCCCCCAGTTTCCTGGGGGAGGCAGTAGTTTATGATGAGGGTGGGTACCATAAAGGATATCTTGGTCACTCACCTTGGGGCCCACAGAGAGCCACCAACCACCTGGATCAAGTCCCAAGCATGCAGGATGGCTCTGAGAGTTTCTTCTTCCGACATGGACACCAGGGACTGCTGACCCCGCAGCTACAGTCACCCATGTCCTTTAGCACCACCCAGAAAGACTCATACCAGCTCCCACGAAACTACTATCAGCCAATTCGAGGTGAGAAGCATGAGAGACTGGACCAGAATGAGCCCATTAGAGAAAAGAGAGAGGAAAGAATTTCTAATAGGACTATGGATTTTACCCTTATACCCATAAGGGGATAAGGTATAAGGGGATAAGGGTAAAGGTAAAGGGTATAAGGGTAAAACCCCATGATTTTCCTTCCTTTTCTCACATTTGTTTCTCCTGGGTCTGCTTCTTAACCCCACTCCCCCATTCTGTCCACCCCCTGCCTTCCCACAGGAAAGCGAGAAGCCATGCTGGAGGTGCTGCTGCACCATCAGATCTGGTGAGAGGCCGGGGGAAGGGTACAGGGGAGGGGGGGAAGACAATCCGGGAAGAATGGCTCTGACGCCCCCCAGGACTGTACAGTAAAGAGGTGCAGGCAGAGCAGGAACCCACAGGGAAGCACTTTGAAGTCGAGTCTGTGACACACCATGACTACCGAAAGGAGCTGGTACATGCCGGGCCTCCTGCCCCAACCAAGGTGAGAGCTTATCCCATCCCACTTGTACAGCTGGGCTCTAATGGGCTGTGGGAAAGTAGCAGAGGCTGAGAGAGGGAGATTCAAACCAAGAACTTTTTAGGTTTTCTCCCTTACAGCCTCACGACTACCGTCAGGAGCAGCCCGAAACCTTCTGGATACAGAGGGCACCACAGCTACCGGTGTGTGAGGGTGCTGGGAGTGGGGGAGAAGGAGGGGAAGAGGCTATTCTGTTCGGGTTTGGCACAGAGCAGGATCCGTCCTCATTCTGGCCCTCCCCTAGGGTGTCAGTAACATCAAGACCCTGGACACGCCATTCCGGAAGAACTGCAGTTTCTCAACACCGGTGCCTTTGTCTCTGGGGCAGCCTTTGCCCTATGAACCTGAGAATTATTCCCACCAGCTGGGAGAAATATCTTCCCTTGCCTGTCAGGGAGAACAGGGTGTGGAAATGGGTAGAACTACTATCTAAGGGTTGAGGAGGGAAGTGGGAGGTAGAATACAGAATCTATTTCCGTCCGTACCGGAGAGGGGGAAGGAAGGAAATTCTATCTGTACTTGGTGAAGGGGCTTTCCATAAAGGGTTCTATCTCAACCTGAGACTGCTATTTCAGTGGTTCCATGTGTTAACCATGTTCACACCCCATAACCTTTCCTTGGACTTGCCCCAACCCAGACTCTGACATCATGACATTTTTTGTTTTATATTTGGCCAAAATATTCTGGTTTAGATACAGATATTTACAGAAGGTAAGGACGAAGGGAACCAGGCCAGAGCGAGGCAGGTATATGTACAAGGCTGAGCTGCAAAGAGCAACAACTTCCATATAAGGTAGGGTTTTTGTGCATGTTGGTTTCCATCTTACACGACAATGTCCATTTCTGGTGTGTGGCGAGATGGTGACCACTGCCCACCCAGGTACCAGCAGCAGGAGAATGTCTGTCTTGGGAAGAAGTACGGTCTACAGGAGTCCAGCAGGTCCTTTCCGCTCTCCTAGGAGCCAGTAAGTTCGCATCTTGCCTTTTCCCTGGAAGTGGGGGAGTAAAGGTAATTCGGATTCTTCTGTGGTATTCCTTCATCTCTCTCTTTTCCCCCGGTCCCTTAATTGCTTTCATCCTCCCTTTCCCTGACCCCTCCCCATGGCCTGCCATCACCTTCATCTCCACATCCCCCCGAAGCTCTAGCTGGAAGCATCCTAGCTCATCCAGGGCATCCTTGGTGGTAGAGGAGACATGGATCTTCAGGGCTGGGGTGGGATGGGGTGCGGGGATGGTGGGAAGATGAATCAAAGAAAAGACAATAGAAGAATTGGCGGTATCGGAGAGAGCTTTACCAAACCACCACCCCTCAGGAGGCTCTCAGTCTTCCCAGAGCACATGCACTAGAACCAAAATATGTCCAAGGATGGGGCAGTCAGGAACTGTGGTCTCTCAGATCGAGAGGTTTGGAGGTCTCTTCTCTGAAAAGAAGAAAAGGACAACACACATTGAGGCTGAGGCTGGGGTTGAGGGCTGATGTTTTACCTTGACCATTAGACTCCATACGGGAAGCAGTGTTCACTGTGTCTCCAAAAAGACAATAGCGGGGCATCTTCAGGCCAACAACACCAGCACAGACGGGCCCTAGGAGAAGAAACAGGTTGGGAGAGTCTGGGAAAAGCAGACACGAGGGCTGGAGTGAGAGTCAGCCTTACCCGTGTGGACCCCTATGCGTAGCCTCAGCTGGTCATGGGGTCGGTGGCGGATGCGGAAGGAAGAAACTGCATCCAGTAATGCTAGGGCCATACGAGCAATTTCCGGGGCATGGCGTTGACCGTTTCGGCCTGGGAGGCCAGATACCACCATGTAGGCGTCTCCAATAGTTTCTACCTGATTGAGATGGGGATTAAAAGGTCACCTCTGTGTGTATCAGTGGGAATGGGGAAGTGTAGAAGGAGATAAGCTACACACCACTATGAGTCATCCTTACAGCCTGGGAAGCCAGCACATTGACTAGAAAGTAAGTGCCATGGTTCTGAGAATTGGTGGGGGGGGGGGGGACAGTTTAAGGGAATCTTTAAATCCTCCTACCCCACCCCTCTACCTGGCGGACACTCAGTAAATGTTTGCTGAATGAATGGATACCCTGTCTGCAACAAGACATGGACAAATAGGTTCTGCAGTCAGGAAATGGGAAGCAAGAAAACAGGGCTGACCTGAAGAGCACAGAGGCTGGTGAGGAAGGCAGGCAGGCCCACTGAAATAGGCCTCTGACAGCCTGAACTGTGCAAGGTACGAAAGCAGCTGCTTGGTTTTGTTAATTGTACTGAAGCTACACAAAAGAATGGCCTGTTTTTAGGAATGAGACACAGAACCATTTAGGGATAAAGGGCACCATGCCTGTAACTTACTCTCAAATAGTTCAGAAAATAATTACATAGACATATAGATTTTTTACGTATAAAGCAAGTGGGGTAAAATATAAATAACTGGCGATTCTGGTTAAAGGGTTTATGGGAGTTCTACATTATAGTGTAACAGGCACGGTAGAGTAAGTCCAAAGGGAAGGGACAGGAATGTTATTAACTGCAATGTTAGACACTCTTCACAATAAATCTATTATTCCCAGCTTACAGGTAAAATACCTGAGGCTCAAGGAGATTTCCAGTTACTTGCCCAAGGCAACACAATTAGTCACAAAATCAACACCTAAATCCCAATGGTTTTTACTCTGAAGTATAATAAAGCCCACTGTGTGCCAACTCAATGACTTAAAATTTTTTATAAGGTAGCATGTCCGTCACTCTAATAAATCATTCTTTACTGATATCCCATATGCTTCTTCCATGTCTAGAAGGGCTGGAGAGATGAGAAAAGATGGATAGGCTGTATTTATACCCCTAGGCAAAAAGTGGCAGATCGGGGCTAAATCCTGTGATGGTTCTGATTAGGGCAGCCTAAGGATTCATAAGAAATCAAACTGAAGATACAATAAGAGTGCCAGAGCCTCGTTTGTCTACAAAGGGCCCCCGGTACTAGGGTGCTGGAGACCCAGGAGGGCAAACTGACCATCAACCAGGGTAAGGCACGTAGGGTTTGGGGAGATTGGGTTTTCAAGGCGGTCTCAAAAGAAGGGTAGCCCCAGCTCTCACCTTGTAGACGTCAAAGTTGTCAATTATGGCATCAAAGCAGGTATACAGATCATTAAGAAGTGTCACCACCTAACAAGGATGGGAAAGTAGAGCCCCTGAGACTTGAGCCTAACTTTCTAAGAATTCTTAACCCATAAGCCCTAGCAAAATATGGGAACTCCAGAACAAATGAATCTCCCCTACTATCAAGGCTCCCTATGCCCCAACGAAGCTCCCCCAGATCCCTATCCCGCCCCCTACTTCTCACTCCTGGTTCTCACCTGCATGGGGGTGCTCTCTGCTGACAAAGCTGTGAAGCCAACAATGTCACTGAAGTAGATGGTAACACTGTCAAAGGCCTCAGCCTGTACAGTCTCTCCCCGTTTTAACTGCTCTGCCACTGAACTAGGAAGCAAGGGCCAAACTCAGAGAGAGAGGATGGGAGGAGAGAGGAAAGGAGTGTATGGCTGGAACAGGGATGCATTATAACATGAAAGCTAAGCCGGGTAGAAGAGGAGGAAGGTGACTGGGACCAGCTCAAGGTAAAGTATTTAAGTGGTGGGGGGTTGCAAGGGGACCCCTGGGGATGGGGGCTAAATGTCTCAAGTTGGGATTGTTCTACATCCACTTGCTAGAGCAAAGGCATGGTAGAGTCGTGTCCTAAAAAGAAGGGATGGGAAGCCAGGAAGAAGGCAGTATAGCTCATTCAGAGACAGAATTAAAACACATGATCTAAAGCCAAAAAGGCTCACTGTGTCAAGATGAAACAAAGCAGGGTTCTACGAGTTGGGAAGTGAGTTCTCAGGAGCTTGATCAGGGAGAACCCAACAGAGTAGAATACCAAAGGAAAATTTGGGAAGGTGACCAAAGTCTCACTGGGGTAGAATTTGGTAGAGCAGAGCTTCAGCCTTGCGTTTCTCCTCCAGATAGGCCTGTGTGCGCTCCTCCACCAGCTTCTCCAGGTTATTGGCATACTGCTCCATGCGCAACAGCAGGTTGTCCAATATGCTCGTGCCGCCCTCCCTGGGGGGAGGCCAGAATATGGTACCTGCTCCCAGACTCTCAAGACTCCTAGGACTTCCGACCCAACCCACCCTCGTTGCCCCACCAGCCCCACCTCATCTACCAAGACTGATGAGGCTTCTATCCCTGGGGAGCCCCTACCCCTTAGTGCCCTCTCACTTGTTAAAGCGGCGAATGAAGCCCTTAATTTGTCCAAAGTCTGGCCGCTCAGCTGGTTCCTGGGCCCAACATCGCTCCATCAGCAAGACCAGCTCTTCATTCAGTTGGGTCCGGTCAATGCTTGGCCGGAAATATGGCCGCTGACCATTTCGGACCTTCTGGACAATCTCTGAGGGTGATAAAGGGTTTGGATGAAGAACGGAGTCCCCCAGGTAGAGGAGTCTAGGGGCAGTAGACTGACTCTGACCTTTGGGGCTGAGGTCCAGGCCCTCCAAGTAGAAAGGGCCACTGCGAAGTGCTATCTCCTGTAAGATGATCCCGAAGCTATAGACATCAGCCTTCTGCATGCCTGTGGTTGGCAGTGGGTTCCCCCCACCAAGCAGTTCTGGGGCAGTCCACAGCTTTTCTGAAAAGAAGAAACAGGCTGGCCAGGTCCTCAAAGAGTACCCCCAAGCCCATAATACTCCCCATATTACTGCCATTCCATGTCCCTCTCCCACACTCCCTAGGTGGAAATGATCAAGGCCAGAGGAGAAATATAAAAGTGGTTTGTGGGGGAAGGCCTCACTGGCATAGAGGGCGTGGCTGTCATCGGGTTCAGCAGTTGAACGGAAGCTGGCCAGGCCATAGTCTGTGATCTTGAGCACAAAACGACTATCCACCACACAGTTGGAGGACTTGAGACTCCCATGGGATGCAATAATGCTGTTATGGAGAAAGGCCATGCCCTGCAGGATACAGATCAAGTCATGGCTTAGGATATCTGGCTTAGGATACCCCCCTCCACGAGATGGGCATTAGCCAGGTGTCTATAGATCTCGGGTCCATAAACTCAATAAGCTACTTTTGGAAGGCGTTCTTTACAGTAAGTTTCTACGAACAGAAGCAGGCAGAATAGGAGAGGCACCTCTTCCTGGTACCATTAACAGTATATTGGCACCACAGCCCCAGGGACGGGAGTTGTTTAAGGGGAGGGACAAGGGGATCTATCAGTTACTGCCCTGGAAAGGGCAGTCAGTTTTCTAAGTAGTGGACAGAACTAGGAGGTGAACTCCAAACATGATATGACTGACACCCATGATGGCCTCAAATGTATGGCCACTACTTAGGAAGACATGGCTAGAGACCCAGGTATCCAGAGTACCTAGATGCACTGAGGAAAACTAGCCAGTAGTAAACTTTAAGGTGTAGGCAGGAGAGTCAGGATGGAGGAGGAAAGCTAGTAGGATGCTGGGCAAGAGAGAAAGTGGGAAAAATCGTCAATTAGTAAAATCCTGGACATGGACAAAAGTGGGAGACAGCTGCCAAGCCAACGCAGAAGCCAGAAGAGAAAAACTTTTGCCTATGAGGGACTATAAGGCAGGTCCTAAGAAGGCAGAGTAGTGCTTCCCAGAATTAAACCCTAGGAGCCCACCTAAGTCAGGTCAGGTGGAACAGAAAAAGATGCAGTGTTCTGTATGCTAACCAAAACACGTCTGTCTAAATGTTTGGCCCTGGACCTGTACAATTCATAACTCTAGTATCTATGAACTCCTTCCTTGTATTCCTTTTGATAGCAACAAAGCCTTTGGGAATCACCAAAATTGTGAATACATAAAGGATTAGACTTCTGGCGTTGTTCTAAAACATTTTTCCAGGGGCGCCTGGGTGGCTCAGTGGGTTAAAGCCTCTGCTTTCGGCTCGGGTTATGATCTCAGGGTCCTGGGATCGAGCCCCGCATCGGGCACTCTGCTCAGCGGGGAGCCCGCTTCCCCCTCTCTCTCTGCCTGCCTCTCTGCCTACTTGTGATCTTTCTCTCTCTCTGTCAAATAAATAAATAAATAAAATTTAAAAAATAATAAAAAATAAAACACTTTTCCATCAAATCATGAGTTCTCTCAAGAATCCTGTTTTTCTTATATTTATCATCATAGTCAGCCACCACATCAACTCTACTTGATATTTTCTCTCTCACATGATAGCAAATTTTCATACAAAATTTTTTTAAATAACCTCATGAGAATTAAACAGAAAAACCGAAGCCAGCTCCAGGTGTGGTATAAGTGATCCACTAGGCTAGCTCACTGGCTGTAGAAATTGCTCTAAATAATCCCTCTAATCCCACCCATGCAAGATTCAAATTCATACCTCTGCAAACCCATGCACCACTGGGGTCACCTGAAAATAGCTAAAACTAATATATGGGAAGATACCAAAGGTTTGGTATAATTTTCCTTCATTTCTCTGAGTTTTACTAGTAAATGTTCTTTTTTCAATTTCAGTTTTTCGGGCGGGGGGGTGGGGAGGAAGCGCAGCTATGCCCAAATTGGTCAGAGAATAATGAGAAAAAACAGGAGGGAATTATGTTTAGAGACCCCATTCATCTTTTTCCTGTGAAGAAATCTTAATATAAACTCTTGGAAGTTTAAAAGAAAAGATGATGGCGAGAGATCTGAGATATCTAAGACAGGATGACAAAAATTCTTTATAAGTGCAGGACTCTTTGTGGCAGATAAACCTCCCCCAATTAAAAACTCCAGACCCTTTACCCATTATTACCCAATCATTAGAATAAGGAGAACTGGAGAGAATGGGACTTTCACAGGACTAGAAGAAGAAATCGAAAGCAAAGATCAAGAAACAAAGGCATGTTAGGGGCGCCTGGGTGGCTCGGTCAGTTAAGCATCTGCCCTTGGCTCAGGTCATGATCCCAGAGTCCTGGGATGGAGCCCCGCATAGGGCTCCCTGCTCAGAGGGGAGTCTCCTCCCTCTGCCTCTCCCTGCCCCATCCATGCGCGCTCTCTCTCTCTCTAATAAATAAATAAATAAAATCTTAAAAAAGAAAGGCTTTAAAGCAGATGAACCCTTAAGGAAGAACAGAGAAGACTCACCTTAACAAGATCATTAATAAGGGAATAACGAAACATCCAGTCCAAGTTGATACTGTCATTTTCCAGAATATCCTGGGAGTGACATGGAATAGATTATGTGACTATCCTCGTCCCACTAGCTATCACGTGCTTATCTCCTCCATCCCTAGAATCTCCACCTTTCCCTTACCTGTAAACTCCCCCGAGGACAATACTCAGTCACAATGCAGATGTTGGGGGGGTCAATGCAGGCACCAATGAAGCGAGTGAGATGATTGAACTGAACATCTCTCATCTACCACCACCACCACCACCAAGTGGGAAAGGAAAAAAGAATTGAAAGAGATTAAAAATTAGATACAGAGATAAACCACTGCATTGGACAGGACCTTTCTCTTCATTGTACCTACAACTTAAAATCCTTTATAAATAAGCCCCTTGGCTTCCTAACCAATTTTACTATTCCCCCTCTCCTCTTCCCCCTCTCCTCTTCTCCATCCCTACTCACCCCTCACCCTTAACCCACACACCATTACATACGTGTTTGAGTTCAAACAGAACCTGCCGGGTCAGCTCAATGCGCTTCTTATTCACATGTTTGATGGCGACAACATTGCCCTGATGGTGGGAGTGAAAGGGGGAAAAGGAAAGTCAGTATCAGGAGTTCCCGGGCTCTAGGAAGTCCTAGAGAAGTGTGGGAACATCCAGGAGCTCGGCTAGACATAGAAAGGAAGGTTATGAGGGCAGAGGTTCATGGCAAGAGGTGACAGATGGGGATGAGACAGGATGAAATGGTGGGGACCAGAACAAGCGGATGACTGTTCACCTTGAAGTGACCGGTGTTGGCAAAGATCTGGTATTTCCCATGGGCTGTCATGAGCGAGCCGTAACTGGATCCCCGCTGGGGCCAAGGGCAACATGGAGGCGGAAGGATGAAAGGAACATTAGATGATGGTGGCAGTGCAGGGGCTATCGTTACAAGCCGATGTGCTGGGAAAGGTCCAGGGTACGAAAGGACAGGCACTCAGAGGGAAGCAGAGGGACAGCTGAGACCAGAGCTCACCAGCGACAGTGTGAGGCGACTGCCTGCACCTTTATGATATCGTTCTGAATTGCCAAATTGCAGTTCTTCCCAGCGAATGCGCCACAACATGCTAGCCAGCTCCTTCTCCAGCATCAGCTTTCTGTAAGGACTGCACACCTCAGTTGACTGGCAAGCCCGATCCTCCCACCCCGTGAGCCAACAGTGGGGTTGCGGGGAGCTGCCACGGTAACACCAGAGGGGGGACTCGGTGCAGGACTGCCACAGGAGGCCGCGCTCCCTACCGGTGGGATATGTGCCCTGTGCTCATTGCAAAACACAGAGGCTGAAGGTCAAAGTTCTCTCTTAAAATGGTAGCATTCGTGGAAAATTCACCTTTGCCCTTAGAAGACCCCACGCAAAACCACTCGTTAGGGCACTCGGGCTAGGACTAAAAGTGGGAAGACAACACCTAAGCTGAAAGACAGCTTAAGGAGAATGGCTAGAGAGGAAGGCGTTAGGTCTAAGAGGCGACCACCAAACTAAGAGTCCCGTTACCGCACCCCCAGGCCTGAGTGGCGGGAGGGAGGGGGCAGGTCAGTGGGAAGCCCAGAACTCACCTGAAGATGAGGAAGCTGGAAACACCAAACATGATGAAGGTGATTCCTGTGCCCAGAGCCACAATCGCCAGGGTTGAAAGTGGAGCTGAAGGAGGGAGGGGACCCTGAGAAAGACTGTGTGGAGTTGTGGATGGGGGGGGTGCTCAGGGTGCAGGGAGCAGACAGATTTCCTGAGGGAAAGGAGTGAGGAGGGGGTAGGCAAGTAGAGGGAGTCGGGCAGAGGAGATGAAAGGATGGAAGTAAGGGGAGGAAGGGTGACTCCCAGCCCCCGCACACACCCACTTTTATCACAGGATGGGTCGTCCAAGTCAAAGGCACAGGGGGGATTGTCCAAGGGTGGGGCCCCCTTCACCCAGGGAATAGGCCGTCCTGTCCACCAGATCTGCTTCTCCGCTCCTGAGTAGTGGGCTGCAGGCTGTGAGGAAGGAGAAAACTGGGCCCACGGGCCTGTTCCCACCAGCCTCTCCCCGAGACCCCAGTGATTTGGCTGCTTTTCTCCTCGGCCTCCCACCCACCCAGGGCAGAGCTCCAGCCAACAAGTCTCTGCCTCTAGTACCTCTGATTCTGCCCCACTGAATCCCTGAGAGTTGGGTATTCAGGGCCCATAATCTCCTCCCTGCCTCCTCCCCCATCACCTGGAAGTCCCCAGAATCCAGGTCTCCCATGGCCCACAGGACAAAGTCAGTCTCTCGGTCATTGTTCTTGTCCATAACCACCAGTCCAGTTACACCTAAGACAGAAAAAGTAGCCCTTCCTCTGAGATCTACCCTAGGCCTCTCTCCTGTGCCCGATTCCTCCCATTACTTCAGATTCCTCCCCGCCCATGGTGTTAATACACATCCACCTCCACCCTGTTCTGTGACCCTCCTAAGTCTTTCTCTGCCCCTGGCGTCTGTATTTTCTTCTGCCCACTCCGCTCCCAGGCCTGACAGCAGCGCTCTGGTCTCCGCCTGACCCTCTCCATTACCGTGGTATCTTCGTCCCTGCATCTTCTCCACAATTCGAAGTCCGTCTTCTCGGGTGCCTCCCTCCTGGATTGTCTCGTTCAGGACTTCGGCGTACAGCAGGATCCCATCGTAGAAGCAGCCAGCAATGAGGTTCATCTAGGGATGGCAACTTCAGCAGGGCTCTCCAAATGTCTGGCCAGGCCCCTCCCCAGCCCCCTTTCCCATCTCTAGGGTCTCTTGCTACCTCTCTCTTCTGGTTTGCTTCCTTCCCTCCTCTCATTCCTAAAGTGCTATCCCTATCTCACTGGACAGAACAACAGAAGGAAAAATCCTGGATGACAGCAGACAGTCCCCAAATTGGGCTGGCTCCGTGGCCAAGGCTCAATGCTGAGTTAGGGAGAAGAGCCTTTCCTTAAAGCCTGGCCCGACCCTCAGGAAAGTGAGATCTACTTACCAGGGAGGGGGTCAGCTCCACACCAAAATCTTCCCGGGCTCTTATCAGCAGACGACTCTGGAATTCCTGATACTCGGGATTTGGGGGTTCTCGGTAAGTGATCACCAATACTGTCTGTACCAACAGCACATGGGGAAGAGTGAACAAGATTCAAGATAGGCATTGGGGAAGAGAGGAAGCAGGACAGGGAAACTCGGTGAAATATTCATGATACACAATACACACAGGTGAGTCTGAAGGTTGAAAGGATACTAAGCTCTGCGTTGTGCATGCACCTGCGTGTACGATGTATGTGTGGTGTGTGTTTAACACATCTGGGAATAAGGGAATGGCACTCCCCCATGAATGGTGCACGGTTCTGAGAAGGTGGGACCTGGGAAATAGACAGTATCAACTCTGTCCCCCCGACCTGCCCCCTCATCTTCCTGAAGCCCCTACCAGCAGCCAGGCCCCCCACCAGGCTGCCACGGCCCTCAAAGCTGCTCTGCCCAGTCTTTCCGGGCACCTACTCGCTATAGAGGACAACACGGATCAGCAGCTCCTCTCTGAGGTGTTTATTACTGTTAATGTGATCAGTGAGTGTTGATATTTTCCTCTGGGCCACTTGGACACAGTGCCTCCAACCAGTGAATTAAACAGATTTCAAGTTCTAGGACACATGAGGGAAATACTTGGAGACGATTCTGTCAGTGAAAAGCTGTGGGCCCATTCACTTAACGTGTGCGGAACACCCACCCTAAGCAGCCCTGTCCTGCATACTGGCGTGGTCCTGTACGTCCCGAAGTAATAGACATGTGTCACAGAGAAAACACAGTCATATGCCCACACACATTTCATAGCTACGCAAATGACACACGCGACATCAGCCAGGCTCACTGGCCTTGGGTCTGCGCATCCCTGTCTCTCACCTGGACACCTGCCTGGCGCCCACTGCCTTCACACATTGCCCCTTCCTTAGCTGATGGACATGTTGGCCTCTCCCTATACCTCAGGCTCGCACAGTGACTGAGACCAGCCTTTGCCTTGGATGGGAAACTGGGCAAGACTTCATTCAGATCAATGCATTTCGTGAAATGATAGATTAAAATCTACTCACTTCTACCAGTTTTGTTCATTCCTGTCACTGATAGTACACGTGGACAGGGAGATACTAGATAAATCACCTATATATGATTTATTTTATATCAATTCATTCTAGGTAGGAAATAATAAAGTTGGTTTCTAGTATGTATTCATTACATGAGACTAGCAGTTGCTTCATAGTCTAATTATTCTTACTGGAGCATTTGGGTCCTTGATCACACACTTGTAATACTCTCCCCTGCCTCAGGTAAAATTTAAAAGAAGAAGAGGAGTGAGGATGGGGTTGGAAGGGTTTGTTCAGTAACAAACTCTGCCAAATAGGTGTTCAGTAACACCTATTTCAAGAATGAAAGAAAAATAGAAGGGTAGGATATTGTTGACAAACAATGTTAAAAAAAAATCAGTAAAAAAGCTCAAAAAGATCATGTTTAACACAATTTATATTTCAATAATAAAGGCTGATAACAGATTTTTAATGCTTTTTAAGCACTTCATAATTCTCTAGGCTTCTCTGTGTGCTACACTAGCTGTTCTCACACTTTTTGATTTCATGACCCCTTTACACAACTAAAAGTTACTGAGAACCACAAAGAGCTTTTGAGTATATGGATTACATCTAGCAATGTTTCCATTTTAGGAATTAAAACACAAGAATACACAAGTCCACCTTCTCCAACTGCCCGGCTGACAAGAGCATTACATGTCATGTAGCCTCCGGAAAACTCCACTGGATAATTGTGAGGGTAAGAGCGACGAGGCAAATAAACATCTTAGTATTATGTTTTAAATAGTTTTGACCTCGTGGTCCTTCTGAAAGGATTTCAGAGGCCCCCAGGGTTCCAAGACCACATTTTGAAAACTGCTATGCTAGGCTTTTTTGCTGTGGTTCCTAGCTACTAAAAAAAAAAAAAGAAAAGAAAGAAAGAAAGTAAAGAAAAAAGAAGACCCTCCAAAGAATTTCTGTGGTTGCTCAGGGCTACATAGAGAGAAGAAGGTAAAGGCAGGTAATGGTGTCCCTTTTCACAGTGGACCCACCTCAGGTGAGAAAAGAATAAGCAAAAGCCAAAAATGGGTTTTTGCCGTAGCTGAAGGCAGAAGTGCAGCTAGGTGCCTGCCGAGCCTTGAGGCCTACCCTGGAGGCCCTCTCCCACCACGGCAGGAGGCGCTATCAACAGTGGCTTAAACAAAGAAGAGTCTCCAGAAGAGAGTCGGCCTTACACAGCCCTTGGTTCAGTGCTTACTTCCATTCTAGTGGCTGGTGTCCCCCTCTGTAATGCAATCCATGCTGGTCACCTAGGTTGTGACCTCTGCCTAGGTTTCGGACCCTGAAGTACTCAAATGCACAGCCTGGACCTCCAGATCCTTACAGCTTGGTCATTTGCTTATTTAGTTCTATTGTATCTACTTATTCTTCCCTATCCTGGTTGATCATCTTGGTTTATGGGACCTGCCAGGTCTGCTCCTCTGTAGACAAATTCCTAATTTGTCACTTCTCCCCAATACACACCTTACTTCAACTCAGTAAGTACGTGCTAGGTGCATGGAACACAAAACTGAGCATGATCAAGCAGCTGTGGCTTAATGAGAGAGAAAAATCATATCAATATACTTCATTTCAGAGCCCTCTTCCCCAGTAGTAGCCCAGGTATCTCTGGGGTAAGGGCTCTCTACTCTTTCATCCCTGGCCGGAGCTGACTACCCAACTTCCCTCACCCCCTGCCCTGCTTCAGCATTGGAACAGAATAAGTAGCTTTTCCAGAGAACACCTCATTACCCCCTTACCCTCACCCCATCCAAAGCCCCGATCTTCCCCCAGCATATTCTTGATTGCTGATTCCCCTTTCTCTTGTGTCCTAGCAAAATCTCCATTTTTCTATCTGAATAATGCCTGCAGTGAGTGGGAAGAATGGGAATTAATTTATCTAATTGTCAGTTGACTCGATCTCATTTCCCCCTACCCTAAGTGCTAGCGCCCCTTGACTAGTAGGAATTCCCAGATGAGAAAGAGAGGTATTCCTCTAAAACAAAAACTAAACAACAACAACAGCAGCAGCAGCAGCAGCAACAACAACAACAACAACAACAAAAAACAGCCCAAAAGCCTATGGAGGCCTCCCATCCAGGAGAGTCAAAGAGATCTTCCTCGACCACACTAGTTAAGGTATAATTCCCTTGCTATTCCCTTCACACGAGAGGCTTTTGTTTTGTTTTGGTCTTTGTTTTTTGTGGGGTTTTTTTTTAAGATTTTATTTATTTATTTGACAGAGAAGAGAGAGATCACAAGTAGGCAGAGAGGCAGGCAGAGAGAGAGAGGGGGAAGCAGGCTCCCTGCTGAGCAGAGAGCCCAATGCAATGTGGGGCTCGATCCCAGGGCCCGGAGATCATGACCTGAGCCAAAGGCAGAGGCTTTAACCCACTGAGCCACCCAGGCGCCCCTTTTGTGGGTTTTTTAAGTAATATTCATCACAAGTTATCCTAAGTTTGTATTTATTTACTTATTTACTGTCTGTCCATCCTATTAAATGTAAGCTCGAGACAAGGACTGCATCTATTACGTTCTCCACTGTATACCAGGGCCTAGTAGGGTGGCTGGCACATAACGGGGGCTCAGTAGACACTAATAGAATGAATCCATCTTTGGATGCATCAAACATCAACTAAATAATGTGGTAACTTCTACAGGAGACCGAGTTAAGCACAATAATGGGAAATTCAGTCCATCCTGGGGATTCAAGAATTGTTTCCTCAAAGAGAAAATAACTCGTCTCAGTCTTAGAGAATACATACACATTATCCAGACACACAAAGGTGAGAAGGTTGTTTTAGGCAAAAGTTACAGCATAAACGAAACCTTTCCTGCCACTGCCCATGTTCAGGTGTGACAGTCATGGCCTCAGACCCAGACATGTCACTCACAGTCAGCTACAATCAAGTCTGTAATGATAGCCACATCAAACTTTACTCATTGGAGAAGATGACCACCAAAGTCCAACCCTTGTACACATCTACTGAATTTCAGAGTCAAAGAATTCCCATAGGCCACCTCAAATCCTTTTCCGGAAAAGGAGGGATGTGGATAAATAAATAAGAAACACACATATATAAATTAGTGAAAAATTGGTGAGAGATTCAGGGAACAGTTTGTGGGTATGAGGGAAGAGGCAGAGATTTAGGATGAGGGAAGGAAGTACATTCCAGAAAAAAGAAGCAAAGAGCACACGGCAAGAGGACAGGGAGGCCCAGGTGCTAGGGAACTAAGAGAGGTCTGGTTGGCTAGAGTACTGGGCATGAGGGACACCAGGAGGCAAGATTGAAAAAGTGAGCTGAGGGCGCCTGGGTGGCTCAGTTGGTTGGGCGACTGCCTTCGGCTCAGGTCATGGTCCCGGAGTCCTGGGATCGAGTCCCATATCGGGCTCCCGGCTCTGCGGGAAGTCTGCTTCTCCCTCTGACCTTCTCCCCTTTCATTCTCAGTCTCTCTCTCTCTCTAATAAATAAATAAAAAATCTTTAAAAAAAAAAAAAAGAAAAAGTGAGCTGAACATAGACTGTAGAAGGTCTGAAATGTCATGATAAGGAGTCAGGACTTTATTCTGTAGAAAATCAGTCACTGAAAGTTTTGAGCGGAGGAGTGAAATGAACAGAGTCGTGTTAATTTCCCCTACAAATTATTTTGTAAATTCATGTCTTTCCATTCCTACTACTGCTACTGTCCTTCGAACCCATTTCACTTCACCCCATTCAAGACCCAAGTACAGGCAATCTTACTGCCTCTAGCCTCCTCCTCTCCTAACCCACCCTGAATTCTGTCTCTGTATTTCTCTTTGAAAAAAAATCTCAAGGACCCCACATTCAAGTCCAAGTATCTTAATCTTAGGTTCAGAGCGCTAATTAATTTGATTATACCTCTGCAACATTATTTCCTATATCTGCTTCAAGCCAACCTTCTTTCTTGGCAGGTCAGTATCTTCTTGGTCCCCCAAATATGCCCATTCCTGTTTTTTTCTCTTTGCTCAGGCTGCCTGGATCTTCTCTCCCATTCAGACTAAGAAGGTGACATCTATCTTTCAAGTCATAATAGATTCTTAGTCCTTTATGAAAAGGCTTTCCTAAACCCAGCTGACGTTGAGTCTCCCACCTCTGAACCCCCTAAAGTTCTTCGTGTCTGTTCTGGGACACACAATCATCTTCTTTTTCAGACGTGTAGCTAACTGTACCACAATCATGCCTCGCTTGTCCAGAAAGGATGGACATCCTCTCAGGGTCTGGAACCAGGTCTTTTCTAAACTTTCTTCCCTCACAGTTTGGTCTACTAATGGGACTTAGGAGAGTGTGCCAGGATCTTAGGAGGTAGTACCGACACTGAGAAGAGCTACAAAAGTGGGGAAGGGGGAATGAATGATAAGAAACTTAAAAAGCAGGGTGTCTGGGTGGCTCAGTGGGTTAAAGCCTCTGCCTTCAGCTAGGGTCATGATCTCAGGGTCCTGGGATTGAGCCCTGCATCGGGCTCTCTACTCAGCAAGGAGCCTGCTTCCCCCTCTCTCTCTGCCTGCTTCTCTGCCTACTTATGATCTCTTTCTCTCTGTCAAATAAATAAATAAAATCTTAAAAAAAAAAAAAAGGAAACCTAAAATGCCTCTGATCGTTTCCTTCCTATAGCTCATAATTCCTGCCCTATTTCTGGGGTTTCTGTAGGTCTTATGAGAGACAGAGAATCTCTAAAGAAGCTCCTCTTACCCCTCCTCCAAGTTTGGCTCAAATGATACCTGAAAGGCCTCTCTGAGGGCCTGAGCCTGTTCCCAGGTGCGATTGTCTTGCCAGGGCCGGCCTGTCGAGCGTGTGGGCCCGGCACGGAGACTCTCCCCAAAGACATCCAGGTAAAAGAAGACATAATCCCCGTTGGTCAGGTTCTCCCTCTGGGCCTGAAGAAGGATCTCATGCAGCATCTCCAGAGGGCCACAGATATACACGACTAGGAACAGGTACAAGACAGAAGGGCATTCTGAGAAACGATCCAGTCCCCACACAGCCCCCTCTCTGAACCATCTGCATTTCCATCTTTAGCAAGAAAGAGAGTGCCCTAACCTATCCACCACCCAACATATGCTCCCCATCCCTCCCCCTTGGAGTCTATGTCGTAAGTACCCTGGGGCCTTATGGACCATCTGGCAGAGGTCAGAGTGTGACTCCAGACCCCAGAGGAAGGGAGCTAGCAGCTTTAAGCCCCTCCTCTTCCCAGAGCTCTGACTGCTGCCCCCCACCCAGCCCTTTTCACTGCCCTACTCTGCCCTGCCTTTCCTGAGGCTTCAAAGGCACTGACTGCTCAGAATGTCTCAGTGTCAGCTTTACCCTGTCTTTCCCAAACAAATCTGCTGAACCCCAAAAGTTCATTTATGGAGTCCTCACTGTTTTTCTGCCACCAAGGGGTCTTGGTTTCCAGTCTAAGAAGTCTCTGCTCACAGAAGGATACACATTCACTAGTCCAGGGCACTCATTTCATACTGTACCCCAAATTCATTTTCCGCCCAATCCCACATTCTTCCCTGACACGGGATTCACTTCTCATTCTACCTTAACTCTTATCCCTGGTTTACGGCTGCCTGTGCCGTGCATGAGAGCCCCTAATAGAACACCTTCACCCTCTTGCAGGTGCTCTGTCCACACGTGCTTCTTGACCCCGACCACCATGTACAGCTCCTCAGTGCCCACCTCCATCCACCTTCTCCCAGTGCTGAGCTCCGGGGCTACGGCGCCCCTCCTCCCTCTCCCCCACCCCACCCTGACATAGCCTGGGCCACACTCACTGCGCCCGTTGGCCCGGATGAAGTGGGTGGCCTGCTCCGGGCCCCCCGGCTCGCGGGCATACACCTGGTGCTGCACACTGAGGTTGCTGCCCTGCAGGGCCTCAAAGACGCCCTCGATGGTGAAGTAGTGAGGCCGGTCATCCGTGCGCGCGTCCAGATACAGCAAGGCGGCACGGGCCGTCCAGTTGAAGTGCCCGTGTAATGTCACTACAAACTCACCCAGCTTGGGAGCAGAGGGGCCAGTGCGCACCAGGGTACGATAGTGCTCATTCTTAGCTGCAAAACCCGAGGCCACAGCACCCGCAGTCAGCAGGGGAAGACGCCAGTGTGAGGCAAAGCGGGCCACAGAGGCAGCAGGGTACACGCAACCGGGGCCCAGCAGAAGGTCGGGGTCGTGGTACAGCTTGAGGTCCACGGCGCGCAGCGGTGCCAGGTACTCAGAGCAGGCGCCATCTAGTTCGGAGCTGACAAACCGGAGGTCCACGGGCAGCGCCCGGCCCAGCGCCTCCACAGCTAGTGCCACGGCAGGACCCACCCGTGGCCAGGCCCAGGCATAGCTCAGGTTGTGTTCTGGCAGCACCACCGCCAGCGTCAGGTTCCGCGCCCCGGGAGGACGCACCCCACCTGCCAGGGCCGCCAGCAGCAGCAGGAGTGAGGGCAGTGCCATGGGGAACAAGCAGCAGCCCCAGCACCCCCAGAACCCGGAGCCACTCTGGCCTACGGGGGAGGCACGAGCACCGCCCAGCCTGGAACCTGGGGAAGGTGGCTGGGAAGGGAAGTGAGGGTAGGCTAGGTAGGACGGGGAAAGCCGTGGGGATGGGAGAGGGGGAGATGGGAGGAAGCCCCACGGGTAGAGGCAGGGAGTAGGTCTACCAGCCCCGGGCAGGGATCGAGGGCTGAGTAGGGTAGCAGGAAAAGGGAGGGACCAAGGGGGCCTGCGACTGGGATGGGGACTGTGAGAGGTGAAGGAGCCTGACAAAGCTGAGAAGGAAAAGAGGATCCGAGAATGGGATGGGGTGGGGGTGGGGGTGGGGGTGGGGGTGGGGGGGAGGCTGGTACAAAGAAAAGGCCCGGGGGGACCTCCTCGCTAAAGGGGCTAGGAGGGCTGAGAGTTGCGAAAAGGAGGACCAAGGGGATAAGGTGGGAGGGGGCCCGCGCCGCGGAAGGACTGAGACCATGGGCGGGCGGGGAGCGAAGCGAGGCCTGGGCCGGAGGAGAGGGAAAGGCAGGGGTAAATCTCCCTGTGAAGGCTTCTCCTGAAGCTCCTGCTTGGACTAACGGGCCCAGGGCGCTGGTCCCATCCGGAGCTGCGGCGACCCCACCCGTGTCCCAGCTCCTCTCTGCTCCGCTCCTCCTGGGCCCGAGGGGCAGGCGCTGCCCGGCGCTTCCTCCCGCCCCCTGCCTGGGCCCCCAGGCGCGCCGCTCGTCCAGGTCAGGTCGCCACGGCCGGGCCCGTCTCCGCTCGCTGCGCCGGCGGCGGCGGCCGAGTGTGACTCCCCGGGCAGGCCGCCCGCCCCCGCCCCCGCCCCGCGCCTTCCCCGCCCCCTCCCCCGCGGCCCCTCCTCCTCCCACTCCAGCCCCACCCTCCGGCGCCTGCTGTCTCCCCCCACCCCCTTCCCTGGCGCCCAGGGACATCCCAGGTCTCCTACCCATCCAGTGACAACTTGGGGGCTCCCCGCAAGGGCCTCTCAGGCCAGCGAGGTTCCTGGGCGTCTTCTACTTTAAGGGCCTACCCTTGTCTCCCCCAAGCCCCTGGCCCACTCCGCCACTCTCTCCCCATCTTGCATGGTGCCACGAGCTCAGAACTTCCCTTCTGCCCACCCGTGTACCCCGCTGTTCTTAGGGTCCCCTCTCAACTCCCCTGAGTCCCTCCAACACTCCAGTCTCCAGGAAGCAGTCAGGAATCCCCAAATATTTTGTATCCTCACTAGTCCTCCACCTAGTAAACCATAGCACCCTTCCCATTGCCAGGAACCTCTCACTCCTTCACCAGGAAGACATGCCTGCTACCTGGCAGATGGCCCCTCCAGGACCAAGGGACTCTGATGACTGATTTTTCCTGCATCCTTACAAAACCCGTCAGTCGGTCTCCTCCCGTAGAACTCAACCCGCCAACCACCCTTTTCCTTCCCCATGCTCCCTTCTGCAGTCTCCCAGGGCCTCAGAGGCCAGCGACAGCCCACCAGGACTCTACCACACCATCTGCTCTAGGGACCCAGCCCAGGAACGGCCTCTCCTCTTTGTCTCCCTGCACAGCCCAGGCTTGCACTTGATAATGGCTCATGGACTAAGCAAAACATTCCCCCCAAGAAGTGGAAGCCCATTGTATGGTCCTTGGGCTCCACCCTGCCCCCAAGCCACCAACCTAGAAGGCTCTCCCCAGATACCCCATATCTGGCGTGCCAATCTGATCCCAAGAACAGCTTAGGAGGGATGATATCATGGTTGCTGGGAGGGACAGCTATAGGACCTTGGGGAGCTTCTCTCAAATTGTCATAAAGGAGATGTGTATAAATCCATTCTCCTCCCCCCTCCGAGAGCCACAGTTTGTCTCCCCCCTTCAAGCCTCTTCTCCAGAAATCACAGTGCCAAGAAGCTGAGAGCTCTAAGAGTAGAGGGAGGGGTGTAGGTGTGCAGGGGGAGAGGAGGGGCCTAGTTTCTCTGAGATGAAGGCGACACCTAGTGGTTTTGAGGGGGAAATTAAGGACAATGACCTTTTATTCTTAGGTGTGATATTTCTTTAATTGAACACTGGCTGACTTGCACAAGCTGTAGCGATGAGTACCAAAAAAGCTGAATAAACAGCCCTTACCTTGGAGGAGCGTGTGCTGCAATCCATGGGGTGCAGAGGCCAAAGGCAAGCCCCCAGCAACAACTTGCCCCAAGTGCAGTAGAAATGGAAGCCTTCGGACTTCTTTAACACAGAGGGATGATAACTCCAATTCCAGCTCCTGACACTGTGAGTAAAAAGGTATTTTGTCCTATCTGAGCAAGGAAGAGAAAGACAAAACAGTCAAAAGGGTGACGGGACAACCTGAAAAAGACATGGTTCTAACTCAGATCACATCAACCAAATGATATGTTTTAAGCAACTATAGGCAGCTTAATAAGAGAAGCAAATCTATAATGACACAATCTCTGCCAGAATCACTGAATTTCAGGGCTAGGAGGAGTTTTATAAATATATCGTTCAATCCCCTTATTTAAAGATAACTAAAAACTGGGAGCCCAGGCTGGGTCAGTCAGTAGAGCATGTGACTCTTGATCCAGGTGTTGTGAGTTTAAGCCCCAGGTTGGCCATAGAGCCTACCAAAAAAAAAAAAGTTAACAGAAAACTAAGTAACTAAGTCCCAGAAAGGGAAACCACTCCTCCCCCAACCCTACATGGCTTTCTAATAGCAGAGACTGGAATCTAGGTAAGACTCCATAGAGATATTCTCAAGGTAAGGCTCTGTATAGATACTGTGCTAACTCATGAACTTACTGTATGAAGCCATGTTTTTAGGATAAAAGACCACCAAAGACCCAGACAAGTCTCTCTGGAACACCCGTAGACCCTAGTAAGGACCAATACCACTGTTGCCCAGACTCCCATGCAAGTTCAAGTACATGATGTCATTATTATGAATATTAAGAACGACTCTTGGGGCGCCTGGGTGGCTCAGTGAGTTAAAACCCCTGCCTTTGGTTCAGGTCATGATCTCAGGGTCCTGGGATCGAGCCCTATGTCGGACTCAGCAGGGAACCTGCTTCCTCCTCTCTCTCTCTGCCTGCTTCTCTGCCTACTTGTGATCTCTCTCTCTGTCAAATAAATAAATAAAAACCTTAAAAAAAAAAAAAGAACAACTCTTAATTATGTTAGGGATTAAACTTTCAATCATCTTGCCCCTTTCCTTCCCACTGGCCACTAATACTAAAAAGCGGGAAGGAGCAGGGAAATAAAAGTTCATTGCTTAATGCAATTTCTTATTAACATCCACTGAAAGGTTTTTGTTTGTTTTTTCATTTCTGAGGAGAGGCTGAAAATATTATGTAAATGAGAACTTTGGTTATCTCTTTATTCCCATTTTCCAAGTGATCGCTGTTCTCATTGATATAGACAAAAAGATTTTGGCTGTATTTGGTGACCCCATTGTAATTCATAGAAACCCTGAGAAATCTAAAGACCCTGCGAGGCTGAGCAGCACCCAGCCAGGCCCCACCTCTCTCTCTGTAGGGTTGGTAGGGCCTCCCACTACTTCGCAGACATCATCTATAATTTCTTCTATAACACGGCCAGCCCGAACACCTCTTTTCTCATCCACTAAGAAACCGCCAAGGGTCAAATCAGCTACTGCTAAAAGCTGCTCTGGTTTCCAAAATGCCAAGTTCCTCAGCGGAAAAAAATCCTACCTCCACTCACACTCAAGCCAAATGAAGCTCAAAACCCTGGCTGAGTTCTGGGACCACCACGGGATTTGGGCTCATGCCAGTCCTCTCCATGGCAGGCCCTGAGGCCCCAAACTGACTCCAGTTCAGCACTGAACAGTGTTAGAACTTACCTGATTTCACAGCTAACTCTGGACCCTGAGGTTTGCTCCGCCCCAGACCATGCCTCCAGACCTGAGGGATTCCAGGAAAACAAGAACAAAAACAAAACAAAATGAAATGAAAAACAAAAACCACACACCTTCCAGTCTTCTCTCTGCTTGGCTGACCTAATACGCAGAAAAGGCCTTTAACTATATGTGAATTTTCTCCTACACATAAGACGGACAGGCCCAAAGGAACCTGCCAACAGAGGGCAGAGAACAGCCATGGAGAGTAGGATAAAATAAAGGAGAAAAGATACATTTCAAAGCAGCATTTCAATAAAGGGAGAGGAGGAGGCAGTGTAAAAAGAGAAACACAGTGAAACATATTGAAGGGAAAAAGAGAGTTTACAAAAATTCTGCATTGCTTCTTTTAGCCCCAGTGAAGGAGAGAGAATCCTGAAAAGAGGTCAAACCCCATTATTGCTCATGTAGCCCACTCCCCTCCACCTCCTTGCTGCCCTCATGTTCTACACAGCAGTGCACAATACGGCTTTAGACCTTGGGTCCAGTTCACCTCATAATATTCAATATCCTCCAAGAGCTGCTATTATTGTTTAAAGGGTCGAGGGTTTTTACTTGGTATTCACACATCATTTTATTTTATAAGTTAAAAAGGTTTTGAATTTAAGGTATTTTCAAATCATATCCCAGCTTCTAACTTACCTGTCAAGATATGTATGCTGAAAGTTGACCATACTCTGAGGGCCAGAAACACCAGTTTTGTGAAAATACGGTTCACACGGGTAGTTTTTTCTATGGATTCTTGAGTTTAAGAATGTCAGGAGGAGCAACTGTATATGTTTATCTTCATGATAGTTCAAGCTCCAGGTGAACCCTCCTTTTTACCCACCTACTCATCAAAGCCTGGACCTGCACCCCTGTGCATTCCCAGGGGTTTCCATTGTTCTTCCCATGTGGCATGTTCTCCCAGATACACACACTGCCTCCCTATGTTCCTCATATTATCCTTCAGCACTATTACCAACCCCAGTAGTTACTTTCCCATTGAGAGCACCTGATAACATAAAGCTCCAGATATAATATTCTCTGTTATATTTCTTTCTTCACTCCACTTAAAAGTCTACTGTCTCCAAAAAATCTTTCAGAGAAAAAGAAGCATAAGTTCCCTGCCCCACAAATATGTCACATAAAAAGAAGTAAAGGAGGGGTGCCTGGGTGGCTCAGTCAGTTAAGCATCCAACTCTTGGTTTCAGCTCAGGTCATGACATCAGAGTCCTGGGATGGAGCCCTGTATCGGGCTCTGTGCTCTGTGGGGAGTCTGCTTGAGAGTCTCTCACTCCCTCTCCCTCTATCCCTCCCCCCACCACTCACTCTCTCTCATGAATAAATCTTTAAAAAAAAAAAAAAAAAAAAGCAGAGGCAAGGAAATAGGACCGCAACAGCTTCTAGAGCGTGGAAATGTATTAATCACTTTTTAAATCTTTCACTCTACTTAGAATTTCCTAGAGAAGCCAGAGACTGGGAAGAGGAGGAGAAATCTGAAACAGGATCTGATAAAACTGTACTGTTTCTGCATGGCTACAGTATGTCATGAAAAACAAAAAGAGTAGCTAGCTGTGGCTATGTAGAATTGGTTGGTAGACAGACTAAAAGCAGGAAGACCATTCTGAGGCGCCTGGAGAAATCTGAGCATGAAGTGCTAAGTGCCTGATTTAGGGTGATGGAATAGTAACGGAGAGAGAAAAACAAATATGCGATAATAGGAAGGAACAACAGGACTTGGTGGCAGACTAGATCCATAGGATGAAGAGGGAGAAGGCAAAGACTACTCTAAGGTGAGGGGTCACACAGGCAAAGGCCAGGTGAAAAATGTAGATGTGACAAGCAGCTGGGTGGAGGTCTACAAACCATGAAGCCCCTGCTCCATCAGATGCGGATGCCCCCACTCTGGGATGGAGCCCAGAGTGTCAGCTGGTACGGTTTTCCCTTAGGACTGTTAAGACAGCCTCTGTGACAACTCGCTGGGCCTCCAGTCTCACCTCCCTCCAAGCCACCCTCCACGATGTGCTCAGATGCCAAAGTGACCTTTCGAAACAAAAACCCAAGTATGTCCCTTTCCTGCTCAAAATCCTTAAATGGTTCCCCATGGAAGATGTGTTTTTCAAGCTGTTATTTTTAGCATCAAAACTCTTCCTTCAAACCACAAATTTAAATGTAAAACAGAAATGAAGCCCAGCTGCTCCAGATGCAAGAGCAGTGGCAGGCCCAGGAGCCCGTGCCCCATGCCCTTCGTGCCTCTCCACACAGAGCCCCCAGGCCTCTGGACCTCTACCCTTCACATAGGGGGAGCACTGATTTTCCAAAGTATATGTGTGTAAGATCGTTTCAAGGAATCCACTTCCAGATCCTCGGCTCCCATTTGTACTCTTTCCTAAAATTGAGCTGCCAAAGAACAACCTTGTGCTCACACAGACCTCCTGCTTTACGGAAGAAAGCCATGTCCCTCGCTCATGCCAAAGCTAATTATGAGAGTAGTTCTAGGGTGTGAAAACTGCTGGGACCCCAAGCAAAGGGATATATAAATGAAGACATTGATCTAGGAAAACTTTGAAAGACAAGTCAAGGTGCCTTAAATTGATAGGGCTTCCTGCCTTTTCCTACCATATACATAATTCTGTAAAGGGTAAAACAGCATTTACCCTTTGGTAAATGGCATGTTTAGGGGGAATGGCATGGAAATGGCATGTTTAGGGGCACCTGGGTGGTGCAGTTGGTTAAGTGTTGGTTAAGTTGGTGCAAGTGGTTAAGTTAAGCTGAAACTCTTGGTTTCAGCTCAGTTCATGATCTCAGTCGGTCTTTAGATCAAGCCCCTACACTCAGTGAAGAGTTTGCTTAAGACTGTCTCTCCATTGGGGCGCCTGGGTGGCTCAGTAGTTGGGCGTCTGCCTTTGGCCCAGGTCATGATCTCAGGGTCCTGGGATGGAGCCCCGCATCGGGCTTCCTGCTCAGTGGGAAGCCTGCTTCTCCCTCTCGGACGCCTCCTGCTTGTGTTCCCTCTCTCACTATGTCTCCCTGTCAAATAAGGAAAATATTAAAAATAAATAAATAAATAAAAAATAATTAAAAAAAGACTGTCTCTCCATCTACCTCTGCCCCTCCCCCTCAAAATAAATAAATAAATCTTAAAAAAAAAAAAAAAAAAGGAAATGGCATGTTTAGCCCAGGCTGGGATTCATCAGCCAAAGAAGGATACATTAGTGACATATTTTGTCCTAAATGTAACTGAAATACACTAAAATAATTGGATTTTACTATATATAAATTATACCCCAGTGACTTAACTTAAATAAACCAAAAAAAAAAAAAAGTAACTGAAAAGTTCTGCAGGTGATCAAAAAATTCAGATACATTATTATTTTTTTTAAGATTTTATTTATTTATTTATTTGGAAAGAGAGAGAGTGAGAGAGAGCATGAGAAGGGAGAAGGTCAGAGTGAGAAGCAGACTCCCCATGGAGCTGGGAGCCCGATGTGGGACTTGATCCCGGGACTCCGGGATCATGACCTGAGCCGAAGGCAGTTGCTCAACCAACTGAGCCACGCAGGCGCCCAAAAAAAATTCAGATACATTAAATAAAAACCACGGGTAAACAGTTAAGTAACTTATTTAGTATTTAGTGTGCTTTGTAAGATAGCTAAAAAGCCTATTTTATTGAATCGCCATGAAGATATCTGTTACAATTACGGTCAATCCTCAGTTCATTCCAACTTGTAAAATGATCAATGTTTTCCATCTCCTATTTACAATACATAAAGGTAAGCTTGGATTATAAATGTGAGATTTCAACTTAAAATTGTGTAAGTGGGTTATTATTATTTTAGGGAGCTCAGGAGCAAAAAAGTTGAAGGTCTGTGGCTCAAAATAACACTAGGACGGGTACCTGGCTGGCTCCGTCTGAAGACCAAGCAACTGTAGATCTCAGGGTCATGAGTTTAAGCCCCACATTGGACATGGAGTCTACTTTAAAAAATAAAATAAAACAATACCTTGAAAATCAATGGCTACATAGTAACTCTTGATCCTATCAGATGTTAGTCTCCCTTCTGCTAATAAATATTTTAAATAACAGCAACTTACTAACCTAAAATGAAATTCAGAGATAATATAAGCTATCCATACACATAATTGCAAAACACCAATAAAATGTCCTAGCTGTAACAGAAAACAGAAGTAAAGGACAGTAAATGGTGGTAAAATAATAGATATTTCAATACATAAGTGGTTGGACAGGACTATGATAGAAGATTCAAGGAAGCACTCATGTGTTTGCACCTAATTATAAAGAACGAGTAAATAAGGATTTAAGAGACGATCAGAAGCCATCCCATTAAAAAAAGAAAAACTTAGATTAAACACCAGTATTAGGATACATAATAACAGACCAAATTTATTTATATATGATACCCTACACAAATGTTTGATGGAACATCTGAGAATCCCACAGAACTCAGGAGATGTAAATCATGCAGAATCCAGGGCTTTTGACAACCAAAATGTATTGCCAATGTTGAAGTACAAAGACGGACAAGATAAAATTGCTTCTCTTGCGGAATGCATGACCTAGTAGCAGAGGTGGAAAGCAGGGGTAGAAAGGTAGAAAATACCTGCTTTAAGACAATATTCTCAGTTACATGGATCTGCTCTCACATTGAAGTCTAGCATCTGTGGCTCCAACTACTAACAGGCCAGTAGCACCCACCTCCCATTACAATAGCAATGAAAAATGTCCCATAAATGTCCAAAATGAGCAGTACCACTGCTGTGAAGAACTGCTGGCCTCCAGGATAGAGAACAAGTTCGTTAGCCCATTGGGATCTGGTGCCAGCTTTTCTTTCCAGCCTCCTCTGCAGCTACAACACCTTCGAAACATACAGAACTCTCCGTCCTTCCCTAAGTGGGCCACACTAGTCCATGTCCACGGTTTTTCCAACAGCCTGAAATGTCTTCTTTTCCCTTGCCTTCTGACTATCCACTCATCTTTGAGGATTTTCAGACCACTTTTTGTAACCCTTACTACAATGTCTTTAAAGTAGGTAGCTACTTTCTACCTACTCTGCTAGACTGTGAATTCCATGAGGGAAATAATTCAGTCATGTTTAATCTTTGTACCTCAACACCAGCAATACATTTTAGACGTCATATAAATGGTTTATCAATGAATAAACAAGGGGACAGTTGAAGGGATTCGCTTTACAAAAAAAGGAGTTATTTCCTCTGAGATAGCAGGAAAAGATGGGACAATGGGTCCAAAGATGGAATTAGTGATAGGTCAGTTTAACTTCTTTGTTGAGCACTGAACTCAGTTGGGCATAAACATAACCTCCCACCCTATCACAGCCTTAATCTGTGCCATGACAAATGTCTCCTTCTCACTCACCAGTATGGACAGATTCTATAACTCTCTGTTCCCTTTCGGTTCTGTAAAAACTCAATCCAATCTGACTGGTTTAAAAGCCCATCTCAGGTCCAGTGAGAACTCATCTCCTCCCCTCTTCCAGCCTAAGCTTGAACTATGGCTTAAGGAACCTGAAGTTGAAAGGGGACTATAGTCTCTTCTATAGCTTCTCTCTTCCGCTTCTAGTTCTCTAGAAGTTTCTCTAGGAAGGTTCTAGCTCTTCAGGGGTTGGGAACCAG
This sequence comes from Nasua narica, assembly GCA_028533885.1. Lineage (NCBI taxonomy): Eukaryota > Metazoa > Chordata > Mammalia > Carnivora > Procyonidae > Nasua > Nasua narica. The sequence goes on along the minus strand of CM052813.1, from coordinate 49,026,755 downwards.
GAGAACAGAAAGGAAAGAAGTAACTGTCTCTTTACTAAACGAGGCAGTTATTGCAAACCACTCCTGGCCGTGGATGACAGGCCATTCCAGCCTTTGCTTGACAGATATCAAAATGCCAGATCTCTCCTACGGTGCTCATCTGAGTTCTTTATAAAGTCCCATGAGGACTCTCCATTGAGCTGTGCTCTAATGTAGACAATCCTGTTCCAAGTCATTTCCCTTAACATTCCTAACTTTCATCCAGCAGGTAGCCTCTTGTATGGGCTACCAGCAAGATAGATGAAGCCCAGCTATCCTTCTCAGGGTCCCTTTGACTACAAGAAACACAAATAACCTTGCTAAGCCAAACATAAGGACACTCTCTAATTGCCTTTCCTGTTCTCAGATAAATGCAGGGCTGAACAAATCCACTGTCCACACAGTTCACCCAGGAAATGAGAAATCAGTTGCCTTTATGCACTCTTCTTTGACAGCTTTCTGCTTGGTTTGGGGGCTAAAGGAGGGGAAGTATTCCCTGCTAGGGTCATGAGTCCCTCCCCCTCGAGTCATCTTACACCTTATATAGACTGGGAGTGAGGTGGGGTGATGAGGAATGGGTGGGGTTAGTGGTTGGAGGTACCCAAGGTTCTGCTCCTTCTTTATCAGGCCTGGAGACTGGTGACTGATCCCAATTACTAGCAACTCTCTCTAGAATGTGTGTTACTCAGTGTTTCTTTGTCCCCATCTTTGGACCCTCATCACCAATTCCAGGGCAAAAGGAAGGACTCAACTCAATATCTGCTACAATATGCTGAAATGAATGAAAGGGTATATGAAATAAGCAGCTCAGCTGCATTCCTAAATGAAGGGCAAGGTCATCTTGTGAGTGACAGGAAGAACAGGAGTTAAAAGTTCAGGCAGAATATGGGTCATCTGGGTGGCTCAGCTGGTTAAGTGTCTGCCTTTGGCTCAGGTCATGATTCCAGGGTCCTGGGTTTGAGCCCCGAGCTTCTTCTCCCCCACTTGTGCTCTCTAGCTCGCGCTCTCTCTCTCTCTCTCTCTCTCTCAAATGAATAAATAAAATCTTTAAGAAAAAAAGGTTCATGCAGAATAAAGAAGACAGACACTGACTGTATATAGAACATCAGATAAAACCCATGGATAATTTCCCTTCGATTAAAAAAAAAAGGCATATATACATATTACACATAACATTTTGCATACTAGGGGCGCCTGGGTGGTTCAGTGGGTTAGTCTCTGCCTTCGGCTCAGGTCATGATCTCAGGGTCCTGGGATCGAGCCCCGCATCGGGCTCTCTGCTCAGCGGGGAGCCTGCTTCCCCCTCTCTCTGTCTGCCTCTCTGCCTGCTTGTAATCTCTCTCTCTTTGTCAAATAAATAAATAAAATCTAAAAAAAAAATTTTTGCATACTATTTCAGGGGCACATGGATCCAGGACCTCCTAAAACATCCAAAGGGGCCAAAGGACCCCAGATTAACAACTTTTAGGCTAAGAGAAAGCAAGCAGGAAGATAACAGTTGATTATATACGTAGGAGGAAGGAGTAGTATTTTTTCAGGTAAAGCAAATGCTAGAAGGTCAGACATTTAGGGACATGCTTACAACCAGAAGCAGTCCATGTCAGATGCCAGTTTTCTAAATGCAATGTTTAATCCAAACTATTCTGATTGCTCAACACTATTCAACTTATTTTTCAGTATCATGCCATGACACGTCCTTCTATACAGTAAATATAACAAATAATTGAAGGACTTCAGAAAAAGGACCAAGTATTTGATTATGCCTTAAAATATAGTTGTTAGACTAGAAATCAGTAACACTGATTGCCTCTGTAAGGGGAATGAAGTATCTAAGGGGCAAGAAGGAATATATTTTTTTATTATATATCATTTTGTATTTCTTTTATTTTGTAACATGTTCAAGTATTACTGAAAAAATTTAGTTGAAAATTAATATTAATCATAAAAAGTATAAAAAATATAATATTGATAAAGGGTACTTGGTATTTTAAATCTATTAAAGGAAGGTAATGGGACATCAAAGCGAAAGATGGCATTTCCTTGAATAGGTAAATCCACATGATGAGTTCCTCACAGCTGCACTAGGAATATTTAAAATATTAGAGGGTGGAATGGTGACATCACAGCTGCCATAGATTAAATGTTTGTGTCCTCCCAAATTCCTATGTTGAAATCCTAACGTCCAAGGTGATGGTATTAGGAAGTGGGGCCTTTGCCAGGTGATTAGGTCATAAGAGTGAGTCCTCATGAGTGGGATTAGTGCCTTTATAAAACAGACCCCAAAGAGCTCCTTCACCCACGTGAGGACACAATAAAAAGACCACTGTCTGTGAGGAAGCAGGTCCTCACCAGACACACAATCTGCTGGCACTTTGATCTTGGACTTCTTAGCCTCCAGAACTGTGAGAAATAAATGTTTGTTGTTTATAAGCCAGTCTATCTGTAGTGGTTTGTTACAGAGGCCTGAATGCACTAAGACAAGAGCGAAGAGGCTTCTTCTGAAAACCAGTGACTTGGGGCAAAAAGATAATGAAGTGTTATGGAAAAGTGTAATCCAATATTAGCAGATTTTAGAGTGAGGACTAGAATGTTTTACAAGAAATGGGTACTTTAAAAAAGCTCTCCAAACATGATTTAGGTAATTTCATGTATAATGTGATAAAAAACAAAGCTCAGATTGCTTTATCTTGGGGTCTCTCTGGCCCAAGAATAAAGTCATGAAAGCAATCTGATTTACCACAAAGCAAATCTTGGCCAAACACCAGACAAGATGAACCGTAAGGTTGATTTAGACTCTTTCTTGAGGACTGAGCCTGATTACTAAAACATGCAGATACATACATGGACAGTCCGATGAGAATAGGGCTCTGAGAACAACATGTGTGATGTGGATGACTACAAGACCTCCGTGTGCGTAGGCGAGTCAGTCATCGTCCTCAAGCACCTGCTAGGTCCCTGAGAGAGAAAAATGGAGTGGTAACGTGATGCCAGCTGCTCCAGCCAGATGACAGCTGAGAACCTCTCTCATCAGCTACTGAGGGTAACAAAACTGTCTAACAAAAAGGGCAGAGAAGGTTCAGAAGAAAAGAACCCTGATGTTTTTCCTTCAAATCTAGGCTTCACACTAACCTGACAGGGGTCAAATAAACAGATTCCGGGATCCCCAGACTAAAACCTCCTTATAAGGAAAACAAACATAAATGTACTTTGTAAATTGTCCAGCACTGTATACATCTTAATTATTATGGTAATTATCAGGGATATTTACTACCCAAAAATGAACTAGGCCCCACCATCAGCCAGTTGAGGTCATATTCTGGAAAATGAAATGTTTTCAAAGAATAAGTTTATTTGTTTTTATAACAGTGCACGAAGGCTTTCAACTTTTCATTTCTTCATTGCAAAGTCTGAAAAGAGGAGCCAGTCGGTGACACATGACCAAAAGAGTTTAGAAATTGTGAAGTTCAGTTCAATAGAACAAATATTTGTTGAAGGGCTGTCAGGAGATACAAAGTTAAGTGAGAATACAGTTCCCTGCCTCACCCACCCTTAAGAAGTGTACTAACTAGGGACGCCTGGGTGGCTCAGTTGGTTGAGCAGCTGCCTTTGGCTCAGGTCGTGGTCCCAGTGTCATGGGATCAAGTCCCATGTTGGGCTCCTTGCTCAGCAGGGAGCCTGCTCTTCTCTCTGCCTCTGCCTGCCTCTCTGCCTGCTTGTGTTCTCTCTCAGTTAAAATAAAATAAATAAAATCTTTAAAAAAAAAAAAAGTGTACTAACTAGAGGGGCACCTGGCACCTGGGTGGCTCAGTGGGTTAAAGCCTCTGCCTTCAGCTTGGGTCGTGATCTCGGGACCCAAGGTCGTGATCTTGGAACCCCTAGGCAGGCTCTCTGCTCAGCAGGGAGCCTGCTTCCTCCTCTCTCTGCCTACGTGTGATCTCTCTCTCTGTCAAATAAATTAAACCTTAAAAAAAAAAAAAGTGTACTAACTAGAAAGAGACAAAAGCCCATTTATGTGGCACAGTGACTCCATGTTTATGTGAAGTAGAGACGGATATGCTCCTTCCCACTCCCACGGGCTGTCCAACCCACCCCAGGCAGTCCTTGGTCTGTTTCTTATCCGATCCACTCGTCTCCCTCTCCAGTGAGGCCGACACTCACAGCCTGAGTTCCTGCCCAATTCAGTCCATGAGAGGCACTGGCAGAAGACTGGAGTTGGAAGGAAGTCAGAAGCCAAATTCTGTTCCCCTTCTCCCTCAGTCTTGGCCAGCATCTTTGACAGAGGTGTGTGACGCTGATGGCTCCAGCTGCCCTAAGCTGGCTCTCCAAAGTTTCAGCTTCTCACTTACCCTGGCCTCTGGTCTTCCTCCCCTTGTTCCTTCCGCCTAGGGATGACAGAAGATTCCTCCTGTTGGGAATCTCTGGGTTGCCTCACCTTCCCTTGAACGGCTTCTCAACTCTTCCTTCACTTTCATAGCTAATTCTCTGGATGAAATTCTGTCTGGTTTCAACACTTAGAGTGATTTCTGTTTTCCCGGCTGGAACCTAAATGTGGCAACTAAATAAAAAACCAATTTACTGGTATGGAGAGCAAAGACCCTGATTCCAAAATCTGCTAAATTGAAAATTAACTGCTATTAATGTGAGTCCAGATAAGTTATGCAGAGAAGTGCAGAGAAAGAACTGATTTTCCTCTTTTCCCAAAAGAACACAGGAGAGAAACAAAGTATGGGGAAAAGAGAGAGATGGGAACATTATAGGTTTCCTACTTTCCGTCCTCATGGTAATATGGGGAAAGGGCTGCTGAAAGGACAAGGACATAATTGAATCCCTCCTTAAAATCTGTGAGGAGTCAAAGAACGGATCTCCCTAGGGCCAGATTAAGGCCTTTAGAAACCCAAAACACTGAAAGATTATGACACTCCATTCCCCCCCCCTACCCGCCACCCCCACCAAAACAAATAAAATCAATCCTTAAGTGTAAAAAAGTATAATTGATTTTTTTCCCAAAGTAATTACTTTCACATTTTAAAAAATACACCAAATCTTATTTTCTAAATCTGTTTGATGGCCCTGCTCGGCTGGTACCCTAGGCACACACTTAGTCTGCCCAATCGGTCATCCAGTGATGAGTCTGTGCAGCCTGCCTTGTCCACAGCTCCAGTGGCCAGCTTCTTGGGGATGGTGTATCATGTGTTTCTATAGGGGGGCAGAGGGTTGGAAGCTGAGTCATCTGAGGGCCCAGGAGTGGAGAAAAGGGACTCTGAAGTTCACATGGGCCCAGAGGGAGCTGGTGTGCCAACCCTAAGGGTCCATGAAAGAGCAAGAGGATATGCAGGGGTCACCTGCTGGTGTAAGGTTTACGGTGGATGTGTTTCCAAAGGGTTAACCATATATGGAAAAAGCTAAAGCACCATCCATCAAAATCATCATCCATCAAAACCACCACTGGCCATGATCTTCTTAGAACCAACCATGTGGGAGGGGAGGGCATGACAAGCTGTTAAAGAGAGAGAGGAAACAACTAAGCTGAGACCAATAACAAGGGTATAAGCCTCCCCTATAAGGACCTGGCTGTGTACAAGTTCTGACAGATAGAACCAAATAGGCAGGGAACAGGCAGAAAGCCCAGAGATGGAGCTCCGAATTGGACTGGGAGTTATAAATCATGAATCTTTTTCCACATGCACGTGCACGTGCACATATTACTGAATTGAACCAAATATACCGGAAAGATACAACACTAAGTTTTCCTCTATCAGTGTGTGTGTGGGAGGGTGGGGGGACATCAGTTCTTAAAAACAAAAATTAAAATCTCTGCATGTCCAAGTCTGTGACTATGCAATCACATATTGACCCGCTTCCATAATTTTAGCTGGCGCCAGAGGTTGACAATGCCTACATTTCCATCTCCAGCTTTACTTACCTTCTTGCTCAGATGATTCCTTCTGCCAAGAATACCCTCCCCAGTCCCATCCCATATTTTGCATATTCTAATCCTAACACTTCAAGGTCCGGTTCAAGTGCTGCGTTCTGTAGAGAACTATCTTTTATTTGAACCTTCACAGTGTTTTACGGTGTTTTACTCTCTCTCATGGAGGCTTTCACTTTTGGCCTCATATAAGAGCAATATAGGTATATTTCATTCCTCCTGTTAGGCAGTAAGCTACTTGAAAACAGAAGACATGTTTTATTCATCTTTGGATCCCCTTAGCACCTACAGTATTTGTTGATAGGAAGAATGCTATCCTTCAGAGTCTAGATGATTACTCCTAAAAGGATCTTTAAAAACTGTTCCTGAGGGCGGTCTGGGTGGCTCAGTCGGTTGTTGAGCGGCTGACTCTTGGTTTCAGCTCAGGTCAGGTCACGATCTCAGGGTCCTAGGATTAAGCCCTGCATCAGGCTCTGCTTTTGGCATGGAGTCTGCTGGAGATTATCGCCCTCTCCCTCGCCCCCTGCTCCTCCCGTTTGCGTGCTCTTTCTCTAAAATAAAAATAAAACAAAAAATAAAATAAAATAAAAATAAACAAAATATTTTATTTTTAAGATTTTATTTATTTATTTGACAGAGAGAGAGACAGCGAGAGAAGGAACACAAGCAAAGGGAGTGGGAGAGGGAGAAGTAGGCTCTCCCCTGAGTAGGGAGCCTGATGCGGGGCTCAATCCCTGGGAAGGCAGGTACTTAACAACTGAGGTACCCAGGGACCCCCAAAATATTTTTTAAAAATAAAATAAAAAGTGTTCCTGCAACTCCACTTTTGAGGCTCCTTTCAGCTTAAGAGTCACACAAGAAAATTAGTCTCACCAGTAATTATTGCTAATATTTATTTTGTGACATATGCCAACTACTGGACCATGAACTTTGCATCTACTATCTCATTTAATCTGCCTAACAATCCTCTAGGACAGGTACTATTATAGTCCCCATTTGGTTAAAGACACTGAGGCTTAGAGATGTTAATCAATTGCCCAAGGCTACCCAGTAAGTGACACAACTGGGATAGGACCACTTCAGAGTCACATCCACAGTAAATCAAAAACAATATTACAGGGGCACCTGGGTGGCTCAGTAGGTTAAAGCCTCTGCCTTCTGCTCAGGTCATGATCTCAGGGTCCTGGGATTGAGCCCCACATCAGGCTCTCTGCTCAGCGGGGAGCCTGCTTCCTCCTCTCTCTGCCTGTCTCTCTACCTACTTGTGATCTCTCTCCTCTCTGTCAAATAAACAAATAAAATCTTAAAAAAAAAAAAAAGCAATATTACACAGAGTGTTTTTTCACTTTGTTAAATAGATTGAGAATAATTTTTGGCTTTTTAAATAAAATTTATCTTCGAAGAGTAAGTATTTACCACTAGTATATCTACCATATACACATATTTTTTGGAGTGCCTAAAAAACTGAAATAACAATGAAGGACTACCTTTTTTACCTATAGAAAAGATTTTTAGTAATAATACCTAATTTTAGCAAGTGTGCAGGAAAATGGTACTCTCATACACAGCCAGTGGGAGAACAATCTGGTACAACTCCAATAATGAGGGTAATTTTTCATTATTATTTTATTTTATTTTCAAAGATTTTTAAAAATTTATTTATTTGAGAGTGAGTGAGTGAGTGAGAGGGAGAAGGAGAAAGAATGTAAAGCAAGTCTGCTTTAGACTCCATGCTGAGCACAGAGACCAACTTGGGGCTCGATCCCACAACCAAAAGATCATGACCTGAGCCAAAACTAAGAGTCCGAAGCCCAACTGACTGAGCCACCCAGGTGCCCCCCCCCCTTTTTAAAGCAGGCTCCACATCCAACGTGGGGCTTAAACTCATTACCCTAAGATCAAAAGTCACATGCTGTACTGACTGACCCAGGAAGACGCCCCTAAACATGATACAACTTTAGAGAGCAACCTGACAATCTCCATCAAACACCTTTAAAATATTTTTACCAAAATAAATAAATATAAAATAAATAATTTTTACCATTAACTCATCAACTCCACTTCAAGAATTTTGCTAAGGAAACCAAGCACAGATTTAGCCTCAAAGATATCCAACACAGCATTGTTCATAATAATAAAAAATCAAGAAAGATCTAAATTTCTAATAATAGGACGCTGTATAATTAAACTATGTTACATTCATACATAATTAATCTAAACTGCCCATTAAACATTGTTTCAAAGATATATGATATCAAAGATTGTTCACCACACATCACCAAGTGAAAACAGAAAGTTGAAGCATGTATGCAATGAGCCCAGTTTCATTAAAACACACACACACACACACAGTAGAAAGCTGGTACAATAAAAATCCAAGTGTTGAGATTGCCTATCTGTTGGGGATAGTATGGTTTAGAATTTTATATGTAACTGTGGGTTTAAATGTTTTTTAAATATTTAATTTAATTATTTAAGAGAATGTGAGAGAACAAGCACAAGCGGAGGGAAGGGCAGAGGGAGAGGGAGAGAGAAGCAGACTCCCCAGTGAGCAGGAAGCCCAACATGGGGCTCAATCCCAGAACCCTGAGATCATGACCTGAACTGAAGGCAGATGCTTAACTGACTGAGCCGCCCAGGCGCCCCTACATAACTCTATTTTCAATCATATGTATTACTCTTGTAATAAGAGAAAATCATGAAGTTTTTTAAAAAAGATATCAGAGATGAAAGGATACCAGAAGATTTTTTTAAGAAAATTATGCTTTTTTGGTTTTTTGTGTTTTTTGAGAGGGGGGGGGGCGTTGGGGGCAGAGGGAGAGGAAGAAAGAGAATCTTAAGCAAGCTCTATGTCCAGCATGGAGCCCAGGGCAAGCTCGATCTCATGACCCTGAGATCATGACCTGAGAGGAAATCAAGAGTCAGACACTTAACTGACTGAGCCACCCAGGTACTCACAAAAGATTTTTTTTATCTCACTGAAATAGGTCTGTAGTTTCCATTTAACAAATATACTAGATAAAATTGATGGGAGTTTTTATGTATAAATTACCAGTATATTTCTTTAAAATACTTTATGCTTCTTTTATATAACTGCACCAGTTATTGTGCAGCTCAATAAACATTTGTTGAATAATCTAGTGTAAATTTTTTATAAATGATTTAGATGAGAAAGAACACAGAGGTGTTCCTGGTTTACACATGACAGTAAGTTCCTCTGTTTATATTTCAATCACATCTGGCACTGTGAACTACCACCTTGTTCTTGAAACTCTCAAGACTTCTACCACAGCTCATTTGCCTAGTTACCCTCTCATCTCAGTGTCCACCAATGTCTTACCGTAGCGAAGGTCCCCTTCCTCCTCTGAACTTCGAGCTTCCCCCCAACCCCTGCCACCACCTTGGTCCTCAGCTTTCTGCATTCTTTTTTCCACGCTCATTTCCTAGGTGAGTTCACCTGCACTCATGGCATCATCACCTGTCACCTCAACGTAGATAATTTCTGGTGGAACATGACCTTGTTTCACTGGGTGTGGGCATGTGTGCTGTCACTGCTGCATGTCAAAGGTATTCTGGTATTGTGCAGCAGTAATGATTAGAATTCTACACAACTCACCAAGGAAATGATTGCTCGCAGGATCTGAGGAAGAGTTGTTGGCATCAATGGCAGTGAAATCCTTCCCCCTCTTCATAAAGTAAACCAAATAAAAATACATAAATAGAAGAAAAGTCAGCAAGGCATGTGTTTAAAATTCTCAGGTAATGGTATACTTTGGGGGAAGGAACAAACTAAGTAAATGAATTAATTGGCCAACAGAAGATTTTTTTAAGGCTCTAGATTCTACATTTATAAAACTCACTTAAATGAAGAAAGCACATATTTTTATTAATCACATCTTTGTTTTATTATTTTGCTGGTAGTCAGTCCTAGTCAGCCAATCACATTACTCTTGTGGACTCAGTGTCAAGATGGACTTTCTAACTGCTTCTCTCCCCTTACCATCAGATTTCTTTCTCTCTCTCTCTCTCTCTTTTTTTTTTTATTTATTTATTAGAGAGAGAGAGTGCAAGCAAGCGAGAGAGAGCATGAGAGGGGAGGTCAGAGGGAGAAGCAGACTGCCCGTGGAGCTGGGAGCCCGATGTGGGACTCGATTCCGGGACTCTAGGATCATGACCTGAGCCGAAGGCAGTCGCTTAACCAACTGAGCCACCCAGGCGCCCCTCTTTCTTTTTTTTAATTCAATTTATTTATTTGACAGAGAGAGAACGCACAAGCAGGGGGAGCAGCAGGCAGAGGGAGAAGCAGGTTCCCGCTGAGCAGGGAGCACAGTGTGATGTGGGGTCATGACCTGAGGCTGAAAGGCAGATGCTTAAGGGCTGAGCCACCCAGGCACCCCTCCAATCAGGTTTCTGCCCTTAAGCTTCTCCTGCAAGAAAATGTAAGCTACAGGGGGCGTGCAAATTTATTATTTAGACCTACGGTATATTAATCATAGGTCCTGAAATAAGTTAAGGGCTACAGGCATTCCTGACCCAATACATAGAACAAAGATGTTATAGACTTTTGGAATAGGAAGATAGAACTTTTTATTAATTTTTGCCTAATCCCAGTAGAAAAGAAAGCACATGGTAAAAAACTCCACAGAATATTACCCCACTGGAAAGGCCATCAAAACCCTTATGACCATGAGCAAGACTAGGCCCAGCCAGTAGCTGAGAATAGCAATAAAAGCCAAAATTCGTTGAAGGGTAGAAACAGCCTTTAACATCTATCTAATAAGCTTCAGACAAGCAAAACAGGAGAAAAGGAGATGGTTGAGGAAAACAAAATTTCTAAGGGTCGAGCCTCTAGATATCTAGAGTCCTGGGCCCTACTCTGTGGTGACTATTAGGGTAATACATAAAGAGGCAGCATCTGGGGCTTGCCAGCCATGCATAGAGGTTATTAGAAGTATGTATATATGGTGGGGTGCCCAGCAGTTAAGCGTCTGCCTTCTGCTCAGGTCGGCCTTCGGCTCAGGTCACGATCCCAGAGTCCTAGGATCAATCCCATCAGGCTTCCTGCTCAGCAGGGAATCTGCTTCTCCCTCTCCCTCTACTCCTCCCCCCTTGCTCATGTTCATGCTCACTCGCTTGCTCTCTCACTCACTAATAAATAAATACAAATCATGAAGAAAAAAAAAAAGAAGTATGTATACATGGAAGTTACTACTCAGAAAGTAAACAAAGATCAGGAACCAAGGGGAATGAATTAGGCACCAGAATCAGAGTGGCAAAGACAGAAAAGAGGGTGAGGATCAACTTTGGGGAAGCGATAAGGTTGTAACAAAATTTGTGGGATGGTTCAGGTCCATAGACTGGAATTCCCCTGGATCCTGCTGAACCTGACCAGGTTAAAGGCGGTGCTGTGAAGGCAATACAGGTGTGTGGGAGCCTTCTCCTTCCTCTGCGCCCCTACTACCTCCTGGAGTCCAAGTCTCTTCAGGTTTGATAGGCAGAAGGCTGCCATGTTATTAGAGAGACACTTGAGGTGCCTGGGGACTCAGGGCTACTCCTCCGATCCTCTGTAGCCCACCCGCCCAATCAAATATTATAAGTCACTTCAGCAGGACCAGGAGTCCAGCCAAACACTCTGACACTTCTCTACAATAGACTGTAGTGGGACACCTTCTGTGACACCACCATACCATAGTTTTCTTCCAACCACCTGGCGGCTCTCTCTCAGTCTCTTACTGGTGTTTCCTTCTCTACCTGTCCCTTGGGTTCATTGGTATTCCTGGAGGCTTTATTCTAAATTTTCTTTTTTCTCCACTCAACTCTCAATAATTCTATTAACACCCAGGCATAACTCCAATAACTATCTCCATGTGCCAAGCATGGATTTGGTCAGCTCTACATTAATGTATACAATCGCCTACTGGATCTCTTCACTTGATGGACTTGCAAGCACTTGAAACCCAATGTCCAAAATCAGACACATGATCTTCCCCAAAAATATCTTCCCACCCCAAAGCTCTCCTCCTGGTAACTGGCACGATCATCCACCTACATGCTCAAGCCAAAACCTCAAAGTCATCCTTGAATTCTCATCTCCCTCACTGTCCACATCTAAGTCTTGCTGGATAGACCTCCAAAATATTCTTTCAAATCCATCCACTTCTCCACTGCTCTACCCTACACAGGGAAACCACCATCATCTTTCACCTGAATTAATGTAACTGCCCTTTAACTTGTCTCCCACAGTCTAGTGTTGATCCTCTCCAATCTGTCTATAAAACAGCCAAAATGCAACACTGGCCAACTCACACCTCTGTGTAAAACCCTAGACTGGCCTCCCCTTTATAGGATGAACTACAAACACCTTATCATGGATTTCAAGGTGCTCCATGATCTGTTCCCTCTGCCGAAACATTCTTCTTACTTCCACATGATCACCTCAAAATCATTAAGGTCAACGCATAAACACAGCTTCTTCTTTAAAGATTCATTTTTGAGAGAGAGAGTGCACGTGTGCGAGTAGGGGAGAAGCAGAGGGAGAATCTCAAGCAAACTCCTCTGGCACCTATCCTAACCTACCTAGATGGGCCCAATCAGCCCCTCTTGGTCACAGGTGCACAGGCCTACATCATTCCACATTCAGTCCTGCCTTACCTCATCAAAGCTGGTGGGTGAGCTGACAGTAAAGCTGACTTTACTCACATGAGAGTCTTGGACATCTTCACATCCTTCAGAAGTTCCCGACCAGTTTAACAAGGTCAGATCTGATCATTTAAAGTCTGTAAGGTACTGCTCAGACCCTCTTGAATCAAAGTTGCTCAGTCTCTTAGAGAGCCACCTCTCCCCTGCTTTTCTATCTGGAATAGATCTGGATGTATGAGGGGAAGGGGACTTTGTAGCAGCAACAAAAAGTTGGACTCCTTGAGCAAGTGATCCTCTGGCTTCCCAGATCTCCAGTGCAATATTCTTTTGCCTTTGCTGCTTAGTCCACAATCGTGGCCCAACTCTGTGGCTGGTATAATTCTATGGTCTCTCTCAGGCCAAAATAGCCTGAGTGGTGCCCCCTGACAGAATAAATTGCACTGTCTTCCCCTGCACTATATTTCTGAGTCTGGTTATGATACCTATCACAGCCCTCAGATGCTTGTACATTTGGTACAGACACAGCAGAAACCCTTCATAGCCTCTGCTCCAAGGGTTTCCCTATTCCCCCAGGAAATGCCCCATATCTTGACCTCCGAGGTCAGACATTTTGACAAAGTCGCACTGATGCCGTTCAAAATACCTTTCCACTTAATGTCTACACTTCTTTTTATTTACCTTTATTATCTAGTTCAGTCTTACCAGCAAGAGTGATACCATGATGCATTAATGATGTCTGCTATAGATAGATGATAGGGGAGTCATACCATGAATGCGATATGTACTGATCCTTAATCTCTTCTTCCTTACATCTGTTAATCTGAATTAATCTGCCCTCTTTGTACCATCAAAATCTTACTCATCTTTCAGTAACTAGTTCAATCTTTATTTCTCCAGCAAAGGTCAACCTGAGTCATAGTGATCTCATTCTGCTCTAAATTAACACCACTTACTATCTGGTTATTAATATTTGTACTCGTTTATAAATGTTAATACTAAACAATTCATTACTGATACTTGAGGTAGCTTGAAGAACGGTGGTATCATTAACACAAAGTATGAGTGACTTTAGGAAATACATAATTGGTTAGTTATAGGAGATATCTGATTCTCTGGCTAATTAGGAAAGAGATCTAGGAGTTCTATAAAGATACTAACAGTGGGGAAAAAAAAAAAGATACTAACAGTGGGGCGCTTGGGTGGCTCAGTGGGCTGAGGCCTCTGCCTTCCGCTCGGGTCATGATCGCAAGGTCCTGGGATCGAGCCCTGCATCGGGCTCTCTGATCGGTGGGGAGCCTGCTTCCCCCTCTCTTTCTGTCTGCCTCTCTGCCTACTTGTGATCTTTCTGTCAAATAAATAAAATTAAAATCTTTAAAAAAAAAAGATACTAACAGTGAACTGTTTTAGCAAAAAGATACTATCAAAAATAGGATTGGAGACAAAAAAAAAAGCTGTATTGTTTTTTTGTTTAAGCCAAAGTCTGGTCCCTGTATCTCAACAGGAGCAGGAGCATGAGATCACTTACTATCTTTCTAACCTGTTCAATTACACCAGTTTTTGCACAATAGCTGGCCATATGCAACCAATTTCCTTCTCTGTATAGATCAGTGGCCCTTTGTGGAGAGTGGTTACTGCTTTATCGTACAGTGAGATTAAATAGATTTCCGAGTATCTGAAATACTCCTTTCACCTGAGGAATCACAGAGAGAGACAATAATATTTCCTTGACTTTGTCATGCATACAATGGATGCTCACTAAAATGTAAACTCCACAATGCAAGAACATGTCTGGTGTGCTCATCACTGTATCTCCAGTGCCTGAAGTGCAGTACATGACTGATACATATTTTACTAATGAGGTTAATAAATATTAGATGAAGACAACAGTACACAGAACAAAAGTTTAGTATTTCTATTCTACAATATATCCTTTTTTAAGAGATCACCTTTATTTCAGATTCTTTCTTACTGTGTCTGTTATACAGTGAGGAAAGGCAAAGGAAATAATCAAATCGAATAAACATAAAAAGACCTAACACAAAAGTTAAAACGATAAAATTTCTAGACATAGAAGAAAACAGGAGAAAATCCGTGACTTTGGTCTAAGCAAAGATTTCTCATGCAGGGCACAAAAAGCATCAACTGTACAAGAAACAAAAGTAAGAAATTAGACTTCATCAAAATTTAAAACTTTTGCATTCCAAAAGACGCCATAAAGAAAAAAAGGCAAGCCACTGACTCAGGGGAATATTTTCAATTCATAAACTCACATATACTCACATACTTGCTTGTATCCAGAATATATAAAGAACTTTTCTTTCTTTTTTTTTTTTTTTAGATTTTATCTATTTATTTGACAGAAAGAGCAAGAGAGCACAAGCAGGGGGAGAGGGAGAAGCAGACTCCCCACTGAGCAGGGAGCCCATTGTGGGACTTATCCCAGGACTCTGGGACCATGACCCGAGCTGAAGGCAGACGCTTAACCTGAGACGCTTAATCTGAGCCACCCAGGTGCCCCCATGTAAAGAACTCTTATAGCAACAAGACCACATGCCAATTGTTTAAATGGGCAAAGACTGAAATAGACTTCATTCACCAAAGAAGAGATATTGGTGACAAATAAGCACAGGATGCTCCGAACCACTAATCACTGGCGAAATGCAAATTAAAGCCACAATGAGATATCACTACACATGTACTAGAATGATTTTAAAAACTGACAATATCGAGTGCTGAGGGGGATGTAGAGCAACAGGAACTCTCACACAATGCTGGAAAGTGTAAGGTGTACAGGCATTTTGGAAAACAGTCTGGCACTTTTTGCCTACATTAGGATAAACATTCACTTACCACAAGACCTAAGATTTCACTCCTAAGTATTTATCCAAGAACAATGCAAACATATGTCTATAAAAAGACGTGTATGTGAATTCTCAAGCAGCTTCCAAAAAATGGAAAACAACTTAAATGTCCATCAGCAGATGATTGGATAGATTCAGTACCATTAATCTTTGGGGAAGTAATCATGGTATATCCAACAATGAAATACAGCTTAGCAATGAAAAGGGATGGATTACTGATATACACAAAAATATGAGTGAAAATGAAAAATATAATGCTGACTTAGAGAAGCCTAGAACAGGACATACACTGTATGATTCCATTTATATGAAGCTCTACAACAGACAACTAATCTGCAGTGATAGAAATCTGACAAGCAGATGTCTGGGGTTGTGGGAGGGGAGACTGACTGCAAAGAATAATAAGAGAATTTGTGTTTGGGGGGTAACAGAAATTTCTACAATCTGGGAAGATGATTATATAGGTGCAAACATCTGTCAAAACTCACTACATTGTACACTTAGAACACATACATCATCTCGTTTGTAAATTATACTTCCATAAAGTCGAAAAAATAATTATTTTGCAACAGTCAAGAAGTTATATAAGTCTTTTTTGTTACCTGTAGTGGCTGGCCAGCAGATCATTACAGAAGTTAAGCAGCCCATGGGTAGTATAGAATTATCCTTGATCCAACAGCCTTCTGCAACATACCAAAGGAATGGATTCTCTGTCCAGTGGAAATGAAAGGCCTTAGGGAATTTGTTTCCCAAGTCATAGAAGTTAAGAGTGTGAATTTCCGCACCCTCTCGTGATTAACACAACCAAGCCAATCTTTTAAAAGGACTTTATTTACTTATTTGAGAGACTGAGAGTGAGCGAGAGGGAAGGGGAGAGAGAATCTGAAGCAGACTCTGCACTGAATGCAGAGCCCAACATGGGGCTCGATCCCACTTCTTCAAGATCACGACCTAAGCTAAAACCAAGAGTTAGACACTTAAACAACTGAGCTACCCATGTGCCCCTAACCCAAGTCAATTTTTAAAAAATCAGGCCTAAGCAATGATAACAGTTAAAGAAAGCTATTTTTTTAATCAGGAAGTTAACGCTTCAGAAGTAAAGAATTCCCACTGCAGGAAAACAAAACACTTCTAATACATGCTCTGACTGGGGTCTGGACCTTCCAGAGAGCATGGAGAATCATGTGTGTTGGCAGGAACACACGCACACACACGGACACACCCACAGGAGATGGGCAGAAATGCCTTCCTGGCCACACTCTATACGGCACAGGGGAAGAATGGCTCCACCATCAGAGAAGCAGGTTGTTAGAATAGCCAGATGGATAGTTTTTATTTGTAACTTGACTTACAAATGTTTATTACGATCATTTTTTAAATGGCCGGGCACTGAAAAGACTTTCATGTAAACACAAGAAGGACAGAACGCAAAGTAAAACCTGCCAACTGCCTCTCTACCTGCTGTCTCGCACCTCTCTCCCTCATCCTCATAACTCACTGTACCTCAAGCTCTAAAGTAAATGCTAAACCCACACCTGAGGACTTGGGCTAAGCCAAAAGTAAAGAAAGGTCTAGGATGGAGGTGTAGGTACGAATTGAGGGGAGGGGTGATAAGTTCAGTGGGCGTTTGTCCTTTTCGGTTCCCAGGGCCCATGCCCCCTTCCTAAGAGTACTCTGCTGGCATTTTAGGCAATTAACTGAAGAGGGAGAGGAAAATCAAAAGTTTTCCCTCCTTCTACTAAAACCAAGGACTTTCTCAGGGAGGGGGTGGGGGCTCCTTCTCCTAGACCCTTTCTCTCTGTATCCTGATAGAACCATAGATGGCCCTTGATTTAAGCTTAGCCAATCAAATGATCTCTTGGCACTTCACTTCTTGAGCAGAGTGATGCAAGAAGCAAAGAAATGGTTGGCAGCAGATCCAGCAAGACTGCTGAGCAGTTCCTTCTCTGTCAGCTCCAAGCCTGCTTCGTCAGGTTTCCCTTCCACCCTGTGAGGCTCTCTTCAGTGGAGAAATAAATATCTTAAGTGCCCCTCTTCCTCCACTATCCCCCACCGTTCTTCAATCCTCATCCTTAGAATTAATGTCTGTTATCAGTTTGGTCTCTGTTCTTCCAGAAAAGTTCTATACATCTCATTTTTGTTTTCAAACAAATGCATGTATGTGTCATATAAACCGAACATGAGCCATATTATTGTGCAACTTGCTGTTTATGAGCGATAATTTTCTATTTCTTTTGTATCTTCTCATCATGCCTGATTAAAACTGTACACACAAAAATTCTGCCAAGATTGGTGTTTAGGAGTAGGGTGAGACTCAGTTAATCTCACTATTTTAAATAGCCCCTTAATTACCCATACTATGATGGATATGGGCAAAAGTTCAGCTAGTTGAACAATGAGAATCCTAAAGAATACTAACCATGTGTCAAGCTAAAAAGTTCCAGGCAATATAGAGGTTCTTTTTGTTGTTTTTTAAGACTTTATTTACTTCTTTGTAAGAGAGACAGAAGCACAAGCAGGGGGAGCAGCAGGCAGAGGGAGAAACAGTTTCCCTCCCAGCTGAGCAGGGAGTCTGATGCAGGACTCGATCCCAGGACCCTGGGATCATGACCAGAGCCGAAGGCAAATGCTTAACCGACTCAGCCACCCAGGTGCCCCTAGAGAAGGTTCTTAAGCAGGGAAAATCCATGATAAAGACAACGTTTCAAGAAGAATAACGTGGCAACCAGGAGAAGAAGAGATTGGAGAGCAGGGAGAATAATTCAGAGGCTAAGGGAGGATAGATCTGAAGAAATAAAATTCTGGATTTCAGTGGGGCTAGAGGAATGGAGAGAAACTTTTACTGAATTACAAGAAGTTGGGCTAGTAGAGTGGAAGACTAGGATTAGAAGGGTTAAATTTGAATTCCAACTCTGAAATTTATAAGCTGTGTGACTTCTGGCAAGACATTTCCCTGCTCCATATCTCAGTTTCTTGGTCAGTAAAATGAAGAACGTAGAATATCAGGTGTTTACAATTTTCCCCCCAGTGGAACCCTTTTCTTCTGGAGGGAAAACAAGGCAAGATTGTTCTGGCTGAGCACAGGTAAAGGGCTCAGAGCCTCAGCTAGCCTCCATTTCATTTCTCTCAGCCACCTCTGAGGCATTCTTGAGAGATCTCCAGAGGACTAGGGAACATTTGAGAAATTTCTAAAGATTCCACTACCAACTCTAATATTCAATGATTCAAGGGGGTAAACTTGGCAGAGGTGCTTAGGAAAACAGTAATGACTTTAAGAGTTGCCACAGAATCATATAATAGAAAGGGTAAATTGACCTCCAACAAATTTGCCTGCTTTTCCTTCCAGGCCAAACTCAATTTAATGTCCCAAACCTCATCCAAACCTTGTGCAAGCAGTAATCTAACCTCCGTATAAACAATACAGTCACAAATAGTTCACTGCCTAACGATTCAGTTCATTCCAATTTGAGGGCCACCAACTAATAACCTAAGTCTGTCCCTCTATCACTGTCATATGTAATAAAGGTGCTTATTCTAATTTCTGGACCTAAAGCAAGTAAATCTAGCCCCTCCTCCACAGGAGAATCCCTCAGCTGTTTGAAAAGAGCTATCAAGTCTGCCTTATCACCTTTTATTCCCTTTTGCTCCGACCGGCCAACATGCTCCATGGAGGTGACCTGCTCTAGTTCTGGATCCATTCAACATTTTCTAAGCATCTAAGTGCTCAGATGTGCAAGCAGATTTTCATTTATTCAGGGCTTTAAAGACTTAATCAAACCAGATGATCTTCCTTAAAACCAATGACTAGCTTTATGGTGAAATGTAAATAGAACTCAAACTCATTATCTGGTAACTATTCTTTTCTTGCTTAATGTTACCCGCTCCCGGTTTATCAGAAGTAGATTGCTAAGTCTTTTGACCCAAAGCCAATTGTGAAAACACCCATCCAGGAATCCAAAAAGATCTAAGACTCAAAGTCCACTGAGGCAACTATAAATAATAGAAATACATTAAGCATTCTGACTCCAAAACCTGTAATGTCATCAACTTGCAGGGGATTATAATTCTTACCATATAAAATTCAACTATCACCAAGATGACACGGAATATCATCAGTGTTAGTAACAAAGCTTCATTAACCATTCTCCATGCCACCCATTGCATATGCCACCACCAGATCTGTAAAATCAGGGTCTGTGGCTTGGGCCTGGGTATCTGCCAGTCTAGGGAGTTTGGGGATGGGAAGTAGAAAGTATGACTGAACCCCTAAGGAGAAATCAAGCCAGTACAGCCACAGTCCATGATCCCTGTGGGAGCACAGAACCTTTACAGTTTCCTGTGCTCCAGTCGTCCTGGTAACCTGAGGCCTCCTTATTTGTGTTGGCATCTTGGGGCCAGGAGCGGAAGCAAAGCTAGAGCACCAGCAAGATCTGCAGGAAAAAAAATGTGGGTAATCCAGCAGTTATGCCACAGGAGGGTCAAGCTTAGGGCATAAGAATTACCTGGTTAGGGGAGAAGAGGGCAGAGCATCTTGTAAAAATCAGATTTCCAGATTCCACTTCCAATGTTTCTGATTCAACAGGTCTAGGATGAGCTCAGAAACCTGCAATTTTAAGAAGCCACCTCCTACCGAGTAAGACAAAGACCACACTTTTGAGAACTCAGGCTAAGCAAACAAATCAGCAGAGAAAGAAAATATAACCACCTATCCATTTCAGAAAGCCATATTCTCTCATAGTAGTTCTCAACATGGGGGAGGAGGTATAAATTTCACCTCCCAGAGGGAAGTTTTGGCAATGCCTGAAGCCATGTTTGGTTGTCACAGCGGAGGTCAGGGATGCCCCTAACATCTCACAGGACTGGCCCCAAACAACAAAGGATTATCCAGCCCAAAACCTCTGTCCTGTGGCGGAGGATACTCTGCTCCTCGACACCACCATTCCAAATCCACAGAAGTCAATGCTAAATACACAGTTTGGGTCACAGTACAGAAAATTATGTGCGGTCCCCTGGAAAAAATGAGACCCCAAAAACCACTTTAAAAAAAAAAAAACAGGGGGGCACCTGGGTGGCTCAGTGGGTTAAAGCCTCTGCCTTCGGCTTGGGTCATGATCCCAGGGTCCTGGGACTGAGCCCCACGTCAGGCTCTCTGCTCAGCAGGGAGCCTGCTTCCCCCTCTCTCTCTGCCTGCCTCTCTGCCTACTTGTAGGCAAATAAATAAATAAATAAATAAAATCTTTAAAAAAAATCTTTAAAAAAGTAATGAAAGGGAAGCTGGAGAAAGAGGAGCACACCTAAGAATTATTTTTTTTTAAAGATTTTATTTATTTGACAGAGAGAAAAAGAGAACAAGCACAAGCAGGAGAGAGGGAGGGAGGGAAGAAGCAGGCTCCTTGCTGAGCAAGGAACCCCATGTGCGCCTCAAGCCCAGGACCCTGGGATCATGACCTGAGCTGAAGGCAGCCACCCAGGTGCCCCTAAGAACTCTTCTCAAAGGAGAAGAGGGTGGTGCTCAAAAAGAATAGAGAAGTAAGGCTCAAAGAGAAGGAGAAAAGATGTTTTGGGGAAAGAAGAGAAAAGATGAGGGAGAGATCTGGTAGCCACTTGAGGGAGAGGGACTCTACGGACTCTTTCTCTTTGGGAAAGACAAATTAAATGAGGATTTTTTTTTTAAAGCACTGCTTTTGGTATATGAGAAATGAGATATAGCCTTTATCTTCTACCCTTTCTAAGGAACCTTCAGTAAAACCTGATATTACTTTGGGAAATGGGTCTGCATTTTCTCTCAGTTGTAACAACACGTAAGACTGGCCTTTAGGCAGATCAAGAGGCCAGTTACACACATTTTTACCATGTTTGAAGTGACCATAAGATTTCTGGAGCAGCCAAAAGACAGCCATATGACAATAAACTAACTCCCAGAGTTTAGAGGTATACCAACACAAGTCATTCACTCATGGGGCTATTTAAATTTAAATTAACTAAAATTTAAAATTCCATTTCTCAGTTACACTAGCTATATTTCAAGTGCTCAAAAGCCACATGTGGCTAGTGGCTAAGGATTAGACAGGACAGGTAGAAAACAGTTCCATCACCACAGAAAGTTCTATTGGACAGTGCTTGAGTAAAGAAAAAAGCTTAGACAAATAGCTAACAAAAAATGAACCCTTTTCAAATCTTTAAAGAGCTGCCCCATTGAAAAACAAGGTTTTTTTCCATGTTGTTTCAAAAAGCAGAATTAAGAGGGAAAATGAATGCCATAACATGACAGATGTCAGCTTAACAACCCTTTAGTACCTAAAGCCAGATAACAGTAGAAGGGGCAGCCTCTGACCACAGAAGGAAGTAACCTGTTTTGTTCAGTAGAGACAGTCAAGCAAAGACCTACTTGATCATCTTTCAGAAGTAACGAAGAACTAGATCCCTTCTAAGTATCTAGTTTTGAATCTATAATTTTAAGAAAAGAGCAATTTACAAATAAAAGTGAGAGTCACGAATAGAATTTTAAAAGTCACTACTGCCACAAGTAGACTGTAGAGTAGGCAGGAACAATGAAAACATTGAAGTGGACAGGGAATTTAGTCAAAAATTAATGGTAGTTAGTTAGGGGTTAATTGTTGGTAGTACAGGCTATCATGAATGTAGTAATCTGTAACGAGAAAAAAATTACACAAACTTGTTAAGAATCGTACCAGTGGTTCAGAGACAAGGTGGGAAAACTTCAATATGGGTTATTAATGGAAACTTGACCACAGTTGAAATCAGCACTAGAACCAGATCATCTTATCTATTTTCTGCCAGAGAACACCAGGCTGAGTATAGTGATTGAATGTTCTTGGAACTCTGGCCCCTCCATCCCATTCTCCTGCTGTTCACCCACAGTCTTATTTGTCATCTCTCTCAACTCCTGAAACTTAGTCTCCTTCACATGATCTCCTCATCTGCACAGGAATGGCTTCTCTCATCCTTCTCATCTCAACAGAGAATGCCAAAGGATGAGGTCTCCTAACTTTCTATCCTAGCTACAAACTTAACCCATCCTCATCCTCCATCCCAAAATGTACTTGGCTTGATTATAATGTAACACACTGAATATATATTCATATACATGTACTGACTTGTTATATTTGTGCATTTTAGTGTTTACGTGTACATGAGAGAATTGATGCACACGCATGCGATAACATCCTTTATTGGTAACCCCTGAGGAATCTGGTGCCAAAATTGTGAAATTCACTCTCCAGTGGCTAGCACAACACCAAGCTTAAGTCATCCAATGGGGTCATCCATTGGACTCTACAATTGACCATGTCATGCTTCTGAATGCAAAATACTGGAAGAAGAGACTGAGTAGATGTAAATTTGAAAACTCTTATCCTTGTAGGAAAAATAGGAAACATAAGCGTCTTAGAGGAAGAATTGAAGGTTGAAGGTTGATGAAGGGAAGGTTGAAGCCTTGGTAAAAGCAAGCATAAGAGGCTTTACAAACAGTCCAGTATCAGAAAAGGGTGAGAGGAAAAGAAGGATGACAGAAGTAGATCATGCAGAATAAACAAAACCCAATCTTTAAAAAAAAAAAATCTAAGGTGTTACCAAAGAGAAAGGCGGGAAAAAAAAAAGATTTCAACAAGAGAGTGTTAAAGATGGAAAAGAGCCAGAAAAGGCTGTAGGCTTTAAAAAAAAAAAAAAAAATCAATGAAGAAATAGTGGTGTATGTTGGCAAAGAGAAGTGTGTAGAGTTGAGGGAAGGGATAGGATTTATGGCAGGGGAAGTTGGTGTGAAGTTTTCCTCTAAAGATGCCCAGCAGAGCAAAGAAGGAATGAAGGCAAAAGCCTTCGGGAATAAGGTAGGGCTAGGACTAAAACAGCAGAGGAGAAAGCAACAGGGTCCAAAGTA
The DNA here is from genome assembly GCA_028533885.1 of Nasua narica. Lineage (NCBI taxonomy): Eukaryota > Metazoa > Chordata > Mammalia > Carnivora > Procyonidae > Nasua > Nasua narica. The sequence continues at coordinate 49,003,411 of CM052813.1, read as the reverse complement.
GGAAATTATTTTCTTTTTTTTTTTAATTAACTGACCCAGATTTTCTTGTCTGAGGCCAAAGGCAACTGTAAGATTTAAAGATCTTTAAAATAAATTATAAAGATCCTACTCCTTGGAATTGCCTTTGGCCCAAAATAAACTATAAAGATCATGACAGAATTAGTGTCAGTTTCTGAGACAAGTACAAAATACTATTGTGGAATTGATTTTAGAAATCAGACTAATAAGTGCTGTTAAAGAAATGCTACTGTGAATTACATACCTTTAGCTTTCTCTTTTTACCACAGGGTAAATATAGAAACTTCAGAGTTACATACATGTCCACAGAAGACAGTAAGTAACCTGGGGGGCGCCTGGGTGACTCAGGGGGTTAAGCCTCTGCCTTTGGCTCAGGTCATGATCTTAGGGTCCTGGGATCAAGCCCCCGCATTGGGCTCTCTGCTCAGCAAGGAGCCTGCTTCCTCCTCTCTCTCTGCCTGCCTCTCTGCCTACTTGTGATCTCTGTCTGTCAAATAAATAAATAAAATCTTAAAAAAAAAAAAAAAAAGACAGTAAGTAACCTAATATACATGGTAAAACCGAGTTATTTGTCTTTGTATACTGTAGCCTAATGCCCACCCCCCAAGAAATGTTTTACTTGGTTCAGGATTCATAGGACAGGTTAAAGAGCTGCACAGAGAAAAGTTAAGGTTAAAAACAAAGACCATAAGATGGGGGAGAGGGAAATGAGAGGTGTTGTGCTGATACAGAACGGAGGCATTAGAAACAGAATTCACTCAAGTCATCGGGGGGAAAAAGGCATAAAAGCATGGCAGTGCCTATAGCTAATCTTGATAGCATTACGGGGAGTTCTAAATCAAATACTATATCCGATTTTAGAACTCTTCTATTTTTAAAACGTCAATATTTAATCACTTGATATATGCAGTTACTGATTTTAAGTGACTATTAAAATTAGCACATCAATGCCTAATTCTTTGGCAAAGACTGAATGGCAGGTAGTAATGTTAGACACAGATAACCTCACCTTTAAGTCTCTCACGACTCTTGTTGCTCAGAGGCCATCGATTCTACCTATAAGGGCAAATCCCAATTCCTCACGCCAGCATTCAAAGCCTTTAATGACCTAGCCAGAACGGTACCTACATAACCCTAAGTTCCCCTAGATACTCCCTCCTACCCCCAAAACCTAGCCTCCACTGTCCGAGGGCACAGACCTCTGGACAGACCTTATCTCTGGCGGCTGACCACTTCCACCTTCCTACCTGATGTGGAAGTCTCCATCTACAGGTTCTGGCTCGCCAAGGCCTACACGGGCGCTGCGCTCCTCCAGCACTCCAGTCCACCGCGCTCTCGCTCCGCAGCCCCGCACATCCCCCCTCCCTGGGCCCAACCACCTCGCCCACTTGCTGCCTTGCCCCGGGGTCCCCTTCCCTCCCCACTGGCCGGCTCTCCGGGGCCTTCTCCCTGCCCCCACAACATTCTCCCAGGGGACGTTTCCGGCCAGCCTCCATTCAGTCACAGGCTCGTGTTCAGTGTCTGTTGGGAGTGAAAGGAGGACATGGACCCCGCAAGGCTCCTCCCCCCCCTTAACTCTCTCCCCCGCGCTTCGGTAACCCTCTCGCCAACACACCCCCAGCCCAGCCACCCTCGGGGGCTCCGGCCACCCAATCTCCCCGCCACGGCCGGTCCCTCCTATCCGGCGGCGGGCAGCGGGGGTCGGCAGTGACTCACCGGAGGGCCGGCGGCTGGGGGGGGGGGGGGGGCGGTCCGGAATGCGCTCACTTCCTCACCGCGCGCACCTGCCCGGCGCCGCTGGAGCGCCACTGGAGCGCCGCCCGGCCGGGCCTCCGGCGGATGTTTTTTCTGTCCCCGCGCTTGCTGGCAGCGCGCGCCAACCCCCCACTCCCAGCTGCTCCCCCCACAACTGGCACCCCCAACCACCGCTGCCCCAGGAATCACAGAATTGAGCCCTGACCACTGACATCCCCAACACACAAGCACACACACAATAACCACAAGAGTGGCCTCCGGCCCCAAGCAGCTACAGAAATGCACACTTGAGCGCAAGTGGGTTCAACCAACACCTTCCCGACACCCACAGCCCCACAACTTCTGAGAGAAGGATCCTGGCTCAGCCCCAGCCTTTCTTTCCAGAAGCCCCTACTCCTGCCCACATGCCTACCTCATCTTCATCGCAGGCGGCTCTCACTTCTGTCCCCATTACCTCACACACACCCATCCCCACTGGGCCCCCTTTGCCTTCCAGCATCACCACCTTTAAGCTTTCCAGTTTCCCAGTCGTGCCTGCCCCCTACTGGGTTGTTTCCAGGTTGCAGGAGCAAAAGATTGGTCCAGACTTCCAGGGTGTCAGCTCCCCCCTTCCCCAGAAAGATAGCAGCAGAGCTACTGACCAACTGACAAGACTTCTGGGCCCTTGTGCTAGAAAGCCTTCTCATTCACCTCCTCCAGCCAAGAGAGCAATCCAGGGCCGTGCCTCCCACACACCAGACTACATCAGATCACCCTGCTTCACCCACCAGTCTTCTTTTTCCTCTCGGTACTCCTCTGAAATAGAAAGGGTATCAGACCTGACTCGGGTGAACATGTGGTAGAGTCAGCATCTCCAGCCACTTAAGCTATCTACTTGGAAGAGGACAGACAGGGAATGTGCGGTGGATGGATGCAGTTGTTTCTGAACGGAGAAGAGGTGAGGCAGAGTGCCGCTCTCAAAAGGACAGCCAGAAGTAATCATATCCGATCCGCTGGGTGACAGGGAATAGGAGTCTTGTAAAAGGGACTGGAGATTTAGAAGGAAAAATAGAATGTCACAGTGATTGGCCCTCTGCGTAAGAGGGGAATAGTTCAGATAGGGTCTTTGGAGTGTGGCCAACTGAAAGAAAGGGGCCATTAGTGGTAAAGAGATGGCCGGCATCAGAGTGGTCAGAAAGAACTTGAGAGTTCAGGAGCGGGGATGGGAAGCAATGGATCAGAATCCTACATGAAAAGCAGGAGCCCCAAAGGTAGCTGGAAGGATAAGAAAATGACACCTCTTCCCAGGGCAGAAGTGAGGGTACTGAGCTAGGAAAAGTGGGTTTATCAGCAACACTGTTTCTCAAACTGGAGGTGGTAAGGGTGACATGGAACACAAATGTGAAAAGGGCAGAAGTCTGCGGTAGGAGACCGCAGCCCCCAACAGAGCCCTCAGCTATGCAGAGCTGCTCAATGTGATTCAAATAAAGGACTGTACCCATTTTGTCTCTGAGCTCTAGCACCAATCACAGCAGCTACTATTTTCTGAGGGCCATGTGCCACGGACAGTACTAACAGCATTACATGCATTGCCTCATTGAAAGCCTCTTAACAACCCTTTGAGTTAGTATTACTATCCCAATGTAAAGATAAAGAAACAGGTTTAGAGAGGTAAGTACCTTGCCTAAGGTCACACAGTCTTAAGTAAAATCAGGATCTGAATTCAACTAGTCTGATTCTACAACCCATGCTCTTAATCACCCACCTTGGGGGTCTCTAGAACCTGCAGGAAACCCAAAAGAGGATGTCAGAGGATTCCTCAATTCTCATTCCATAATGTACAAGAGGAAAGAGGCATACCTCTGTGAAACTGGAGTGACTTATACCATCAGGGCATTTGAAGATGTTCCTCTTTGAAAGTACCATCCCCAGCTATGGGAAGATCTTGTATCTGCTGCATGTTTGGAGGTACTGAACAATGCATCCTCAGGATGCCTGTGGAAGGGACACCTGCCTCCCCATCTCTGAGGGGCAGCCATTTCTCTAGGATACTTCCAGGAGACTCTGCCCTAGGGCCTGAGAGAAATATTCTGCGCTCCAGGTGCCTGTTCGCTCTCCTGGAGCCTCTGGCTGTCGCACCCTACTGCAGCTCCTTGGTTTGGCTGGGGCACAGGATTAGCCATCCCCAGGAAATGCCTCCCTCCGGTCCAGGCAAGGATCCCAGCACACACACCCCTGGAGTGTGTGTGTGTGTTGGGGGCAGGGTGGAATGCTTCCTTCTCTCCAGGTCAGGGAAGAGATGTGGGGACCACCTGGGGGCCCTCACCCCTCCCACCTCTTTGCTGGGGAAGTGCCCAGTCCAGTGCCCCTTCCATGGCCACCTCCCTCCCCCTAGCTGTGCCGGGGCATGAATCAGCTCTCACAGCTTGTTAAAGCTAGACCTCTTGTTTTTATGCCCTCACCTCAGGAAACAGAGTTACAGCTTTTCCAGCTCTGCTCAGCAGGGGGCCAGGGTCCTCACTTTATAAACATCCCCAAGCCTGTGAGAGCAGAGGGCACGGAGATGGTGTGAGACAGGAGCCCAGGGGAGAAAGACAGAAACTAAGACCCAAGGAGAAAAACAAAGAAAAGCCAGAGACAAGACCAGAGTAGCCTGAACAGAGGCCAAGAAGGGATCGTGAAGGCTGTGCTGCAGGAATGACCCTAAGGATGCTCTGGGCTGGACAGGCGAAGGGGGTCCTGGGAAGCCGGGGGATCATCTGCTTGGTGATCGCTCTGCTCCTCCAGCAGCCAGGAGTCCACAGCAAGTGCTACTTCCAAGCTCAAGGTAAAGCTGGGGGAGGCATGAAGAAAGGACAAGGACAGAGGGGCTGGGGCAAGGGCGGCTTAGAGATGATCCTCTATCGGAATACTCAGACTCCCTCCAGCTTGGAAATTGGAAAGACCAAACATGGGGGTGACATGCACTTACTTTCTCCCACTCCAGACCACAAGCGATTCTGTTAGCCACCATCACTCCCCGACACACTAACATTTCCTATTCTTCCCTAGCCCCCTGCCACTATGAAGGGAAATATTTTTCCCTGGGTGAGTCTTGGCTCCGCAAGGACTGTTTCCATTGTACCTGTCTGCATCCCGTCGGTGTGGGCTGCTGTGACACGTGAGTGACCAAAGACGGCCAGAGAGAATGGCTCTGACCTGAGTGATTGAGGGCTGGCCAGGGTGTACCCAGATTGCTGTGATGTGAGAACGAACAGAACAGAGGTATGAGGCTGAGCGAACCTGAAGTTACCAACGAGAGTTTGCGAGAGAAGGCTGCAGGCTACAAAGTGAGGGATGTAGCGGTGGGTCTGGAGGAAAAGTATTTCTGCTATGAAATGAAAAAGTCCATATATGGTAGGTGAGAGTTTAGTTAGGGGGACCAAGAGGGCACTAAAGATATGGGAGGAATGCTGGCAGAGAGGAAGCGTGGGGCAGGGATAAAGGTGGCCCTTAACTGTGCTAACTCCTTTCCTTTGGTTCCCCAGGTCCCAGCATCCCATCGACTTCCCCGCAGGCTGTGAGGTACGTCAGGAGGCAGGAACCTGCCAATTCTCCCTGGTGCAAAAATCCGACCCTCGGCTGCCCTGCAAAGGGGGAGGGCCCGACCCAGAATGGGGCTCAGCTAACACCCCTGCTCCTGGGGCTCCTGCTCCCCACTCCAGCTAAACTCAACTGATCACCCTTCTGCTGACTGCCCACTGCTGCTGCCACTTCCAGGGAAACCACTAGCAGCTGTCAATTTATTCTGAATAAATAAATTAATGCTACAACTGAAAGCCTGCCTCTCATTGTCCGTGCCCTTGGACCCCACGTGGGAAAAAAGGGCCCTATTAGAGTCCAGGTGCTGAGTTCTCAGTATCGTCAAGAAAGATAGTGTCACGGTGAGCCAGTTTCAGATGGTTATGGTGCTGGTGCTGGGGCCTGGGGCCGCATATGAGGCCAGGGTAGGACTTGTGGGCAGCACCTTGATGGGGAGGTCCCAGCTGAAGGTGTCTACGGGCACTTGCTCAGGCCCTGTCCAGGTGACAGGCTCGGACTGTTCCAAAGGAGGGAGGAGCACCAAACCTGGTTCTCGCGATGTTACAAACTCAAAGTGCAATCGCCACTTCAGGGACACTGTGGGGAAAAAGATAAAGGCAGAGATATTAGAAGCCAAGAGTAAAAACCAATGCAGGATGTGCTTAGTGAATGAGAAAAAAAAGCAGTATTCGGGAAGAGGAAGAGAAGTCACAGGGCCAGGACCAAGGGGTTCCCTAAAGAAATCCGTTAACTAGAGACATGACAACCAGGATAGCAAGGTCAACCACTTAATAAGCACAGTGCGGGACAGTCAAGACTTGGCAGCTTGAAGTAAACATGTTAGAGCATCAGAGATCAATATACCATAGGGTCTCAGTGGGTAGGGGAAGGAAGGACACCTGCAAAGCTCTTAAGAGTTTAAGTGTCAGTGCATCTAGAAAATAGGCTAAAGGTCTGAGCAAGTGTTAAGGGTCAGAGGCTGGGTGTGGGTATGGCCAGGAATTTGTTAGGAATCAGGACCCATTACGCTCTATAAAATAGGGCATTTTCCTCTCTTCCCCCCTCCGATAAGGGTCAGGATCTCACCAATGGCTGTGCAGAAGCCTGGGGTAGAGCTGAGAGGGATGGGGAGGGAAAAGCTGGTTCTGGTTGTATGCAGGCAGGACTCCTGGTGCCGGGCATGAGTCACATGAGACACAGAGGGGACACCCCCCGTCCTGCGGCGCCTCTGGTACTCGGGCTGCACACGCTCCTCAGTCTGTAAGCTTACTGAAAACTGGGAGCAAGAAGAGAAGTGGGTGCTAGCAGGCACTGGACTCTAGATGACAGGCCTGAGCCCAATCTCAAGCTTTTTTACCAAAAGGACCCTGGGTGACCACACTCTTCACTTCTTTATACCACCCCTCTTTATGCAGGCCCTTCTCCTTCCTCCCTAGCCCTCCAAGCCCAGCACCCCAAAAGCCCCTTTCCTTCTCACCTGCAAACAAGCTACGGTTCCTTCCCCTAAGTTTAAGGTCCCCACCACATCCTCGCCGAGTCTGTATACAGATTTGAAGATGCCAAATGTCCCAACTTTTCCTCGGCCATCACTGATACTGTATAGATCTGGGGAGAATGGGACACTATAAGCCTGGAGTCCACACTGCAGCGTACCTAGGGCTGGGAGCCAGAGGCCAAGGTGGGGCTTTTCTTTATAATGTGGGATATCAGTGAATCCTCAGAAGTGCGCGCAATTAGGAAAATCTGTAATACTGTGGGGGGATGGGCGGGGGGGAGGCAGCAATTGTGAAAGGACTCTCACGGAGGCTACGGCAGGATGTGGCAGCCATGAGGCGCTCCCCAGCCAGCTCAGCTAGCCATGAATCCTTCTTCCCTCCTTCATCCTCTTCCAAGAATGGACTAGATGGGGCAACAGCCTCATCCTGGGGAAACCGGACATCTTGAAGGCCTACAGAGAAAATGAGCAGAAAGTAGTGCTAAGAGGGAATAGAGTGGAGGTTAGGGTTTTAAACTGCAACCTGTGAAGGCTGAAGGTAATGGGAACCATGCCCCAGGTACCCATCTTATTGTCCAGAACCCTCCCTCCCCAATCCCCTTGCACCTTTACTGAGACCAGGAAGCCTCTCTCCAGCCCCCCTCACAAGCCCTCTACAGATCATTTCTGCTTTGGTGAGGCTCTTTCCCAGCCCTTCCCTCCAGAAATCCTTACTTACCCGTCAGCACAAGAACCCTCAGAGGAACCCTGAGTAAAGTGATGGGTGAGTTGACACGCTGGCAGCCAATCGTCAGTTTGTAGACATACTTGACTGACTGACCCCGAAAGGAGGGTGGTCCCTCTATGGGCAGCACTTCACTGTAGGAGTCTGGTTGGGAAGTAGTAGTCAGGGCAGCCAGAGGCAGCCAGAGAAGTCCTCCCTCCAGGAGCCACAGAAGGCAATCCAGGGGTGGGGAGGAGGCAGTCACTCACATGATTTGGACTCTCCAGGATCTAGCCTCAGATCACAGAAAAGGATTTTTGGTGGAGTGGAAAGGATACACTGACCTCTCTCACCTAAAAGAGATTTAAAAAAAAAAAAAAGACTGCAATTTAATGACCCCATTGTCCAGTACTGGATGAAGCTAGTACAGCAAGTAGGGGCAGTAAGCAGTGTCAACAAAGGACAGCCCAAACTAAGCTACCCCTCTTTTCTTATTGTAAGATAGGGCCAGTCTTATACCCCCAAAGTAACAAATACATTCCCCCACATCTCCAATATGACAAAGACTAGAAGGACCCACTAGAACAATTTAACAAAGTCACTCTCAGGTGACAATGACTCCACCCCCTTCTGAAGGCAAATGCCCATCTCTAACCTCGGTGTGGCAGAAAGACAGTCTGGCTCTCCGGCTGGACGTCTGGTTGACTGGAGTCAGGGGGAGGTAGTGCTACTCGACTCTCACTGGCATGGAACTGGCAGTGGATTTGGGCACTGGCCCAGGCCAGAGCCTCGCTATGGGAGGAGGAAAAGAAGGAATCAAAGGGGAGTTCCTGACCTCACAAATACTCTCCCAAGCTCCCTAACCCCCTGAGGAGACCAACACCATCAGGTGGCGGTCCTAGGAATCAGAGAACCTAGAACCCCAAAGAGAATCCATTAAACAAAGAGAAGTATACCCCGGGTAAAAGTGGGAATATGGGGGAGGAGAGAGGGAGGGAGTAGGGAAGGCTCTGTCAACCACATCTTCTGTTAAACAGTCCTTTCTATCCTACAATGAGAACACAATGAGCAAGAAAGTGGTGGCGTAGCTACAGGACAACCTGAACTCTGGCCTAGCACTATAGATACCAGGCTTCCTCCCAGAAGAACCACCTTCTTCAGTATCTGCATCCCCACCTGGATGCAGAAGTAGCCGTGGGGGGCAGGGGGTTGGTGACCGTCACTACACACTCCAGCGCCTCCCCCGCCAGAAACACAGGACCTCGGCTCAGCTCTGCTACCACTTCAATCATGGCAGCTCCTGGATCAGAACTAGAAGGAAACGGGGGGGGGGGGGGGTCAGAGGTCAGTACCATGGCAGAGAGGGGCGTCTGCGGCGAGCCTGAGGGCGAGGACAGAGGAGACGGACGGTCACCACCACGGTGTCTTAGAGAAGCACCTGGATTTGGGGTGCGGGAGGTGGATGGGAAGTACCGGTGGCAGCTGACTCGGTAGGGAGAGGACGTCCCTCCGCTTGGGGCCCCAAACCCCCGCCCCTCTTAGCGCCGAGTTGGTCCCCTTACTACCCACCCCCGAAACCTCCAAAGCGGCCTCCGCCCCCCTCCCTCCAGATTCCAGGTCCCGGCCCAAGGCCGCCGCCGCCCGTCACCTCGTGCCCCTAGCCCGGGCACCTCGCACGGTCGAAAACGGGGTCTCGGCACACCGAGGCCCTCACCTGCCCGCCCCTGCAGGACCGGGCCAAGTGCGTGGCGGCGTCCGCGACAGAGGCGGGACTTCCCTTCAGCTCCTCTTCCCGACCGAGCGCCTTCCGGCCGGAAACACCCGGCCGGCCGGACCGGAAGGGGCTCGGGTTGTACCGCAGCCTTGGGTCACCTTCCCACGGGCGGGCACCTGGGCGCAGGCGCTGTTCCAAACACCAAACGGCGGGACACGGCGTCCCACCCAGGGAGGGGCCTGGCGCCACGGCCGAGGGACCAGGCTGAGGCTGCCGCGAGCTCCCAGGCCGGTCCCGGGGGCGGTGCCTTGCGGGCTGGCCCCCGGGGCTCCTCCCCTTTCCGCGGACTCGGTAGCTCTTTGGTCGGGCAAACTAATCACCGCGGCCCAATGACGACGAGGCCCGACCCTTCCCTCCCAGGACCCAGAGAGACGACCGAAGGGGAGTCCGAGGAGGCTTCATTGCTGCCGCCGCCAAAGCCGCTGCAGCAACAGCTCCCAGGCTCCACAGAGACACTAGCTCACCTCGGCTTTCCTCAGCGCCCGGCCCTCCAAGACGACACCTAACCACCACAACCGCCCACATCTGGACTTGGCTTGGGAGGTATTTTGTGCCAAAAGACTTGGGACCCGGGACCATCGAGGTCGTGGGGACCCAGGATCCAGAGAACATGGGAACTGGAGTCCCAGCCTCGGAGCAGACAAGGTGTGCCAAAGGGGATCCACAGGTTCATTGCCCTGAAAATGCTGGAGGCACTGAGACTGGCCAGGTTACAGACTTCCAGAGCCCTGAAGACAATCGACCCCAAAGTGAGCCGGGCAACAGCAATCCGGAGGACTCTGGGCAACTGATGGCATCTTATGAAGGTAGAGCTAAGGGCTACCAGGTGCCTCCCTTTGGCTGGCGCATCTGCCTGGCTCACGAGTTTGCAGAGAAGAGGAAACCCTTTAATGCCAACAACATCTCCCTAAGCAACCTGATAAAGCATCTGGGCATGGGCTTCCGGTGAGTAGATCTCATTGCCTAGATAGAGTACGCTAGGTTTTGCTTTGTTCCAGCGCAAGACTTCCAGCAGAGGTGAGAAAGGGTGAGAAAGCAGGTGGGTGCTTTGTCCCAGTCAAGTGGCCCCCAACCTCCAGTATATTCTAAGCCTGTGGTTTTAGGGGGTGAGACTGGATCACATCTCAGCAACCGCCTTCCTCCCAGTAACTTATCTTCCTAGTAGGAAAGAACAGGAACATCTGGGCCTGTAGTCGGCCTTTCCCATTTAGGCTTCCTCTCACACAATCCCTCTTCCGAAGACCGCCCTTTGACCTTTGCTATACTTTGTGGCAAGGTGAGAAAGGATAGTCTGGCTGCTGTGGTACTGACACAATGTTGTTTTATTCAGGAGGGGGAAGTTCTCAACCCTGATTATCCTGAGCAGCTGGGGTACTCTCTCTGCCTCATTTAGGCACACATTACGTTTCTTTCCTCAAGCTTTAGCTCCACGGTGTGGGTGTCAGCCTGCCTGCTCTCACCCCAAGGAGAGGGTGTGAGAGGAGCTCTTCACTCTATTCTGGCATAGACAGTCCCTGATATAAAAAGCAAAGAAGACCTCTGGCCAGAGAGGCACTGCCATAAGTGTCCCCAGTAATACAGTCTTACAGAGCCTGCACTGATGCCCTTTCCCCCAAGGGTAACAGATACCCCAAGCGCTTACCCTGAGCTGTAGAACTCCTTTAGATCCCTACAGATCTCCTCTGAGTTCAAAAACTAGTGATGAGGAGCCACGATCTATTAACAGGAACAGGTGGATATGAGGACAGAAAGCATCACCCTGAGGTCATCCTGAGTCAGCCCACACTGTAAACACAGCTGGGGATGGAAGTATAAAGGTTGGAAAACCCAGCCCTAACAGCCTCTAAACTAGGGGGATCTTCCCTCTCCATCAGTGCTGTAGGGCTGCGTTGGATAGCCCATTTACCTAACCCCAGCTCTAAGCAGTGGGAAGGGCCTGGCGCTGCCTGAGTATCTGGCTCCTTTGCTAGATCCTGTGGGTGGCGTGTACCAGAGAACAATCATCCCTCCAGGCTACTTCAGAAACTGACTCAGCCTAACTTTGGCCCCCAAAGCTTCTGGGTCAAAGTAAGATCGAGGGCTAGCATGCTGAGAGAAGCACACTGGGGCATGTGGTAGGGACACTGAGATCAGAAACAGGTGGGCATCCTAACCCCTTGGTCCCTCACTGTGAGCTGAGTCAGAGGCCTGAAACTACTCAGCTCCCTGGACGTTGGCTCCATATGCCAGGATAGGGTGGACATCACGGACACAGGGCTTTTAGAACAGGATGCAGCCCTGCATTGAGGAGAAGGCAGGAGTGAGACCAGGAACAATTCTGAATGATAATTCTTAAACTGGGGCTGACATTATGGAGAAGATCAAATAGGTCAGGAACGGCCAGCTGCTAAGTTAAGGGAACGAGAGGTGAACCCTAAGCCAGAGCGGGGGTACTTTAATCAGGAGGTGCAGCAAGCCAGTGTTCTCTTGGCCTCATTGTGGGAAGAACTCAATTTTGATTGCTCTCCCTTCTAGCTAGAGTCCATTCGTTCAATAAGTATTTATTGAATGCTTGTTCTATGCAAGATGCTCCTTTGTTCAGAGTATCTCCCTGTCTTGCATTTCTCCCTCGCTGCCCTAATCCCTGCTGCACCCTCCCCTCCCTTCCCCAGTTCTTTCTGGCCTCCAGTTTCAAAGTCCAGTTTACTCTAGCATGGCAGGTCATTGTGCCTTCCTTCCTCCTTCCCCTACTCCAGAATGTACCCTTCCTATTCTATAATCACATTTCTTCTTCCCTTGCTCCTCTTTGCGTTCATCTGTCTAGTGCCCCAGGGCCTGACAATCATTGGTAAATTCAGCAAATACTTACCAGCTGCAGACCATGTGCCCTGCCTATGCTTGAAACTGTGGGTAATCAACTAGTCTTTGTCAATATCCCTTTCCCCAAGGAATTTAAAAGTATGTCACAGTCACATGAGGAGCACTTAGAAATACCAAGACAGTGTCTTATTGGCAGTTCAGATAGTATATGTACAGGTGACGACCATACCTGACACACATATTCCACTTGATGGCTTTCCTACCTATTATGCCATTTGCTCTTTCAACCATTCCATGAAGTAGGTAGGACAGGAGTTACCCCCATTTTGTAGATGAGGAAACTGAGGAGTTCTGAGGAGGCTCTGAGGAGTTACTTAATCCAATTACAAGTGGTATGCTTGAACAATGGGTATAAAATAGGTGGGTAGGGAGAACAGTGGAATTGGGACAGTCTGGTGGGGGAAAGGTTGCTTAGTGAGGACCCACTCTGAATGGGGATTTGTAGGGCTTAAGATTAGAAGTTGGGCTGAAACAGATGTCAGAACCTTGAATCCCAAACAGAATCATTTGCCTCTTGGAGCTGTGAAAAGACCAGGAAATTGAGGGGATTTTTTAAGGCTTTTAGTAGGATGTTATGAGAGCGCAGGCTCAGAAAGCTTACAGTTTAAATGCTGAACTTTTAAAAGAGACTTAACAGGATATGCCCCAAAATGTAAATACTGGTTGTCTATGGGTGGGATTTTTTTGCCCTTCCATCTGTCATATTATACAGATTTTCACCGTTCACAACCAGGAAGAAAAATAAAATCCTTTTAGGGTGCCTGGGTGTCTCAGTGGGTTAAAGCCTCTGCCTTCCGCTCAGGTCATGATCTCGGAGTCCTGGGATGGAGCCCCGCATTGGCCTCTCTACTCAGCAGAGAGCCTGCTTCCCCCTCTCTCTGCCTACTTGTGATCTCTCTCCCTCTCTCTCTCTCTCTCTCTCTCTGTGTCAAGTAAACAAAATCTTAAAAAAAAATCATCTTAAAAAAGAAGAAAGTTATCTAAGCCAACTGTGCCTTGGGGCGGGGGCTGGGGGGCATGGTTGTAGTTGGGAAACCAAACCTGGCCCTTTCAGCACCTCAAACAAAAGCTCCTGGGCTAAATTCAAGCAGTGGTAGTGGAATTAGAGGTGAGGCAAGGTCAGAAAGCTCCTGAGAGGGGAGAAACAAAGACAGTCCCGGGCTGTGAGTTGGGATGACCTTGAACTGTTGAGAGAGAGAGAGAGAGAGGGGGAGAGATTTGGAAGTGAAGGGAATGGGTTCTCTGCAGACCCATTTAATTAATTAATTCTAAAGATTTTTATTTATTTTTAAAGATTTTATTTATTTGACGGAGAGAAAGAGGGAGAGAGAGAGCGGTAAGCAGGGTGAGTGGCAGGCAGAGAGGGAGAGGCAGGCTCTCTGCTGAGCAGGGAGCCCGATGTAGGACTCGATCCCAGGACTCTGGGATCATGACCTGAGCCGAAGGCAGTCGCTTAACCAACTGAGCCATCCAGTCGCCCTAAAGATTTTATTTATTTGACAGAGAGAGAGAGAGCACAGCAGGAAGAGCAGCAGGGAGTAGGAGAGGGAGAAGCAGGCTTGCCAAGCAGGAAGCCCAATGTGGGACTTGATCCCAGGACTCTGGGATCATGACCTGAGCCTAAGGTAGACGCTTAACGACTGAGCCACCCAGGCCCCCCTCTGCAGACCTATTTAATGGGAAGTTACACCTGGGTATCTAGAGAGAGGCAGGTAACTGCAGCCCAGGAGGTACTAACCCCTGCCCCTTCCACTCACACTGCCTCTTGCTCCTCAGGTACCTGCAGTGGTGGTACCGGAAGACCCAGGTGGAGAAGAAGACACCTTTCATTGACCTCATCAACTGTGTACCCCTGAGACAGATCTATGGTAAGCCTCACCCCAGCTCTGCTCTGCACAGAGAGGGCCCAGCCTCCGGGTCTACTGCAGAGCTAGGCAAAGTGGCTTCCGGCTTAAGCACTTTGCACTGCCTCATCCCTGGGGTTTTCATTCCCCAGCTTTACTGAGCTATAATTGACACAAAACATCCTGTAAGTTTAAAGTATACAATGTATTGATATGATATTCCCATGGTTTTTAGAAGAACTCATCTTTATAGTCTAGGAAGTAAGAAATGGACTTCTTTTTCCTCTCCCATGCCCCACTCACCATCCTGATTCTACCTCTAGGTTGTCCTTTGGGTGGCATCGGGGGAGGCACTATCACCCGAGGCTGGAGAGGCCAGTTCTGTCGTTGGCAGCTTAATCCTGGAATGTACCAGCACCGGACAGTCATCGCTGACCAAGTAAGAACCAGGAGGTGGAGGAGAAGTCCAGAACAATACCCCAGGTCAGGAAGAACCTCTTGGCCTGTGTAGGATGTGGAAGTTAGATGTACACATATGCACGTGGTTCACTCCAATAAGTATTTTCAGGATGCTTTCCATGTGCCCAGTCTTGTGCTAGGATGTACTAGTAATGAGATACTCCAAGAGCACACATTTCTTAAAAGCGTAAACAGCCCCAGCACCCCCATGTCCTCCATTTCTCTAGTAAATGCCTCTTAACGTCCTTCACCGCCCCAGCTCCACTAGCTCAGCCAGTACCCAGCCACAGAGGGTGCAAGGAATTCCCAGATCACTTAACCTGGTTGAAAGAGGACGTAGTAGGACTAGAAGGGAAAACAAACCCAACAGTCTATAAATGAGTGGGGAATAAAGATGTACAGAATACCCACTGTTCACCCTAATTTGCCCGCCTTCAGCCAGAGGTCAGCTCCTCTGCGGATGGTCACTCCTCTGGAGGTCTCCCTCCAGAGACCGGAGACCTGAGAGCCTGGGAAACCCCTCCTCTCCCAGGCATAGCTCTCTAGCCTTTTTTCCTTTTCTGAAAAGGAAAAAGCTTCACTTCTTTTCGCTGTTCCGTCATGACATCTGGGCCTTCAGTTGCCACAGTCATTGGTCTACGTTTGATCATTATCTTTCCAGCACCCTCAGAGGTGGACCTGTCCACCACATTCCCATTTCCTGTCTGAGGGATGCCTCCAGCTTTCAGCTCATCTTCAAAGAAAAAAATGACTAGCCAACCTTGAGTCCAATTAGTGACAATGCCCTTCCTAGTTCAGGTTTACCAGCCTTGCCCAGTGCCCCAAGCTTCCTCTCTGGCTCATCCATTAGGTATCCTGAGGGGAAGTGCCTTCCAGAATCATGACTCTAGAGTTAAAGTAATTATTACATACTTAACATGTGCTAGAGATTGTGCCATGCATTTTGTATGATATTTAATATTTAAAGACAGTCCTACAAGGTAAGTACCATTATTATGCGCATTTTATAGATGAGGAAACTAAGATCCAAAGAGATTTAGTAATACGCCCAAGATCATGTGGTTGGCGAAAGGAAGCGCATTGGGATTCAGAACCAGCTTTTGCTATGGTTAAAAGCCCATAGTCTTAACCATTCTCTACCATTCCAACAACATAAAAAATTATTGTATACATACATTAAAAACATAAGGCAGGGCGCCTGGGTGGCTCAGTTGGTTAAGCGACTGCCTTCGGCTCAGGTCATGATCCCAGAGTCCCGGGATCGAGTCCCACATCGGGCTCCCAGCTCCATGGGGAGTCTGCTTCTCCCTCTGACCTTCTCCCCTCTCATTGTCTCTTGCTCTCTCTCTCTCTATCTCAAATAAATAAATAAAATCTTTAAAAAAATTTTTTAAAATAAATAAATAAAAATTAAAATGTAAGGCATACTTTGAAGCAAAGGAAGAGATATTAACCCCTCATAGACCCTATGCTCCAGAAGTTTAAATTTTTATTAGGGGAATAGGACTTTGAGAAAATGGTGACTGTGAGACCGTGTAAGAACCAAAATGAGAGGGATAGATAGTACACTGAGAAAAAAGGGACACTGCTCTAGACTTTGCCCATTCTCTCCCTACACATGCCAACTCTGCCTGTCTCTGGTGGTGGAGTCGTAGTAGAGAGGGGGGCACTCAGTGAATTGGAGAGGGCCCTGCCCTCAGTGAACCCATAGAGCAGTCAGGGAGTCAGAATGTAAACAAAAACAGCTAGACTAGAGAGGTAGGGGGACATACAGGACAATGACTCACTGCTTGAGGATGGAGATGGCATTCGACCTACGCTTTGAAGGCTGAGAGGTTTCACCAGGTAGAGAATGAGCAAGAGCAAGGGCATGAAGGAGGAAATGTAGTGTGTTCAAGGAACAGTGAGTATTTCACATGATCAGAATATAAGTGCTTGAACAGGTCCTGAGTGTGATGGGCAGGGAGAGGCCAGATCAAGGGCCTTGAAAGCCAGGTAGAAGAGTCTAGACTTTAGCCTCAGGGCCATGGAGAGTCACTGAAACATAAACACAGACTAGCATATCTTGATTTGTCTGTAAGAAAGATCACTCTGATAACCAGATCAGGAGAGGCAGAGCATAAACACAGAAATGGTGAGGGCACGAAGACCACCAAGGTAAGAAGGAAGAGAAAGCCACGGAGAGAGGAGGTAGGACCTCATGGTGACTCACAGTGTGGGAGAGGGGCCTGGCCGATGAGCAAGGCTGTGGCACAATGATAACCCCTCCAGGCTCGGAAAGGGGAGGGGAGATGAGTTTGAGGTGCCTGTGGTTACCCCATCCCAGCCTATCTGCCTTCTTGGTTTAGTTCACAGTATGCTTGCGTCGGGAGGGGAAGACTGTGTACCAACAAGTCCTGTCTGTGGAGCGCCCAAGTGTCCTGCGCAGCTGGAACTGGGGCCTGTGTGGGTACTTTGCATTCTACCACGCCCTCTATCCCCGAGCCTGGACTGTCTATCAGCTTCCTGGCCAGAATGTCACCCTCACCTGTCGCCAGATCACACCCATCTTGCCCCACGACTACCAGGTGAGGCTCCCACTGTGTTTCCTCCGTTGCCCTCCCTTCCCTGAGATCTGTCTCTGCTGTAAATTCCACAATCTGTGAAAGAGAGGGGACTGGAACACGACAGCATGCTGGTTTTCCAGGACCTCCACTCATCGGTAAGACAGCCTGCCTGGGAATATGGGGAGATGCAAGTGGAAACTAAAGAGAGTATCCCCTGGGGGCAGCGGCAGTATTTGAGCCAGGTCCTCAGTGTGGAGGATTGGGGCCAGGAGGGGCTACACTGGGACCATCTGAGTGTGATCTTTTGCTCCCAGGACAGCAGCCTGCCTGTAGGAGTCTTTGTGTGGGATGTGGAAAATGAAGGGGACGAAGCCCTGGACGTGTCCATCATGTTCTCCATGCGGAATGGACTGGGGGCTGAAGATGATGCCCCTGGGGGATTGTGGAATGAGCCCTTCTGTCTGGAGCGTGATGGGGAGACTGTACAGGGGCTGCTGCTGCATCATCCAACCCCTCCAAATCCCTACACAGTGGCCGTGGCTGCACGGCTCACGGTATGTTCCAGCCTACCCTAGACCTTGGCTCCCACTCCCCTCCCCTCAGCCTGGCCCCCGAGTGCACCCCATCCCTGAGTCCCATCTTCACTACCACCCTTAAGCCTCTAGAACTCGGAGGTGGGAATTATAACGGGAACTGGAGAGGTAGCCCAAAGCCAGCGTACTCGTGGAGCTTCCCCTGAGTCTTTGGCCCCCTAACAGGCGGATACCACGGTAACCCACATCACAGCCTTTGACCCTGACAGCACTGGGCAGCAGGTGTGGCAAGATCTACTTCAAGATGGACAGCTGGACTCCCCTGCTGGTGATGGGGGGATCTGATAGGGAGGTGTGGGAAGAGAGGTTGTTCCCCGTCTTGGGAGGAGGGGTGAGAGACTTGGTAACAAATAGGCCTTATTTTCCCGTATCAGGGATCCCTGGGACTGAAGGGGGTGCCTATGCCGATTTCTCTTGTGCTTCTCTCAGGCCAAAGCACCCCCTCGCAGAAAGAAGTAGGCATCGCTGGGGCTGTGTGTGTTACAGGCAAGCTGCCACCTCGAGGCCATTGCCGCCTGGAGTTCTCACTGGCTTGGGATATGCCCAGAATCATGTTTGGAGCTAAGGGCCAGGTCTACTACAGGTGAAGGGACTGAGAGAGTACAGGGATCCAAGGTGCCAGAGGTTTGACCTGGAACCTGAGTTCTCATTTCCCCCCTTTCTTTCCATCCCAGGCGGTACACGAGGTTCTTTGGCCGCGATGGTAATGCAGCACCCGCCCTTAGCCACTATGCGCTGTGCCGATACGTAGACTGGGAAGAGAAGATCTCAGCTTGGCAGAGCCCAGTATTGGACGACAGGTGCCAGTGGGGCCGATCTCTTGCCTTTTTCCCGGGCACGCACACTCCAACTGGGACTCCTTGGTTCAGTCTCCACCCACCAGTCAGCAGAGTTGGGCTGGGATTCACTTGGTGCCCCCTGCTCTGCAGAACTCCAGAATCCTTCCCTTCCTGGGAGGTCCACACTCTAAATTAGACCATTCCCTCCTCCTGACTCCCCAGATCCTTGCCAGCCTGGTACAAATCTGCACTGTTCAATGAACTGTACTTCCTTGCTGATGGAGGCACAGTATGGCTGGAAGTTCCCGAGGACTCCCTACCAGAGGAGCTGGTGGGGAGCATGTGTCAGCTCCGCCCCATCCTCCAGGAATATGGTCGATTTGGCTACCTTGAAGGTACGGGCTGCTGGTAGGCCGCAGTATGGCAGGCCATAACCACGGCCAGTTCATGCCCTACCACAAGGCAGGATGGTGGGTTTTGCCTTCCCCAGGGGATTGGTTGGGATGAGGGGGTAAGTGGCAGCTGTGGGGTAGGCTGGTGCCCCATCCCCAACTCCAGGACAAGCTAGGGAGGGGAACTGGAAGGGAAGCGGGAATTCTGGCAAGTGTCTCTCCCTTCTTCCTCCAGGCCAGGAATATCGCATGTACAACACATATGATGTCCACTTTTACGCTTCCTTTGCCCTCGTCATGCTCTGGCCCAAACTTGAGCTCAGCCTGCAGTATGACATGGGTAAGGGTCCCCTTTGTGCCCCTTCTGCCCTCTTAGCCCCCTACACCCCCGAATCTTTGTGGTCCCTCAGATTGTCTCCACCCTCCTCTCCACCCAACATATCTGCATCCTGCTTACTGGTTCCCCTCTAGGGTCATAAACACAGTTCTGAGACCTACCTCAAGTCTGCCCATTCCCTGCCCCCCACTTTGTGTGTCTGCTCCTCCAGCTCTGGCCACACTCAGGGAGGACCTGACACGGCGACAGTACCTGATGAGTGGGGTAATGGCACCTGTGAAAAGGAGGAACGTCATCCCCCATGATATTGGGGATCCAGGTAAAAGTTCCTCCATCCCACAGTTTGCTTCCCTCCCTCAACTTTTACACCCTCTACTCTATCCCCCCCAATGCAAATCAGTCAGATTTCCTCCCCTCCCACAGATGACGAGCCATGGCTCCGAGTCAATGCATACGTGGTCCACGACACCGCTGACTGGAAGGACCTAAACCTGAAGTTCGTGCTGCAGGTTTATCGAGACTACTACCTGACGGGCGACCAGGGCTTCCTGAGAGACATGTGGCCTGTGTGTCTGGTAAGACATGCATGTGCCGTGGCCCGTGTGCCAAGGGCGTGACTGGTGTTTAAGGGAAAGCCCAGCTGGCTAGTGCTGTCTCTCTTTAGCATCTATATAGGTCTTCAGTGTCTTGGTCCCTCTCTAGGCCGTGATGGAGTCTGAGATGAAGTTTGACAAGGACCAAGATGGACTCATTGAGAACGGAGGCTATGCAGACCAGACCTATGATGGATGGATCACCACAGGCCCCAGGTTGGGGAGTAGGGATTTCCAGGGTGCCTGCAGGGGGGAACTGGGCCCCAAGGAACCGTGGGCTCAAGGAAGAATGACTCGTTGCTTGTTACGTTGCATGGGAGTGGCTGGAGCTGCCAGTCTGACCCCCAAACCCGTGTCCCTGCTCAGTGCTTACTGTGGAGGGCTGTGGTTGGCAGCGGTGGCTGTGATGGTCCAGATGGCTGTTCTGTGTGGCGCAGAGGACGTCCAGGATAAGTTTTCTTCCATCCTTAGACGGGGCCAAGAAGCCTATGAGAGACTGCTGTGGAATGGTGAGTTGGAGGACACTAAGGAGTCCTAAGGTAGCTCTGGGGACACAAGTAACCTTATTTTGTCTTCCTCTACCCCAGGCCGCTATTACAACTATGACTGCAGCCCTCAGCCTCAGTCCTGTAGCATCATGTCTGACCAGTGTGCCGGCCAGTGGTTCCTGAGGGCCAGTGGTCTAGGAGAAGGAGACACTGAGGTGAGAAAGACTAGAAGGAGCCAGAAAGGTGGGTTTTTCCTGGAGGTGGGAAGCAAATTTAAGAAACCGCGATTCTGCCTTTGACCCTCTAGGTATTTCCTACCCGACACGTGGTCTGTGCTCTCCAGACCATCTTCGAGTTCAATGTCCGGGCCTTTGCAGGAGGAGCCATGGGGGCTGTGAATGGGATGCAGCCTCATGGTGTCCCTGACAGATCCAGTGTCCAGTCTGATGAAGTCTGGGTGGGTGTGGTCTATGGGTTGGCAGCCACCATGATCCAGGAGGTAATGCACCGCCTTTCCATCTCTCCATCATCTATCTGTACCTTGGGCTGGCAAACTTCCTCAGCCATCAAACTTCTGTAGGGCCCTAACCATCTGGAAAGCCTCTCCTTTCCTCTGGCATGCCTTCCATTTTCTGCCTTCAGGCTTCTGTCTGTGAGTCAGGTTTATTTCTGCCACTAGCTGGAAGCTTTCTGAGGGCAGAGGCCCCGTTGTCTCTATCTGTCCAGCTGAAGTAGCTATTCAGGGATTGTGAAGTAATGTGACTGACATCTCTTCCTACAGGGCCTGACTTGGGAAGGCTTCCAGACGGCTGAAGGCTGCTACCGAACTGTGTGGGAGCGTCTGGGCCTGGCCTTCCAGACCCCTGAAGCGTACTGCCAGCAGCGGGTGTTCCGCTCGCTGGCCTACATGCGGCCACTGAGCATCTGGGCCATGCAGCTGGCCCTGCAGCAGCAGCAGCATAAAAAGGCCTCCAAGCAAGCAGCCCAACAGGGCACAGGACTGGGCACAGGACCTAACCCTGGACCAAAGGAAGCCACGGCAAACCCAAAGGGAGCCCTCTGAACTGTGGGAGGGAGGCTCTAACAGCCCAGCCTCCAGCCTGGCCTTTCATCTTCACCACTCCCCCTTCCCCCCAAGTCTCCTGCAACCCTGAGCCACCAAGACAATCATGCCCCTTCCCTTCTCCCCACCCAGTCACGCCAGTAAAGAGGGGTTGAAGGTGACCGATGTATCAGAATCACTTATTTATTTCTCTCACCCAATCCCCTCACTGCATGAAATGTTCAAGGAGGTCAGTTGATTCCCCCGGGCCCATTCATGGGGTGGTAGATTTACATGGGTACAAATAAAAGACCCAGAAAGCCAGTTAAGTGTGGTGTGTTTGGACTCTCAGTCTTCCTGACACAGGACACAGGAGCTCAGGCTAGCCCTCTCCCACTCCTTTCATGTGGATCCAGACTAGGAACCTCAGGCTCTGGCTTAGCCCCCCACCCTCACATCTAACCTGAATATCTGCCCTGTAAGATAACAGATGTGGGGCTGTGAGTAGGGAGCCATCCCCCACTTCTTGTGAAATTTGCATGCAAGGGAAGGACGGAACCTGTGCAGGGGGACTCTGAGGAAGAGACCGGAAGCGGCAGCGTCAGGAGAGGCTCAGCACCAGGAGCCTGAGGCATGTGGAAGGGCAGGCAGCAAGAGTTGCCAGGAGCCTGGAGCTCCTGGTCTGAGCCGTCCCTCGGTGCCTCTGACTGCAGGGCAGGCAGCTCCAGGCGGCGGGGGTCCTCACTGCGGAGGCCACGAAGCTGGCGGGACAACACTACGGAAACAAAGACCGCTCAAGGACTGGCCAGGCTTTCCCCCAGCCCTTCCTAAACGGTATTCCCAGGCCTCTCACCTCCATGCTCAGCCGGCAGGCTCCCCCTTGTGTCAGAAGAGTACATAGCAGGTACGATGAGCAGACAGAAGGAGAAAAGTAGGACCTGGAGAACGGGAGAAAATGAGGGGCTCTAGGTTGCAGCCCTGTCCTGCAACCTGAGAAAAGGATCTCTTCCATCACCAGCCTCACCAAGACGCAGGTGCTGGTGCTGCTGGTTTTGTTTGAAATCTGAATCACCATGGCCTGGAGTCTCCTCAGCTGGTCCAGAAGGGACCTGGAAGAAGGGGGACAGTGAGCAGCCCCTGGCCTGACACTCTGAGATGCAATGAAACCCTCCTGTTAAGGCCACCCCTCCATCTGTGCAATGAATCATCTCTTTTGCTTTTCGTCCTATTTTTAAATGGATTCTTCCTCTTTGTGGACAAAATGCCTGAAGTTCCTCATTAAAACAAATACCTTTCTGTCCTGACCTGATTTAAACTCCTTTGCAAATACCTTCAGTGGTTCTACACTGCCTGCTCAACTATTCACATAATCCTCACCAGGCATTCTATGTTCTTTCTGACTCAACTCACCTATGTTCCTGCCAGACTGCACTATGCCATTTTCTTTCTGCCTAGAGTGTTCCCTATCCTGATCCCCACCCCAGAATCCTATCGACCATCAAACGTCATCTGCCCCAATGGGGTCTGTCTTTCTTTTTTTGTTACTTTTTAAAATTAACATATAATGTATTGTTGTTTCAGGGGTTCAGGTCTGTGATTCACCAGTCTTACATAATACTCGGTGCTCACCACAACACATACCCTCCCCAATGTCCATCACCCAGCCACCCCATCCCTCCCACCCCCCTTCACTCCAGCAACCCTCAGTCTGTTTCCTGAGATTAAGAGTCTCTTATGGTTTGTCTCTCTATGGTTTCGTCTTGTTTCTTTTTTTCATCTCTTCCCCCATGATCCTCAGCCTTGTTTCTCAAATTCCACATATCAGTGAGATCATATGATAATTGTCCTTCTCTGACTTATTTCGCTTAGCATAATACCCTCTAGTTCTATCCACATCATGGCAAATGGCAAGATTTCATTTTTTTTGATAGCTACATAATATCCCATTGTATTCAGACACATCTTTTTTATGCATTCATCTGTCGAAAGACAACTAGGCTCTTTCCATAGTTTGGCTGTTGTGGACATTGCTGCTGTAAACATTGGGGTGCATGTGCCCCTTCGGATCACTACATTTGTATCTTTGGGGTAAATACCCAGTAGTGCAATTGCTGGGTCATAAAGTAGCTCTACTTTCAACTTTTTGAGGAACCTCCATACTGTTTCCCAGAGTGCCTGCATCAGCTTGCCTTCCCACCAACAGCGTAGGAGGGTTCCATGGGGTCTTTCTTACTCCCTCCTCTCTCTTTCTGAATACTTACTTATTTACCTGTGAATTTGTCCCCCGTTACTGTGAGGTTCTTGGAATCAGATCCACTAAAGGCCAAGCACCAGATCTTGTATGTAGGAGCTGCCCAGTGTGAAGCAGGGGAAAAAGTGAGATGGCATAAAATGGGAGGGAGAAGGGACTGATGTTAGGGAGTTACTTACAAATTCTGTTCCTCCAGGAGCTGTACTTTGTTCTGTAGCTCCAGATTCTGGGCTGTATATTTCAAGACCCTGGGGAAATAATAGCATATGGGGATATGGCCTATACCCCCACTTCAAAACCCAATACTTCCAACTACCTCTGCTCCCCACACACCCCCTCACCCCCATCCCTCTCCCTCTTGTACCTGCTCTCTAAACCTCCCAAATACATCTTCTTCTTCCTGCGGCTCTCCTGAGCAGACTTTTTGTTTCTAATTTTCCTTCGCACTCGTGTCAGAACTTGTTCCTCCATCTAAGAGAAGACAAAAAAGAAGTCTCGTCAGAGGAACACTGGACCAAAGAGTTGGAAGGCAACTAAATTCAATCTTCTTCTTAATGCAGGAATCCCTTCTACAGCTTCCCTGACCAACAGGCACTTGGCTTCTCTCTGAAGCCCAGGGGTTACGTCCTCATGAGCCAGACCACTTTTAACAATTTTATTAATTAAAACAAAACAACAACGATAACCACCACCACCACCCTTGGGGTGCCTGGGTGGCTCAGTTGCTTGGGGGTCTGACTCTTGATTTCAGCTCAGGTCATGATCTCAGGGTCGTGGGATCATGCTCAGTAGGGAGTCAGCTTGAGATTCTTGTTCTCTCTCCCTCTCCGTGTCCCCTACCCCACCCTGCTCGTGCACACAAGCGTAATCTATTAAAATAAATCTTTAAAAAAAACTTCCTTATCCTGAGCTAATATATTATTTCTATCAATCGGACTTACCTAGTACGTATATCTGAAGCCATATAGAATGAATAGCATGAACAGTTTTTATTTTAAGGCACTTAACATTTCTTCAGAGTTTAAAAATCTGGGCATAAATTTTAACTCCTCACCTCATCTTCTCGGGATGGACTGCATCCTCTTAACATCTGTCAAAGATCTGGGTTCAAAACTAAACACTAAGATGTGCTCTGGCCAGTATAAAGGATAATAAGATAATAAGATGGTCACTGCCCTTCTAGAGACAACACCTCCACTGATACAGCCTTCAAACCCCTCACTTTCTTAGTCATCTCAAACTGCTACTCATCTTGTACTTTTAAGAAATTAAGGGGCACCTGGCTCAGTCATTAAGAGTCTGCCTTTGGTTCAGGTCATGATCCCAGGGTTCTGGGATCGAGCCCCGCACTGGGCTTCCTGCTCAGCGAGAAGCCTGCTTCTCCTTCTCCCACTCACCCTGCTTGTGTTTCCTCTCTCGTTGTGTCTCTCTGTCAAGTTAATAAATAAAATCTTTAAAAAAAATTAAAATTCTCTCAACTTTTCTGTACTGTTGATTTCACAACAGTACCACAATACAGTGCTTGTAAAGCTGCCACTCATTGCTCGAAACTTAAAAACTTAAAACTTGTGATTTTATAATTATTCTTGCTATTAGTCCAACCTTGACGAATTCTAAAACTTAAATCTACCATTCAGCTATAGGTGGATTACGATGAGGCCCTTAGTGAAATCTAAGCATCAGGGCCCTTTGCTTGCACAGTCCTTTCAAAGTCCCTATACTAAAGTTGCACTGATGATTTTGAATTCTTCTTTCTTAAAGAGAACACCAAAAATTTGTATAAGCCCCACAAAACCAGGATCTGCCTCTGCACCCACCTTATTTTATTTTATTTTTTTTTAAGATTTTACTTATTTATTTGAGAGACAGAGAAAGTGAGAGAGAGCATGAGAGGAGTGAAGGTTAGAGGACGAAGCAGACTCCCGGTGGAGCTGGAAGCCCAATGTGGGACTCGATCCCAGAACTCAAGGATCATGACCTGAGCCGAAGGCAGTTGCTCAACCAACTGAGCCTCCCAGGTGCCCTGCACCCGCCTTATTAACGACATGTTACAACTTCCTATTAGCAACAAGTTGGCTAAATTTTCTAACCTCAGTCCTTCCTGATACAAAATTAACAGAAGCGGGTGCTAGGGATTCAACCCCCCACGCCCAGCTTTCACTCCCACAAATGGGAGTCTTACCTTAGTAAGAGGAAGTGTCCCATGCAGAGTAAGCCCCTCCTTCTCCAACAGCCTCTTCTCCTCATCTGTCAGTATCAGCCTAGCAATTTCCTGGGGTTACCAGAAGGCGGGCAGCAGAGTTGCAAGGAGATGTCAGAAAGGTATGGGGGATCCGTCCCCACCCGTACAATGTGGGAATGATCCTGCCATAAATCAAGTACCTGCTCTGCCGGCTCCTCCACACGCAGTGGAGTCGTCTGGGCCCCCCCTTTTTCATAGTTCCCACCATCTGCAAAAGGGAAAGCATAAATAGCCAGGCCCACGAGTCCTCTCCTCCTACCAAACCTCACTCACTTCAGACTTACCTAGATCTATGGAGACATGCTGCTGTGAGAGAGAGTAAGTGTGATCATGGTGAACAAGACAGGAATCAGAGGAGCTAAAGACGTTCAACGGTGCCGGGGGACTCAGCAGGGAACTCAGGAAATCCTCTGCCTCCCATTCACTCAGCGCCTGCGCCAGGTTCAAAATAACAAGCCTTGACCTATTACTTCCCACGCCTCATGAACACGGTGCCAGCAACCCCGCGCCTCTCAGACTCACAGCCCCCACCCACCTCGGAAAGCGGCTGCTCGGCCCGCAAATCTCCGCTTTCCTCTAGCAGGAAGTCCAGCAGGTCCTGGTCACCCAAGTCCAACGCCAGTTCCATACCGGATATCAACGGGAAGGATGGGCAGAAATACAGAAGCTCACCCCACCACCTACTCGAGGCCCTGAACCTTTCGCTCTAAAACCGCACCAGCCCCCTAGACTCGATCCTCCGCAACTTCCAACACCACGGAAGTGACGCGCCTACCCCCGAGGCATTCCGGGACTTGGAGTTCCCTCTGACGCGGAAATGGCATAGCCGCTGCACGCCACGTCCCGGGAGCGACGCAAATAGAAGGGACGTCCCTGCTGCCTCCTCACACCCTGGGGGCGGGCATTCTGGGGGACGGGCTCCGCCTAGGCCCCCGGCTGAAAAAGGGAAGGGTTACAGACTAAAAGGGAACTCGGGCGCAGTTTGAGCGTTTGCTCCGGATTGTGCCGCACCCTTGCTTCCTGCCGGGGTGGGGCCGCCTGTCTAAGGCGAGCTCCCGAGCATCGAGAGCTGGGGCCAGAGTAGCTTCCTGCTGTCCCCGCAACCATAGAGCGCGGGCCCAGGGCGCCGCCCGCGGGTGGGGGACGTTCCGGGGACGGAAGTGGCCGAGAGAGTGTCGAAGGGAGGGCGAGGCCGGAACCCGATTGCCACCGGGAGAACGAGCGGGTTAGCGGGCCGGCGGGCGGGGCACGAGCCGGGCAGCGCAGGTAGGCCGGACCGGGCCGAGCCGGAGCCTCAGGGTGGGGCCGCAAGGCCAGGCCCGGGAAGCGGGCGGGCGAGCGGGCGGGGCCCTCTGACTCTCCTGCGTCTCCTATTTCGGGTCCTGTTGGAGAGGTCAGTGTCCAGTGTATCTCGGCTTGGGATCGTAGTTAAGTAGGCCGTTTTAAGGGAGGGAGGCCCTTACTGGGATCAATCCTCTGTCTGGAATAAGTTTTGGGGAGGGCGAGATGTGGGTGGCAGTGAGGCGCAGAGCGGGGATCGGCTTTGAGGTTAGCTGATAGCGGGTATGTGGGTAGCTGCGGGTTAGTTTGGGATTAGGTGGAGTTGGGTTTAGGAATCAAGGTTAGTTTAAGGATTTTTAAAGCCGGAGTTGGAAATTTAGAGTTACTAGTGTGAGTCAGGTCCGTTTTATGTAGGTGAAGTTTGGATTAGGTCATTATTTTGTCTTCCGGCCAACGTAAATCAAAGGTAGGATTCAGGGCCCATTTAAGGGTCAACACAGGAATTAAATTAGAAATCCAGTTTTAGGGATTAGAAAACATTAGCATGATACTAGGGATAAATATCAAAGGGATTGGTCAGGAATCAAGTAACAAAGGAGTTTTAGGCTTAGAAATCAACATTTAAGGTTATGGTCAGGGAATTTGGTGCTAGAGGTAAAAATTAGATCAGTATTAGGGATCAAGGATTGAGTACCGGTGTCTGTTAGAAGAGGGATGAATGTCAAAGCCAGTTTTGGGAAACAGGAAACAAACTAGGGTCTGGGTTAATGTTAGGAATTAGGGTTAATTTTAGGAGGGGGTTATGGTTGAGGTTCGGGTAGTTGACCTCAGATAGATAAAATTTAAGAGATTGGCGGTAGGTAGGTGCACTCGTTTTGTGGGGAGATCTCATTCCTACATAGTTTTGTGGGTTCTCTAGCCCAGAGATACGATAAACTAATTTCACATTAGGGTTCTGGGCTTCACTAGAATTGCAGATATCTGGGATTCCAGCTTCTTTATTCTGCTCTCTAAATCCAATACTCTTGCTGTGGTCACCACAGTTGAGGGACAGGGATTCCTGGACTATGTTGTTTACAAGATAGGAGGTGGGAATGGGCCTGGGATCCAGGAGTTGTACAAGGCCTAGTCATAAGTGGGGAACTACTTAGGAAGAGGGGACTGTGATTAAGGGGAGGCTGACCATGGAAACACTGTTGCATGGGAAAAAGAAATGACTGAATCCTCTGAAAGTTCAGCCCTACTGACTCCCAATTCTCTCATTCTCTGGTTATTAAGTCCTCTCCAACTCTCCTCCCTGGCCATGCAGTTCACACCCTCCCTGCATACCCCTTTCTGCAAGCACAATCCTGCATACAGAATTCTCCCCTCACCCATAACTCTCCCGTACTTGTTCATCTTGCCAGTGGCTCCCGGCTGCAGTTCTGCCTCCCTTCCCATCCCTGATTCTGCACCTCCTACCATATTTTGCCCTCCCAAATCTGAGCTTTTCCATAATCTTAAAGCACTCTCCCACACTTTCCCCACTCACGCATTTACATACCTCCTGGTCATCTGCTGAATACCCTGCCCCCAGCCCAACATAACCGTCAAGTACCCCCTGGCCAGACCCTGGCCCTAAGCCTTCTTAATTTCTTGGTCCAATTGTAGATCCCCTTCCCCCACTCCCCAAACAGAAAAGAGGAAATGAGACCCAAAGAGGAAACTGGGTCTTGCTGATCCCACGCCCAGCCAGGCCACTGACCACACCCCCATTTCACTCCCAGCCTGACCCTGCCACTGACCACAGCACTATCCCCTACTCAGTGTGGCCCAGCTGCTGGTTATGCCCCACACCCACCCACCACCACCAACTCCAGCTCTGCTTATATACTGCCCCTGTCCTGTCACTCTCCCCCCAACCCCGTCCTGGCCTATTTAGCGACTGACCACAGCCCCATCTCTTGTCAGCCTCCTGCAGCCTGATCTGACCTCTGACCTCACTGTCATTCCCTGTCTTATAATATTTTTCTCCTTTGCCTAGCCTGATCCAGTGTTTGATCGTATATGTATTTTTCCTACCACCATCTTCCCCAGCCTTCTTCCCCATTTCTAGTCTGATACAGTCACTAAACTCATCCCTTCTGCCCCTTCCTGGTGCTAACCACGTCCGCATCTCCTATGCCCTCAGCTCAACCTGGTCCTGTCATTCTCCCCTTCCCAATTCCTTATGTAAACTCAAACCACCCCAGCCACTGAGTAGCTACTGGTGACAGAAGCTGTAGGACTCCAGTCTGACTTTGGGCCTTGGTCCCTGAAGGTTGACAGGACTCTCATCAGGTCCTGACATTTCCACCTCTTAAAACTACAAGTGAGCGGGGCGCCTGGGTGGCTCAGTGGGTTAAACCCTGTGCCTTCAGCTCAGGTCATGATCTCAGGGTCCCGGGATCGAGCCCCACATCAGGCTCTCTGCTCA
This sequence comes from Nasua narica, assembly GCA_028533885.1. Taxonomy (NCBI): domain Eukaryota; kingdom Metazoa; phylum Chordata; class Mammalia; order Carnivora; family Procyonidae; genus Nasua; species Nasua narica. The sequence goes on along the minus strand of CM052813.1, from coordinate 48,973,965 downwards.
GCGGAGAGCCTGCTTCCCCCTCTCCCTCTGCCTGCCTCTCTGCCTACTTGTGATTTCTCACTCTCTCTCTCTCTCTGTCAAATAAATAAATAAAATCTTAAAAAAAAAAAAAAACTACAAGTGAGCGACATCCTCCTCTCCACCATTCTAACTGCTGCCATCACTTCTCATTTGTGTTAATGCAGCGTCTTTCAGACCTATCTCCAAGGTAACTGCCAGAATTATTTTCCAAAATCTAGTTCTTGTTATGTCCCTTTTCTGCTCAAAGCCTCCCTTGGCCTCCTGGTACCCTCCAGTAGGTAAAATACTCCTTCCTTTCTAGTCCTCCCCTGCCCTTCCACCCTGACCCTGCCTTCCCCATCGCTGCTCCCTTGCAGGTACCCTGTGCTTCAGCCAGCCTGCCTGCTCACTCCCCTGAATGCTCCTCCGTGATTTCCTGCTCCTCCACCTTTGCTTATGCTCTTCTCTCTGCCTGGAATGCTACCCCTGACTCACCTCCGGCTGGCCTAGTAGAGACAGCTTGGGCTTTGGAGTCAGAGATGTGGGTTCGGATCCTGGCTTCACAACTTATTAGCTGTATGACTTTGGAGAATTTCCTTGAACAAGTATTTAACATCTTTATGCCTCAGTTTCCTAATCTGTAAAAACGGATATAATGATACCTATGTTGCCGGGTTGTTGTAAAGATTAAATGAAATTATGTATACAAAGAAATTGACATATCATCAATAAAAGGTAGATCCTTATGATTTTTATTATCTTTATTTAAAGTCCTAATTTCAAATGACACTTTTCACAAAGACTTTTTGGTCCCTCTTCTCTAACCTAAAGGGATCTCTCCCCTGAGCACACACCTCTTGCCTCTGACCACATCCTGCCCCGTGTTATAATTCTGTATTTGGCTTACCCGCTCAACTAACCGGGAGCCCCTTGAAAGTGAAGGCGAATTCTTGCTCTTCTTACTTCCTAGTCACTGAGAGTTTGGCCCAGGGCCTTTTTTACAACAGACCCTCAGAAATGCTTGTTGGATGAATGGAGGGAGAATGTCTTGTAACTGGAAGAGAGACGTTGGGGCAAGTTGTTCTCCCACGGATTGTGTTTGTGGGGAAGCTGTGTGCGTGGGATGAGGTTTTTACGGGAAGATAATGTGGTCGTGATGGGGTCTGTGTAAGGGACTGCGTGTTTGAGATAACTTGTATGTGGAGACAGTATAAGTACCTTTGTGGTAAAGAGCTCTGTGCATAGACTGGGGTGCAGTTGGGGAGAATGAATATGCATAGATAGGTATAGGTGGTGAGGGGCTATGTGGGGGGAGATCAGGTCCAGCCCCCTTGAGCTGCCCAGTCCAGCCCGAAATGAGCCTCCAGGAGCCTGAGGCCGGATATGTCAGTCTCACCCACAACCACCACCCCCTTCTCCACCCCCCCTGCCCCCGCGGTTGCGGACTCAAGAGGCCAAATTTGGTAACAGACTGTTATTCCCCCAACCCTCATACATTCTGACTTTGTCTTCAGGTTTCTCTCTCCCTTGTCCCTTTCTGTAGCTCCCTGTCTTTCTGCAGCTCCCTTTGTGCGTATCTATTCTGACTATATTCTCCATGTACCCTAAATTCTTTACTCCCCAGTATACTTACATTCCATTCCTTGCTAGGATTTGACCTCTTGTCCTCCACCCCCCCCCCCCAATTGCCCAACTCTTCTGGAATGCATCTCAGGAATGTCTTGAGGGAGGAGGAGTTCCCTGGGAGAGGGATTGGTGGGGGGCATTGTTGCTGTTTCATAAAACACGATGGAAAAGGGAGCAAAGTTCTCAGGCCAGAGGAGGAACTGGATAGCTTCTCTGCATATTTCCAAGGGGCTCGTTCTGTGCCCTCATTATCCTCGTTCACTTCTCAATTCCTTTTCCTTCCTCACCATCTTGTAGCTATGTGGGTGTCCACTCAGGCCCAGCCTGGGAGTAAGGGTAGGCATGACTCATCTCCCTTATCGGGGTCTCACCAGAGGTTTCCGTGCTTGAAGAAGAAGGGGGTGTCCATATGTCCGGAGGAAGTGGGGGAGACTTGCAATTTCAGCGAGGGTGGAGGGTCCTTTCAGTCCTGCCCTCAGCTCCTCTGACTCCTCCACTTCGCTGACCCTCCAGCTCTCCAGCCAGGTCTGTCAAGCTACTGGGAGAGAGGGCCGAGGAATGGGGGAGGTGGGCAGAGAGCTGGGGAGACTAGAAGGGTCCTCGCTTGTTTGGAAATAAAGATAGCAAGTAGTTTCTTGTGAGACTCTGGACTGTTTATAAGGTCAGAATGGTCTCTCAGATCCCTGTTCCACACCTTTCCTACATATACCTGTCTCCTGTTTCTAGATTTTTCAGTCTTTTTCACCTCATCCTTCCTGACCTCTTTACCTTCCAAAAACCTATCCCTTCCCAACTTCCCTGGTTCCCAACTGGCTTCAGTATCCCAGCACTCCCACCTGTGTCTAACCTTCCTCCAGTCCTGCCTTTCCCCACTTGTGGTTTGCCACTTGCCAGGAGGGGAATGGGCAGCCTGGAGTTGCTCATTCTCTCAGTTGAGAGGAACCAATCCCTGTACCAATTGGGTCACATCATCAGCTGCCAGGCAGACTTGTCCTCTTGTCCCCCTGGGTGCCACCTGCCACCTGCCAGGGTTCCTCCAGCCTGCTGAGAGATGGTGTCAGGGAGGGAGGGGGAGCTCAGGGTGGGACTGATCTCTCGAGCTGCACTGAAAACACCGTCAAGGGAGGCAGTGAGACGGGGGGGCAGAGCTTGAGAAGGACTTACTGAAGACAGGAGAGCATGAGATCAGTTGTCGTGAGAACTGGGTATTCACTTGGTTACTTGGAGCAAGGACCAAGTTAGAGGGACTGAGCTCTTCCTCTGACCTGCCTTGAAACTACCCCACCTGCCCCACCATGTCTGATATCCATTATGCAAAACTGAGGTGTTGCCAAGGTAATTTCTGAGATCCCTTTGGATTAGAGAATCATCATTGTAGCTTGACTGCCAAGGAAGCCAGATATGGGGCCAGGCTCGCTGGGAAGGCCCCTCCCTCTCCAGTTAGACAGCACAGCAGCCAGTGTTTGGTCTCCCTGCCGGGCTAGCTAGAGTCGGTGTTTGCAGGCTTCAGGATCTCTTGGGAATTACCTAATATAACGTTCTCATTTTGCAGAGAAGGAGGCTAAAGCTGTCAGAGGGGAGGTCACGTGATGAGTCAGGGCAGAGCTCTGAAAATCCCAGACAGGAAATAGCCAGCAAGACCTACTGAGAGGGAAGAGAGAAAGAGAGAAAACGAATGAACCAAGAAAAGATGAAAACAAGGCAGGGCTGGGAAAGAAGCAGGGTAGGGGCCAAGAGAGAGACACTTGGCAGACGGAAGGGAGGCACAGATTCTAGTGTTAGGGACAGGACGGTGTCCTCAGGGAACACTGCATTGCAGGCCAGACTCACACCTAACGACTCTAAGGTGGTTAGGATTGGTTCTTTGGGTATAAATAATCCTCCATTCTTTAAAATGCTCAAATAAAACAAAATAACCACATTACTATTTGCTCTGGTGGGTCCCTTTCAAAAACACCGCTCCCTGGGGCTCCATGTGGGGGACCTCCTCTCCTCTAATGAGGACGTGTGCTAACGTGCTGATGCCACGGGCCAGGTAGAGGCAGGCTGGAGAAGAGAAGCTGCCACCATGGTTGCACTTTCGCTGAAGATCAGCATTGGGAATGTGGTGAAGACGATGCAGTTTGAGCCGTCCACCATGGTGTATGATGCCTGTCGCATCATTCGTGAGCGCATCCCAGAGGCCCTGGCTGGCCCTCGTGAGTCGGAGTACCCTGGTGGTGGGGGGTGGGAGTCCTCTGTCCCTCCTTGTTCCAGGCTCTTGGCTTTCAGGGATGACCCCATTGTCCCTCAAGGCTTCAGGCCTGTGCTCCCTGGTTCCCTCTCTCCCCCATAGGCCCTTGGTCTCTGGGGAAATAGTAAGGGAACCATGTAGCCATTCAGCCACACTGGGGTCCTCGTAAGTCTGAGGTGATCCTTCCTCTCTTTTAGCCAGCGATTTTGGGCTATTCCTATCAGATGAAGACCCAAAAAAAGGTATATGGCTGGAGGCCGGGAAAGCTTTGGATTATTACATGCTCCGAAATGGGGTGAGTATCACTTCATCAAGGCCCATTAACATCCCCTTCCTCCACCTCCTCTTTTCAGCACCCGTAGCTGTTGTCCCTGACCCCCTCCAGGCTTTCTATCACAGGCAGTCAGAATAACCTGCTTTTTGAGTGAGCCACCATAGCGTTCCTTTTAGTGATCTAGTTGCCTCCCCTCTGGCCATGGAAAAAGGAAGTAATAGCTCGGGCTTCAAGGGGGCCCCTCCTCCTGTTCCCGCCCCACCAGGACACCATGGAGTACAGGAAGAAACAGAGGCCTCTGAAAATCCGCATGCTCGACGGAACTGTGAAGACCATCATGGTGGATGACTCCAAGACCGTCACCGACATGCTCATGACCATCTGTGCCCGCATCGGTAAGGGGTCTCGGTGGGGCTGAGGGCTCGGGAATGGAGGCTCCCTCTCTGCCAGAGAACACAGATGTGGTGCCTGGGGTGCCACCAACCCCTCCCCCTCCCCCAGGTATCACCAACCATGATGAATATTCACTGGTGCGAGAGTTGATGGAAGAGAAAAAGGAGGAGGTGACAGGGACCTTGCGGAAGGACAAGACACTGCTACGAGATGAAAAGAAGATGGAGAAACTAAAGCAGAAGTTGCACACAGATGATGAGCGTAAGCAGAAATAGAAAAAAGAGGGCCCTGGAAATGGTCGGGATGGGGGGAACAGAGGGGCAGCTGTTTATTCGTTAGTTATGGAGAATCTGCTTTTGGGAGGCACTGTTTGAGACATGGGACACATCAGTAGTAAAACAAAGTCCTACACTCATGGAACGTCTCAGTGAGAGAGGGTAGGAGATGAAGAGCGAAGAGCAGACAAGGCAGGTGCCCTAGGGGCTGGGCATTGAGGGGACTGTCTGTGTCCCAGTGAACTGGCTGGACCATGGCCGCACGCTGAGGGAACAGGGAGTAGAGGAGCACGAGACGCTTCTGCTGCGGAGGAAGTTCTTCTACTCAGACCAGAATGTGGACTCCCGGGACCCCGTACAGCTGAACCTTCTTTATGTGCAGGTGTGGAGAGGATTTGCCTGGGGTAGGGGAGGTAGGGAGAGGGGCAGAAGCCCAGCAAGGGGTATCCCTGCACCCACATACAACATCCGCCACCTTGTGTTCTCCAGGCACGAGATGACATCCTCAATGGCTCCCACCCTGTCTCCTTCGACAAGGCCTGTGAGTTTGCTGGCTTCCAGTGCCAGATCCAGTTTGGGCCCCACAATGAGCAGAAGCACAAGGCTGGCTTCCTCGAGTGAGTGACCCACATCCCAGACCCTGTCAGGGCCCAGGACTCATCACCATTTTGACCCCAACAGCCCTGCCCCCCTCCCAGGCCTTCTCTCTCTGTTCCTCTTCCAGTGCCCCAGGGTTTGACCCACACGGGTCCCTTTTTTGCCGCTGTCAGCTGTTTGTCTCCTCACTGACCCCATGTGGAACACGAATATAGCCCAGAATCTCTGCCTCTGCTCCATACTTCTCAAGCAAGCATGTAACCTCTTTGAGATTCTCTGAAGAATTTTAGTGTAGCAGCCAGAGGAAAACAGAGCATTTCTTCTCATAGGGAACATGGAAACTTGGGAACTTAGAAAGCTTCACAAGTCTCATCCACTGATACTCCTCAGAATGTGGAGAGCTCAACGTGGCTTGCTAGCTTCCTACACACATGATCATCCTTCTACTGAGCTCCTTCTGCTCTTGGTTCCCTGCAGTAGTGATCCAGACCCTCTTTCCCTCAGGGACTGAGCCTGCAACTCAGGTTCCCTCGTCCCTCTCCCTGTAGGGAGAGACATGGGCTGCACTCAAGAGCTCACACTAGGTCATCTCGACTTGATGGATAATCCCAACTGTGTTCCCTCAAGCCTTCCTTCTCCTCAAAGATAACACTGTCCTAGACATTTCCTCACACCCCCAGGCCCACAGTCCATGGCCCACATACCCCTGATGGTGTCCACTACATGCTGACCCTCCCTTTTCTGGTGTAGCCTGAAGGACTTCCTGCCCAAGGAGTATGTGAAGCAGAAGGGAGAGCGTAAGATCTTCCAGGTGAATGGGGGTAGGGGAAAGTGTTGGGGATGCCCCGGGAGCTTTGCTGCTTAATCCTACTGACTGAATGGGCCCCCGCCCCTTCCTTGTCTGCTCCCACCCCGCTTCCACCCACCAAGCTGCTCTCCCACCTCTCCTGTGCCAAGAAAGCGGAAGACCTGGGCCTTTCGTCTCGGCTCCATCACTGCACTTGCTGTGGAATTCAATTCAATATTCTTGTTTTCTTTTCTTTGCCTGTAACATGGGATGACAGTACCTGCCCTGGGTAGAATTGATAGGAGAAGCAAATGAGACAGTATGCCTGAAATTACTGTGAAAAGTATATCTTTGTACAAATGTGTTATCCCCACTTCTCGAATACTCAGCCCAAAAAGCCTTCTATTTGACCTTCTACTTCTTATCTGTTTGTTTCCAGAACATCTGCAAGTTCTTTAACTGTTTTCCCTGAATTGTCGCTTCTGCGTATCCTTCATCAGCCCCCAGCCCATCACCCTCTCTTTCTCACATCCTGCACCCCCTAACCTTTCCTGTGTCCCCCACAGTACGCTCCCATTGTAGTTAACGTCGCAACTCCTTGTCTGTGACACTGCCCTCCCACATTTTGCTAAACGTTTTATCCCATTTCCTACTCTCAGGCACACAAGAATTGTGGGCAGATGAGTGAGATCGAGGCCAAGGTGCGCTACGTGAAGCTAGCCCGTTCTCTCAAGACATATGGCGTCTCCTTCTTTCTAGTCAAGGTGGGCTTCTCACTGTCCTCCCCGGTCCTACTCTTATCCTTTCCCTTCAAAGTCTGGCCCTGCCCTTGGTCACATTTACCATCATCCCTACGAGTCCCAGTTCTCTGCCTTACTCCAACCTTGTGAAAACTTACCCTGTTGTCAGCCCTCTGCCACCACTTGGCTCCCACTCCTGTGTTTTCCCTGGAGGAGCTTGTCCCAGCTCCATCTCCACACCCAGTTCTGCTCTCCCGCACTCCTCAGCACCCCCTTGTGGCCTAGATCTGATCTGCCTGTTCACTCTGGGTGGCCTCTGGCCACACAGCACCAATGATCACCTCTGCCTCACAGGAAAAAATGAAAGGAAAGAACAAGCTGGTGCCTAGGCTTCTGGGCATCACTAAGGAGTGTGTGATGCGAGTGGACGAGAAGACCAAGGAGGTGATCCAGGAATGGAGCCTCACCAACATCAAACGCTGGGCTGCCTCTCCTAAGAGCTTCACCCTGGTGAGTCTGGGGGCCCAGAGGGGAAGGGGCTTTGGAATTTCCAGGTGGGGGCAGATGCAGGGGTCTCTCCCCTCCCTTGGGATAGCACAGTGAGTGTGACTCCATAAAAAGGGAGACCTCTGTAACCATTACGGGACCGTGGAGTTGAGATTAGAGGAGAAGCTTTGCTGGAGAGTAAGTGATGCTAAAGTGAAGCAGTCTGAAAAATCAATAGGACAGAACTGTCACCAGCGAGCTGAGCGTGCAGGATACTTGGGGAGAGGGAAGGAAAAGGGGATAGAAAAAATAAGCTTCCTGTCTTTCAGCAGCAACTATATAATAGTTTCCCCCCCGGCTTTATATTTCCGTGTGCTGGATTGGAAACTGATACCACCTTGATGAAGTGCCCCATTGAGGGGATAAGAATTTCATAAAAGCTATTTTTCCATTTTGGATACTAGTGCTAATCCTCAGTTGTGGTCACTCAATGATAAATGTTTGTGTCTTCCCAACTTTATTATCAGGGGAGAGAAAAGAGATTTCATGGATGGCATGCATGTGAAACTATGCAGCACAAAGATCCTTCTCAGAAATAAAGTGTTGCCCTCCAGGGAGGAAAACAAAGAAAGAGAAAACTGAAGAAGGGTGGGCTTCTCCCTAGGGAGCTGTTAGCAGGGAAAGCCCTCACCAGCTCCTCCGTGGGGCTCCCACCCTACCCTTTTCCATCCTGGGTAGATGCCCACTCTCCCTCCAAGCCCCCGCCTTGTCACCCTAGGATTTCGGGGACTACCAAGATGGCTACTACTCAGTACAGACAACGGAAGGAGAGCAGATCGCACAGCTCATCGCCGGCTACATCGATATCATCCTTAAGAAGGTGCCCGTCCCAGCCTTTTTCTTATCTTCCCCGACCTTTTACCCAAGTCGGTCCTTTCAAAGTAGGGAGCCAGGTTCTGGAAAAAGGCTGACTAGGGGAAAGGAGGCTACCTTTTCCCTGCCTCTCCTTTCTTTAATTGCTGTTCCTTTTCCTTCCTACAGAAAAAAAGCAAGGATCACTTTGGGCTGGAGGGAGATGAGGAGTCTACTATGCTGGAGGACTCAGTGTCCCCCAAAAAGTACGAAGGCATCTGGGCTGATCCCATCCGTCAGGGGCGGGGATGGCAGGGCCTGACTCCAACGACTGCTGAGGGGTGGGAAATCCCTAGGTCGGTTCTTGGACCAGTCACAGGCTCTTTAGACACCTCACGTGCCCCCTAGACCCCAAGACCTGCAAAGGTAGTAGAGCTGGCTGGGCTGGGGGTGAGGGCACAGGGTCCTCCGAGTGCTGCCCAGGGTGTCCCCTCTCCAGGTCCACAGTGCTGCAGCAGCAGTATAACCGGGTGGGGAAGGTGGAGCACGGCTCTGTGGCCCTGCCCGCCATCATGCGCTCCGGAGCCTCCGGGCCTGAGAATTTCCAGGTGGGCAGCATGCCACCGGCCCAGCAGCAGATCACCAGCGGCCAGATGCACCGAGGACACATGCCCCCTCTGGTAAGAGTGTGCTGCTACCAGGGTACCAGGCCATTTCCCCCCCACCCTCAACCCCACCCCCACCCCGTCAGTGGGGCCCAGCCAGGAGCTAGGCAGTCTTGTATTCTTCTTCCTAGTCTCGAGTTCTCCTTTACCTTCTCCTGCTCTTGTGTTGCAGACGTCAGCCCAGCAGGCGCTCACTGGGACCATCAACTCCAGCATGCAGGCCGTGCAGGCTGCCCAGGCCACCCTGGATGACTTCGACACTCTGCCCCCTCTGGGCCAGGATGCTGTGAGTACGGGAGGAGGGGGGAGGAGCGGCTGGCGGTGCTGAGGCCGAGACTCCCTGGACAGATCGGGGTTGACCAAACCAGGGCAGGCCCTGAGCTTTGCTTCTCTGTCTCTCCCTCGCAGGCCTCTAAGGCCTGGCGTAAGAACAAGATGGACGAATCAAAGCATGAGATCCACTCCCAGGTCGATGCCATCACGGCCGGTACTGCCTCCGTGGTGAACCTGACAGCGGGTAAGCCGGACTCCAGGCTCGCCGTGCGGGGGGGGGGGTGGCTCGTGTGAGCACGAGTGTGACTGGCTCTGGGTGGGACCGCACCTTGACTCACGGAAGAGCGTGTGCGTGTACGTCTCTCTCCGGATGTGTGTGACTAACGCCTCTGACTGTGCACCTCCCCCGCCCGTCATCTGGCCTGCCCGCCTCTCACTCGTGCTCTTCCTCGTCTTCCCTCAGGGGACCCTGCGGAGACAGACTACACGGCGGTGGGCTGTGCGGTCACCACCATCTCCTCCAACCTCACGGAGATGTCCCGTGGCGTGAAGCTGCTGGCGGCGCTGCTGGAGGATGAGGGCGGCAGCGGCCGGCCCTTGCTGCAGGCCGCCAAGGGCCTCGCCGGGGCAGTGTCCGAGCTGCTGCGCAGTGCCCAGCCTGCCAGTGCTGAGGTCGGGGCCACGGGCTGGCACCAGGGCAGAGAGCCCAGAGGAGAAGGGGGCAGTCCAGGCTGCAGGGTGGAGGCGGGGGACCTCAGGGCCTGCAGGACCCAGGGACATGTGGGCAGGGCCCGGGCAGCTTCTGACTGGTGTCCACTCTCCACAGCCCCGTCAGAACCTGCTGCAAGCAGCTGGGAACGTGGGCCAGGCCAGTGGGGAGCTGTTGCAGCAAATTGGGGAAAGTGATACTGACCCCCACTTCCAGGTTAGTGACTTACCCAACCCCTAGAACGTAAGCTTCTTGGAGAAAATCTCTGACCCTGAATCTAGTTCCTAATCCTGTTCCTACAAATCAACTTCTCAGAGCCAGTCTGAACCTCTGCAGGGAATGACACTGGGAACCTCCAGTCCCTTTTTTGGGGGATGAGAATTCAGAACTCCTGAGTCCAAACTAAATCTACTAGTTCACCCTTGGCTGATTGATATTTTATAGTGACCTGTCATCTTTTCCTTGTCTTCCCCATATATAGCCCTTGTCCCAACTTAAGACCCTGAAACCCCCTCCATGCCACCCCGAGGACGCTGTTCCTCTAGCTGCCCCTTCCCCACCCCATGCCGGCTTCTTCAGCTGACTTGTCATCCTGGATTTCCCACGCAGATATGTGCACCCAGAGGGGCTGGGGCTCCATCTCCCCCTGATACCCCCACGGTAACGGCCTCTGGCCTGGGCCTTCCCAGCTTTGTCCTCTCTGAGCCGCATACACTCGCTCTGCTCCTCTCCCCCAGCCTCCTGGGGGAGCAGAACATGATGGGAGATGGGTAGGCATGTCACAGGCAGGGCTTGGGAAGATGGGATCACGGAGGGTTGTATGGGGTCTCGTACTCCAGGGTGACTGCTTCCAACCAAGATTGAGAAGAAATGGAGGAAAGAAGCTGGGGGTGGGAGGGACCCCAAGGGGTACCTCTCTCCATCCCACTGTAACACCACTGCCCCTCCCTCCCCATCGCCGTCCGAGTGTATCCGCCTCATGCATTTCTCCCTTTGGTGTAGGCTCTGTTTCTCTCGGTGTAGGTTTATTCCTCAGTGGGGGTTCTGTCCTACTGGGCGCTCGAGGCAGGGGCTTGGGGTAGCTTCTGGTTGCTTCTGCATACACTGTCCTATGATTGGAGTCAGTGGGAATAATGAAACAGCTTGTGCCTCTGAGAAGGGTCCCTGGATCCCAAGCCCAATCTCAGGCCCTGCTGACAGCTGTTTCCTCACAGGACGTACTAATGCAGCTAGCCAAGGCCGTGGCAAGTGCCGCAGCTGCCTTGGTCCTCAAGGCCAAGAGTGTGGCCCAGCGGACAGAGGACTCGGGGCTCCAGACCCAGGTCATTGCTGCAGCAACACAGTGTGCCTTGTCCACCTCCCAGCTGGTGGCCTGTACCAAGGTGAGCCCCAAAGATGGCGCCAGCCTGTGCTGAGGGGTGATGGCACCGCATACCCGAGCCTCTTGCTTCACCTCTTCGGCACGTCCTTACCTCTCCCAGTGGCTGCTGCACACACCACAAACACTCCACCTTGCAACTCCTTTTCACAGCCTTCGTCTCTCACGTGTGGTTTGCCCACAGGTGGTGGCCCCTACGATCAGCTCACCTGTCTGCCAGGAGCAGCTGGTGGAGGCCGGACGCCTGGTGGCCAAAGCCGTGGAGGGCTGTGTGTCAGCCTCCCAGGCAGCCACAGAAGATGCACAGCTGCTGCGGGGGGTAGGAGCGGCGGCCACCGCTGTCACCCAGGCCCTGAATGAGCTGCTGCAGCACGTGAAGGCCCACGCCACAGTGGCCGGGCCTGCTGGCCGTTACGACCAGGCCACTGACACTATCCTCACTGTCACTGAGAACATCTTCAGTTCCATGGGTGATGCTGGTAAGGATACCACTCCCAGGCAGACCACGAACCCCAGTGAGGCTCCCTGAGCCCAGTGGACATTGCCTTGCAGACCCGCCACCTCCCCCTAAGGACTCAGCACGGTAGCCTAGATGTGTAGTGTCTCTGAAACCTCCAGTTTCTCCTCTGTAAAGCAGGAATATTATCCCTGTTCTGCCCTCTTTGGTGCATTTAGAGAATATGCAGAAGCCTACACAAACACAGCTGGAAGTTGGAAGGTGGCATTAAGAGATGGCCTTCCCCACTCCACCCTCGCCTCTCACCCCTAAAAGCCTTTACGAGGAGTATCTTATCCTCTCAAGACTATTTGCTGAAAATACCCATTACAGACCGTCTTCGCATGAAAGCCCACCAGGAAATCTCCCTCTCCAAGATCCTAAACTCAAACAACAGTAACTCCAGGGGAATTACTTCGACAACCTTTCTGTCTCTTTAACTGTCCTCAAGAGCACTGTCTACCTTGTCTGCACCCTTTTCCCCCCACCCCTGGCACCCTCGCAGTGTCTCTGGCTTCCTTACCTGACTGTGTCCTGTCCTCTCAGGTGAGATGGTACGACAGGCCCGCATCCTAGCCCAAGCCACCTCTGACCTGGTCAATGCCATCAAGGCTGATGCCGAGGGGGAGAGTGACCTGGAGAATTCTCGCAAGCTATTAAGCGCCGCTAAGATCCTGGCTGATGCCACGGCCAAGATGGTGGAGGCTGCCAAGGTACGAAGCCTTCTGTGCAAACTCCCAGACTGAGACCTGAAAGGAAGTATAAAGGTCCAAACAGTCATCCTTTCCTGGTGGGAGAGACTCAGGAAAAGCAGGAAATACCTGAGAACAAATAGAAGCACTCAGGAAGTAAATGTGGCCCAGGCTTCTGCCGGAGTGCTTGCTAACTGACAAGATACCCGTGCCCTTTTTCTTCCCCTAAGTCCAAGGTCTGCTGTCCTTAGTTTCCCCTACTTTTCTGCCTGCTTCCTGGTCTCTCCTGGGAACGCACAGAAGCATTCAGTCCTCAGCAAGGCAGGGGGACACAGGGACGCAGGGTGCAGAAGACTGTCAGGAGGAAGCTAAGAGGCTCTCACACTCCCTGGGCTCTGGGGCTCTTCAGTTTGCAGGAGTAACGAGGTCCTCTCACGTGGTTTTTTACGATCCCAGCTCTAAACTGTGTCCCCCTCGTCCCAGAGAGCCCTCCTCACCCCCATTTGCTAGTGGCATTTTGTGGGGAGTAGGGAAAGACACATGGCTCCTTCCCCCAAGAGGGACAGAAGCAATAGTTCCACCTAGAGAGGGTCCAAAGGGAATCCAGGGCCCCCCTATACCTCCCTTTTGGCTGCCCGAGGCAGCTCATCTCAGCTGCGGTTACCTTTAGAGCAGAGAGTTAGAATGACTTTGAGGAAAATGTTTGAGTCTGGAGGGCTCCGAGCAGGGTTTATTTGAGTGATGACTGTCTTTCCACTTCTGTCAGGGAGCAGCCGCCCACCCTGACAGTGAGGAGCAGCAGCAGCGGCTGCGGGAAGCGGCCGAGGGGCTGCGCATGGCGACCAACGCAGCTGCGCAGAACGCCATCAAGAAGAAGCTGGTGCAGCGCCTGGAGGTGAGGCTGGGAGGTGAACCAGGAGCAAGGGTGTGTGGGAGGGATGATGCAGGGGAGGACGTGCAGAGACAGACTCGAGCAGCATCTCCTCGTGGGCTAGCACGGCCAGGGTGGGCCAGAGACTGAGTAGGGGACCACCTGGGGCTTGGCCTAACGCCTCTGTCCTCACAGCACGCAGCCAAACAGGCTGCGGCCTCAGCCACACAGACCATCGCCGCAGCCCAGCACGCAGCCTCCACCCCCAAGGCCTCTGCCGGCCCCCAGCCGCTGCTGGTGCAGAGCTGCAAGGTGAGCCACAGTGGGAGGAGGTGTGGGAGGAGGGACTTTCCCTCGATCCGTGGCGAGGCGGCTCTCATGACGTTTTCCCCCACAGGCTGTGGCAGAACAAATTCCACTGCTGGTGCAGGGCGTCCGAGGGAGCCAGGCTCAGCCTGACAGTCCCAGTGCTCAGCTGGCCCTCATTGCTGCAAGCCAGAGCTTCCTGCAGGCAAGGCCCCCTCTCCCACCTCTTAGACAAGACTCTTCCCACCCTCTGAGCCCCCGAGATAGCCTGCAGTTTAAAGCTCCGCCAATAGCCTCCTTCCTGGACCGAGTCACAGCACTGCCTGTGTCCTCATGAGTCCGTGTACCCAAGCAGATGGTACATTCATCTGCCCGCCTGTTCCCCAACAGCCAGGTGGGAAGATGGTGGCTGCTGCGAAGGCGTCAGTGCCAACAATTCAGGACCAGGCTTCGGCCATGCAGCTGAGTCAGTGCGCTAAAAACCTTGGTACTGCCTTGGCTGAACTTCGCACCGCTGCCCAGAAGGTATGGGAGCTGGCTGGCTTTGGAAAGTAAGGGGAGGGGCGCCTAGGTGGCACAGTTGGTTAAGCATCCAACTCCTGATTTTGGCTCAGATCATGATCTCAGGCTGGTGAGATCATGCCCCATGTCAGGCTCCACGCTCAGCGCAGTCTGCTTAAGTTTCTCTCTCCCTCTCTCCTTCCCTGCTGTGCATGCGTGCCCATGCACACACTCTCTTTCTCTCTCAAATAAATAAATCTTCAAAAAAAGAAAAGAAAGAAAGAAAATGAGGGTGGAGTTCTGGGATGATGGGGAGTCTGCAGAACAACCTAAAACAAGTGTAATTGTATGACCTGGGGCATCATTGAGACACAACAGTACCTCCTGTACCCAAAACCCCTTATCATTGTAGGCTCAGGAAGCGTGTGGGCCTTTGGAGATGGATTCTGCCCTGAGTGTGGTACAGAATCTAGAGAGAGACCTGCAGGAAGTGAAAGCAGCAGCTCGAGATGGCAAGCTTAAACCCTTACCTGGGGAGACTGTAAGTATTCTTAAGACCTCATTCTTGGGCGCCTGGGTGGCTCATTCGGTTGAGCATCTGCCTTTGGCTCAGGTCATGATCTGAGGGTCCTGGGATTGAGTCCTGCATCAGGCTCCCTGCTCAGCAGGAAACTACTTCTCCCTCTGCCTGCCGCGCCCCCTGCTTGTGCTCGCTCTCTGTCTCTCTCTCTCTGTCAAATAAATAAATAAAAAATCTTATTTAAAAAAAAAAAAGAAACCCTCATTCTTAATCAAACCCTGAGGTTTTCTTTCCTACCTGTGCTCCAGAGCTGCCCAAAACCTTCATTTAAACTGCCAGCTGATAAATTGATAAACTCCCAACTAGCTTCCCAAGGTCCCATTTCCCGGGTCTTTCTGCCCCTGAGTCTCCCACCTCATCCCTAGATGGAGAAATGTGCCCAGGACCTGGGTAACAGCACGAAAGCGGTGAGCTCCGCCATTGCCCAGCTGCTGGGGGAGGTCGCCCAGGGCAATGAAAATTACGCAGGTATGCGGAGGGGCAGGGGACAGGAGCTGAAGGAGGGATGGCACTGACTGAGGAAGCCACGGGGACTGGGGCCTGGCAGTAAAGGCGCCTTTTCCCTTCATCTGCCCAGGGATCGCAGCTCGGGACGTGGCAGGTGGGCTGCGGTCCCTGGCCCAGGCCGCTCGGGGTGTAGCCGCCTTGACGTCAGATCCCACAGTGCAGGCCATTGTGCTTGACACCGCCAGCGACGTTCTGGACAAGGCCAGCAGCCTCATCGAGGAAGCAAAAAAGGCAGCCAGCCATCCCGGGGACCCTGAGAGCCAGCAGCGGCTTGCCCAGGTCAGGTCTGGGGAAAAAGCCACTTCCCCCACGGCCCAGCCTGACTGGAGTCAAGTTTCATCCGAGCTGATAGGCCCCTTCCCAGGTCTGCTCTCGACAGCTCCTGTCTGGAGTCCACCGTTTCCTTCAGTCTTGGGAGGAGGGTCTCAGTCAGCCTGAGGCAAGGGCCTAGCTGAACACCGAGTTCGAGACAGTTGGATCACTATCACTTGATACCTTAACTTCAGCCCCTTCAGCTGCACACCCTCTTTCCTCTTCGCTTTCGGAGGCAGGAGAACAATTAGTTGTTTCCCATGTCCCCGTGAGTGGAGAGCCTCTCCCAAATTGTTTCCATTTTGGCAACGCCTGTCTCCTTTTCCACCTCAGGTGGCTAAAGCGGTGACCCAGGCCCTGAACCGCTGTGTCAGCTGCCTGCCTGGCCAGCGAGATGTGGACAATGCCCTGAGAGCAGTGGGAGATGCCAGCAAGCGACTCCTGAGTGACTCGGTAGGAAGACTAGGGGGGTGGGGGGCACATAGGAGTCGAAGAACTCCCAAGCTTCTCCTTCCACCTCTAGACCTCTCCTTGACCTTGACTTCCCAGATTTACCCTCTTTCGTTACTCCCAAGCTTTGTGCCCACCTCCCAGCGCTCCTTGACCAAACTGTCCCTCGCATCACTCCCCATGCTCGCTTCTGACTTTCTCTCCGACCCTGCAGCTTCCCCCCAGCACCGGGACGTTTCAAGAAGCTCAGAGCAGGTTGAATGAGGCTGCTGCTGGGCTGAATCAGGCAGCCACAGAACTGGTACAGGCCTCTCGGGGAACCCCCCAGGACCTGGCTCGAGCCTCAGGTCGATTTGGACAGGACTTCAGCACCTTCCTAGAAGCTGGCGTGGAGATGGCAGGACAGGCCCCGGTATGAAAAGGCACAGGGTCCAGCTGGGTTAGGCAAGGGGTGCCTGTGCGACTGCTCGGTCTTGACCTCGGCCCTGCCTCCCTCCCCCCTCCCCGCCCGGTCTCTAGCAACATTTGAGTGTCTGGGACAGAAGAGCCCCTTTGGAGACAGATAAGAAAGGACTGACTGGATAATGGGTTGACCTTTTCACTTTCAACAGAGCCAGGAGGACCGGGCCCAGGTCGTGTCCAACTTGAAGGGCATCTCTATGTCTTCGAGCAAACTCCTTCTGGCTGCCAAGGCCCTGTCCACAGATCCTGCTGCCCCCAACCTCAAGAGTCAGCTGGCTGCAGCTGCCCGGTAAGTAGGAGCTGGGAAGCCCAGGCTTGCAGTGTTGAAGACACTGGGGAGGGGACATTTCATGAGAAGTCCCAGCTCAGGAGTGGTTACAGATGGAAGAGAAATAGACACTCGGCATGCAGAGAGGACCCAAGAACAATGACCTGTGTGTGCATCCACTCCACTTCCTGTTCCTCCCAGGGCGGTGACCGACAGCATCAACCAGCTCATCACCATGTGCACCCAGCAGGCGCCGGGCCAGAAGGAGTGCGACAATGCCCTGCGGGAACTGGAGGTGGGCACTTGGCAGGCTGAGTGGTGTGGAGGCTGAGGAAGGTATTCTGGCTTTGGGGGTGAAGGCGGTGTCTTGAGTCCTACTTTGTCCTCCCCCGTACAGACTGTCCGGGAACTCCTAGAGAACCCAGTCCAGCCCATCAATGACATGTCCTACTTCGGCTGCCTAGACAGTGTGATGGAGAACTCAAAGGTAAGTGCAGCCCAGGAGGGCGGGGGGCAGGAAGATGGGGTGAACCGGGGGCTCCTCCGCCCCTCTGAGGACAGGGACGGACTCTCCTGATACCCTTTGTTTCTCAGGTGCTGGGTGAGGCCATGACCGGTATCTCCCAAAACGCCAAGAACGGGAACCTGCCAGAGTTTGGGGAGGCCATCGCCACAGCCTCCAAGGCCCTCTGTGGCTTCACCGAGGCAGCTGCACAGGTTATTCCCCTGCGACGGTCCCTGGACGGTCCCCTGCTTTCCTTCCCCCACCTCGTCAACAGCCTGAGGATAACCTGTAGATAACCAAGAAGTGACGCTGCCAAAACCAACTCTATGGAAACGATTTCTTTCCCCTCCTCCACAGAGATGTTTGTCAGCAACCATAGCGTACCAACAGTTTGGGTCACTGTCACCCCCGAGCCCCTCGTACCTTGGGTTACGATGACACTGTCCAGTCATGGGCCCTTGTCCAGCCCTGGCTGTCTTGGTATATGCTGATTAGCATATGCAAGTCCTTTTTCACATAACTCTCAATAGAGTTAAAATAGTACCAGTGACTACACTTCCAGGTAATTGAGTCACCACTTAGCTTTGCCTTTTTATACAATTATGAAATATAAAACAACCTGCAGGCTGTGAGGATTTTGCTCTTAGTACCTGAACCCTGAAGGCAGACTGGCTCTAGAGTTCCTCTCGGACTGTTTCCCTGGGAGCCTACCAGCCTGCGCCCCCAGCCTCCATCACCTCCCCCTGCCCTGTTCCGTTGGGTGGCCTATTCTGTATGGTGTGACATATTTCTGGAAAAACATAAAGAGGAACAAGCGGAGCGACCGTGTGTTGAAGTATAAATCAAACCTTCTGATGGTCTTCTAATTATAAAAAATCATTGGCAGCCATTATACCCATCCTTTCCATCTCTCCAAATCCCTGAAGCTTGGAGGTATTGCAAATATCAGTGATCCTAACAACCTGCAGTTTTCAGACTCTTGGAGAGGGGCTTTGCATGTGTGCACATGTGTGTGCATGCCAGGGTGGTTTTCAAACCTTTTTTGACTTCTATTTAAGTAAGCAGTACTTTTTACCTTATAGTCTCCCAGATGCACATCTACACAGAAGTATGATGAAACCCTTCCATGCGGGGCGCCTGGGTGGCTCAGTCGTTGGGCATCTGCCTTTGGCTCAGGTCATGATCCCAGGGTCCTGGGAGCCCCACGTTGGGCTCCCTATTCAGCAGGAGGCCTACTTTTCCCTCTCCCTCTGCCCCTGCTGTGTTCCCTCTCTCGCTGTCTTTTTCTGTCAAATAAATGAGAAAAATCTTAAAAAAAAAAAAAAGAAAGATACCCTTACCATATGGTTTTCTTTTTTTTTTTTTTTAACCTTTTTACCTTGTAAAATGTCCAGACACATTTAACAAAATAGGAGAAGTTTCTTTTTTTATAGTGTTATTATTATTTGTTAATATACCACCACTCACATAGTACCCTGGCTACCAAACTTAGCCTACTCCCCTTTGTCCCCACTGTCACTAGGCGGTCCCACCCGAGCGAGTCTTTCTTCCTCACCCCACCCCTCTGTCTCCCCAGGCTGCATATCTGGTGGGGGTCTCTGATCCCAACAGCCAAGCTGGGCAGCAAGGACTGGTGGAGCCCACGCAGTTCGCCCGTGCAAACCAGGCAATTCAGATGGCCTGCCAGAGTTTGGGGGAGCCTGGCTGTACGCAGGCCCAGGTAACTTAAGGGAGCAGGTATTATGGGCAAGTCTGGGAAGCGGTGCCTGGCTGGGATGGACTGGCCCAAGGGGGAGACGTGGGAGATGTGGGGGCACATTTCTCAGGTGACTCCGTCTTTCCTGATTAGACTTCCAGAGGTCTTGCTCTCCCTACACCAGCCCGCAGGGCTCCGCTTCCCTCCTGCGCTCAGAGGGCCTCTGTCGCGTGTCTGTCCCCGCAGGTGCTCTCCGCAGCCACCATCGTGGCCAAGCACACCTCTGCGCTGTGTAACAGCTGCCGCCTGGCCTCTGCTCGAACCACCAATCCTACTGCCAAGCGCCAGTTCGTACAGTCGGCCAAGGAGGTGGCCAACAGCACAGCCAACCTCGTCAAGACTATCAAGGTTGTCAGTGTTTGAAATTCCCATCTCCTCTTCCCTAGTCCCTGCATCGGTCCCTAGGGCCTGTGGCCACAGCCCATCTGCCTGAGCCCAAGCCCTTCCATGTCCATACTGGCCATCCCCAGCCTCTCCCCGCCCCCCTAGCCCAGGAGAGGACACCTGGGCTTTGCCTCCTTTGCCTGCAATCGGTCCTGAGGGCCTGTCACTCCCACTCCCAGGCGCTTGACGGAGCTTTCACAGAAGAAAACCGTGCCCAGTGCCGCGCAGCCACGGCCCCTCTGCTGGAGGCCGTGGACAATCTGAGTGCCTTTGCATCCAACCCCGAGTTCTCCAGCATCCCTGCGCAGATCAGCCCTGAGGTGAGGCGGCGTGAAGGGAGAACCAACGGGCCGGCTGCCCCCTCATCTTTGCAGGAGTCTTGAGGCTCCCCTCCCTGCCTCCTCTCTCCCCAGGGCCGGGCTGCCATGGAGCCCATTGTGATCTCTGCCAAGACCATGTTGGAGAGTGCCGGTGGCCTCATCCAGACAGCCCGGGCGCTGGCAGTCAATCCCCGGGACCCCCCGCGCTGGTCGGTGCTGGCTGGCCACTCCCGGACCGTCTCAGACTCCATCAAGAAGCTCATTACGAGCATGAGGTATTGCGGGGGTAGAGAACCAATGTGACTCGGGAACGGAAAGGTAGCAGAATGGCGGGGAGGGTGGGTAGTGCAATTAGATGGGGTAGTGGTGGACTGTTGTCCAAGATTTGGGGAATACGGGGAAAGCTAGACTAGCTTGGTTTTCAAGGGCTGTTCTCGGTGTGGGAGCCTATGATGTGTCCACAGGGACAAGGCTCCAGGGCAACTGGAGTGCGAGGCGGCCATTGCAGCTCTGAACAGCTGTCTGCGGGACTTAGACCAGGCTTCCCTTGCTGCCGTCAGCCAACAGCTTGCTCCCCGGGAGGGAATCTCTCAAGAGGTAAGGGGGAAATGGGTTATAAGAAAGCTTGCCTCTGGGAAGAGAGATGGCAGACTGGAGGAAGATGGGCGATCCAGGAGTGTGCCTCACAGAGACGCCGAGGGCACGGGAGGAGTATGCCCTGGGGAGGGAGTGAGTTCAGTATGCAGAGAAGTAGCAGGCTCTGTTCCAGGTCACAGTCAGCGCTCAAATTCGCTTCTCTCCCAGGCCTTGCACACTCAGATGCTCACTGCAGTGCAGGAGATCTCCCACCTTATCGAGCCGCTGGCCAGTGCTGCACGCGCTGAAGCCTCCCAGCTGGGACACAAGGTACCCGGAGAGACAAGTGGGGAGTCCCAGGGCAGGGCGAGCGAGGGTTCCTGGCCCAGCTGACCTCCACTCGAACCCCCACCTCAGGTGTCCCAGATGGCCCAGTACTTTGAGCCGCTCACGCTGGCTGCGGTGGGTGCTGCCTCCAAGACCCTGAGCCACCCGCAGCAGATGGCGCTCCTGGACCAGACTAAGACCTTGGCCGAGTCAGCCTTGCAGTTGCTGTACACAGCCAAGGAGGCCGGCGGGAACCCCAAGGTACCGAGACCGGGAGGGAGGGGCTGCTACTAGGCAGAGGTCAGGGAAGCAGGAACACCAGAGCCCCCCTCCGCTCACTCGCTCTGCCCTGCAGCAAGCAGCTCACACCCAGGAGGCCCTGGAGGAGGCTGTGCAGATGATGACAGAGGCCGTAGAGGACCTGACGACAACCCTCAACGAGGCAGCCAGTGCTGCTGGGGTTGTTGGCGGCATGGTGGACTCCATCACCCAGGCCATCAACCAGGTTAGAGTCCTCGGGTGCCTGTGGTCAGAGGTCCCCCTGGGCCAGGGCCCCTGAGCTTGGTGTCAGAGACCCTGATAATCTTTCTCCTTCCCCCATCTGCCCCCTTCAGCTAGATGAAGGACCGATGGGTGAACCAGAAGGTTCTTTTGTGGATTACCAGACAACTATGGTGCGGACAGCCAAGGCCATTGCTGTCACCGTTCAAGAGATGGTAAGTTTGGAGGGTGTAAGAAGGCTACCCCCGGGGAGTTCAGTGTGGGCATAACTTTACTTCTTCTGTTGTCACCAGGTAACCAAGTCAAACACCAGCCCTGAGGAGCTAGGCCCTCTTGCTAACCAGCTTACCAGCGACTACGGCCGCTTGGCCTCCCAGGCCAAGCCTGCAGCTGTGGCTGCTGAGAACGAAGAGGTAAACATGGGGGCAGCTGCCGTGAAGGGCTGCCCCCCTGCCCCTCACAGAAAATCCCAGTGGCAGGCCCCTTGTCCCCATCATGTCAGCCTCTGGGGCCATCCCACCCTTACTCTGTCTAGCCGCCTTTAGAAAGGGGAACATCCCCTCAGGGCCACTCTGCTAAAGAGTGATCAGGGATCGTGTAGGGACAGGATCAAAGTCACAGGGATTGAGGAGACAGCCGACAATCTAGAGATTTCCTGTTCTGCCGACCTCCCTCTGGGACTGTGGCTACTTCTC
Organism: Nasua narica; assembly: GCA_028533885.1. NCBI lineage: Eukaryota > Metazoa > Chordata > Mammalia > Carnivora > Procyonidae > Nasua > Nasua narica. The sequence continues at coordinate 48,952,168 of CM052813.1, read as the reverse complement.
TGCTATCCTGCAGGTCTGTAATCTCTTCTTAGTTCTTCCCTGTTGCAGGCCCATGAAGTTCTTCCTTCCCTAAGCTCCCGGCTTTCCAAGAAAGCAAGTAATTGGATCTTACTACCATACCTAATCCCCAGCCCCAGACCCCTCCTTAACCACATCCAGGCCAAATTGTAATCCGTGGCCCTCTGATTCAAATACCCCAGCATAAAGTGCTTCTCCTCCACCTCCTCACTGTGCTTAACGTAATCCTTGCCAGTTGGTGCCTACATGCTATTATTTTCCATGTGTAGGAGGTGACCTCCTGCCTGAAGGATCTGAAACAGGAAATCTGCGTGCTGGGCACTTTTTCTCATCGCCCTTTTAGTCTATGAGGAATGTTCTGTTAGGTCCTTTGTGACTCCTCCAAGCACAGTGGAGGTCCTGAGTGCCTTTTGTAAAGCCCCTCTGCCTTTCCCATCCGCCTGCAGATAGGTGCCCACATCAAGCACCGGGTACAGGAGCTGGGGCACGGCTGTGCCACTCTGGTCGCCAAGGCGGGTGCCCTGCAGTGCAGCCCCAGCGACGCCTACACCAAGAAGGAGCTCATAGAGTGTGCCCGGAGAGTCTCCGAGAAGGTGACTGCGCTCATTGCCATGGACTGGGGCACTGGCTCCCCAACCCCACCACCCTTCCCATCCTCTTCTCATCCCCCCGGGTCCCTCCTCTGTCCCATCTCCTGGATACCAGTGACCTTCCCCTTCCACAAGGCACTGACCGAGGTCACCACGTGCCTTTCCTCCCCCAGGTCTCCCACGTGCTGGCCGCGCTCCAGGCCGGGAATCGGGGTACACAGGCCTGCATCACGGCCGCCAGCGCGGTGTCTGGCATCATTGCCGACCTCGACACCACCATCATGTTCGCTACCGCCGGCACCCTCAATCGGGAGGGAGCTGAGACTTTCGCCGACCACCGGTGAGGAGGGAACTGGGGCTCCCGGAGGCAGGGTGGGATATGGGGCCAGAAGAGGCTGGAGGGGCTGGGGGAGGCCTGCGAAGGGGTGACTGAGCCGGGCCCTCCCTCAGGGAGGGCATTCTGAAGACCGCAAAGGTGCTGGTGGAAGACACCAAGGTCCTGGTGCAGAACGCGGCCGGAAGCCAGGAGAAGTTAGCACAGGCTGCTCAGTCCTCCGTGGCCACCATCACCCGCCTCGCTGACGTGGTCAAGCTGGGTGCAGCCAGCCTGGGAGCTGAGGACCCTGAGACACAGGTATTCACCTGACGCGCCTGCTTCTGGCCAGAGCCACTCACTGCCTGTTCCCCCTTTCCCTCCCATGGACCAGAGCCTCTGCCCTCTCGTGCAGGTGGTGCTGATCAACGCAGTGAAAGATGTGGCCAAAGCCCTGGGAGACCTCATCAGCGCAACGAAGGCCGCAGCGGGCAAAGTTGGGGACGACCCTGCTGTGTGGCAGCTCAAGAACTCTGCCAAGGTTGGAGGGGAACAAGCGCAGCATCAGGAGGGGGTGCGGCTGGCTGCGCCTCCTATTCCTTAACGTGACACCCTCTCCAACTCCTCGGATGCCCGCAGGTGATGGTGACCAATGTGACATCGCTGCTCAAAACTGTGAAAGCCGTGGAAGATGAGGCCACCAAAGGCACACGGGCCCTGGAGGCAACCACAGAACACATACGGCAGGAGCTGGCGGTGAGCGAGAGTCTGGGGCACCAGGGACTTGGGTCCGAGAGGGATCGTGACAGACTGTGAGTCTGTCTTCCACGTATCTTCACAGACACGCCAACAGTCACGCTCATTCCCCTTGCTCACTGCCGGGCTTCTCAAGTGAGCCGCGCTGGCGTCTGTCCCCTCCTCACCTACTTCTCAGTCAGCATTTGACACCTGCCCACTTTCCCCTGCCCCCCGGGGCCTCGGAGCCTCAGAGCTGCCACTTTCGGTGGCCTCTTCTTGGCCTTCATCTTCTTGAGACATTTTGAAATCATCTGATTGAGCAAGCCTCTCTGGAATTCTTTCTTCCTCAGCCCTCCGGGCAGCCGCTCTTGTCTCACTTCTCCAGCACGTCTTCCATGGTGTCAGCCAGCCACCTTCGGCCTAGCACGCACCAAGGCCGGCCCAAACGTGCAGATCGCCTGCTTTCTCTGTTCTCTTCTTTGGCAAGTTTAACCACTTCACCCTCCTTCTCTAGCAAGTTGGCTTCAGTTCTGAGTTTAGTTATTGTCAGCTGCCTTTTGACAGACCGCTGAATGCCAGGCCTCCCCGCTTCTGGCCAGCAAGCCACTTCCTCCTACAATGAAAGCCGCCTTCAGCCCTGCAGTCCCCTCGGTCACCTGCGACTTCCTGGCCTCGTTCCCCGATCTGGACCATTGCTTGTGCTCCCAGCCGCCCTCCTTTCCCGTCCCCCTGTGGGCACCATGGTTGGGATCCTCACCCGCTCTCCCTCACTGTGACTGCTGCACGGATTTTCTGCCTGGGACTCTCCTCTCCTTTGGTTGCTGCCATTCACGTTTCATCTTGCTCATTTCTGAATTCACATTTGTGATATGGTCCTTGGCGATACCCAAACTGAAGCTCTCAACTTTCTGCCTCCCAAACCTGATCATTCCCTCGTCTTTCCCTTCTCAGTCAGTGGCACTTTTTAATAAGGCAGATCCTAAAGGCAGGAATACAGCTATAACACTTGTTTTTCTCTCGTTGCCCGCATCTAAGCGCATTCCCAGGACGTGTCAGCGCTCCCTCCCAGTGGATCTCATTTTCTCTTTTCCCCATCTCCACCACCCCCACCTGTCCAGACCATCGCCAGTCCTCCGGCGTATTTATGCCGTAGCCCTCATCTGCTCTGCCCCCTCCCTCACTCTTCCGATACACTCTCTGCCCAGAGGAGCCACAGAACGTAAACCCAGCTATGGCACTTCGCTGCTTAAAACCCTTTAGTGAGTGTCCTGGCATCTGTGGCAAAATCCACACTACTTACCATCGCCTTCCAAGCCCCATGGCCCCTGCCAGCCTCCCCCTGTCTCCTTGTCCCGCTCTTCCCCCTCCCGCAGCCCCACTGCACTCTGTCCCTTCCTTCCTGCTGCAGGCCCTTGCACTTGCTTGACTCCAGGTTTTGGAATATCTGGCTTCTTCCAGTCCTTCAGGCTGCAGCTTAAATGTCCTATCCTCAGAGGCACCTGGCTGGCTCAGTCGGTGGAGCATGCAGCACTTGATCTCAGGGCTATGAGTTCAAGCCCCACTTTGGGTATAGAGATTACTTTAAAAAATAAAATAAAATCTTAAGAAAAGAAAAAAAAAGTCCTCTCCTCAGAGAGGCTTCCCCAGCCACCAACCTGAGAAAGGACCTCGTTTTTCTTTTCTTTTTTTTTTTTTAAGATTTTATTTATTTATTTACCAGAGAGAGGGAGAGCACAAGCAGGGGGAGTGGCAGGCAGAGAGAAAAACATCCTCCACTGAGCAGGGAACCCAACGTGGGACTTGATCCCAAGACCCGAGGATCATGACCTGAACCAAAGACAGACACTCAACCGTCTGACCCACCCAGGCGTCCCTCTTTTTTTTTTTTTTTAGAGATTTTATTTATGGACCTCATTTTTATTTCCCAGCACAGCACCCTCTTTATTTCCTTCATAGCCCAGTTCAGTCTTTAGTTTTTCTGCTTGTTTACCCATTTATTGTCTGTGTCCAAAACAATAGTGTAAGCCCATGAGAACAAGGGCCTTGTCTCCGTTATTCCCCACTGCACTCCTAGCACCTCATACAGAATCTGCCACCTGCTGATTTTTCATAATTTGCTGGATAAGCGTGTACATCAAAATGTTTTTTTGACTTATTATGTAAAATTCTAAGTTTCTTGGTCTGATATTCAAGGCCCCAACAGCTTTTTCTCTACCATCCCTATAATTCTAGAAGATTTCTTGATACTCTCTCACTTGACATCCTGGTTATTTGTGACCCCCTATGTACCTAAAATACCCTCCTGTTATCTAGGTCCCATAGGACCCAGCCCCTTGCCCCACCTCTGCCACTCACCCCTTCAAGGATTCTCTATAGTTTAGGAATGAAAACCCAGCTTAAAGGTATGTCTTAAATTTCAAACAAATAAACGCTCCCCAATCAGTTCGGTCAGAAATGACCCAGCAGTCTTAACGTTAGCTGGGATATGTGAACTCCTCCAAGGACCCGATCTACAACAAGTAGTCAGTGAATGCCTGTTATCAAGCCCGTGGATGAATGGACCAGATTGTACAAGTAGAGGGCTACCGTGTCTTAAGTCTCACTCACTGTACAATTTTTCTTCTTGTTTGACCGCCAACAGGTGTTCTGTTCCCCAGAGCCACCTGCCAAGACCTCCACCCCAGAAGATTTTATTCGTATGACCAAGGGTATCACCATGGCAACAGCCAAGGCTGTTGCGGCTGGCAACTCCTGTCGCCAGGAGGACGTCATTGCCACAGCTAATCTGAGTCGTCGTGCTATCGCAGACATGCTTCGGGCTTGCAAGGTAGAAACCCCGTGAGGCGGAAGTCTGAGGCGGTGCGGCAGCTTTAGGGCAGAGCGTGGGAGGGGAGAAAGGGCAGGGACTCTGGGGGCCTGGAGCTCTTTGGGACCCTAACACTAACTCTGTGGGTTAGGAAGCAGCTTACCACCCAGAAGTGGCCCCGGATGTGCGGCTTCGGGCCCTGCATTATGGCCGGGAGTGTGCCAACGGCTACCTGGAGCTTCTGGACCACGTGCTGCTGGTAAGGAAGGCGGGTGTTGTCTGCTCCTTCTACCAGCCTCCCTGAATACGGTCCTCTCCCTGTGTGCTTTACACCCAGTTCTCGACTCGTTCGTTCACATCTCCTCCCCACCCCACCCTCTATTTCTCAAATCTGTTCTCATTCCCAAGACTTCTTTCCACTGGGGCCCCATCATTCGGCGTCTTTGGTTTGCCCACTCACCTCTTCGTCTTCATTTCTCTTATCTCCTCTCTTCCTTCCTGACCGCCCCCTTGTCTACCTTCATCGTCGTCTCTTCTTTCTCATTTCATCATTCTCCTTGCTCCTTGTCAGCCGGTGAGTGACACACAGCTCCCGGGTCTTCACCGTGTGTGCGGCGTGGGGCTGGCAGCACACTGAGCCGGCAGCTTGGGCTTGAGGGCCGCGGTGTGGAGAGGTCCCGGCGGGGGGCGGGGGTCACTGTCGGCCTGGTTCTCAGCTCTAGTAGAAGGTAAGATCGATGCTTTCTGCCCCTTGGCCTCTCTTCCCCAGACCCTGCAGAAGCCAAGCCCGGAACTGAAGCAGCAGTTGACGGGACACTCAAAGCGTGTGGCTGGTTCAGTCACTGAGCTCATCCAGGCTGCTGAGGCCATGAAGGGTGAGCGGTGATTGGGGATTGGGGGGAAAGACAGCTTTTGTTATGGGGAGATCTCTGCCTCCCACTTGGGCTGCTCTGAGCCGGCCTCTGCCCACAGTCCCCACGGGTGCCAGGGGCTGGTGATACTAACCACGCGGCCCAGTGCTCCTGACCTCCCTGTTCTGCCTAAACCCTTTTCTTCCTCCCTTTGCCCCACCAGGAACAGAATGGGTGGACCCAGAGGACCCCACAGTCATCGCTGAGAACGAGCTCCTGGGAGCTGCAGCTGCCATTGAGGCTGCAGCCAAAAAGCTGGAGCAGCTGAAGCCTCGGGCCAAACCCAAGGTCAGTCCTCCTGTGTCCGTCTTCCCGCCCCCCTACTGGCAGAATGTCCCCACCCTCACTTTGCATCTCTCTCTGCAACCTTTGTTCGCTGTAGGAGGCAGATGAGTCCCTAAACTTTGAGGAGCAGATACTGGAAGCTGCCAAGTCCATCGCGGCGGCCACCAGCGCCCTGGTAAAGGCGGCATCAGCTGCCCAGAGGGAACTGGTGGCCCAAGGGAAGGTACGTACTCGGACGCCCAGGAGTACGGGCACAGCAGCCGCTTTGCTGTCCGTGCTCAAGTTGATGGGGGCTTTTCCACACCCATGGAGAGCACAGGTCTGAGTAGGCCCACCTCTTTCCTCCACAGGTGGGCGCCATTCCAGCCAATGCACTGGATGATGGGCAGTGGTCCCAAGGCCTCATTTCTGCTGTGAGTACACGATACCCACTAGGTCCCTCAGCTAGGGAGGCCTGAGAAGGCCGGAGAGGGGAAGGACCAGCAAAGAGGCATATTCTAATCTGATCCTCCTCACCTCAGGCCCGGATGGTGGCTGCAGCCACTAACAATTTGTGTGAAGCCGCCAATGCAGCTGTACAAGGCCATGCCAGCCAGGAGAAGCTCATCTCCTCGGCCAAGCAGGTGGCCGCCTCCACAGCCCAGCTCCTTGTGGCCTGCAAGGTCAAGGCCGACCAGGACTCTGAGGCGATGAAACGACTTCAGGTGAGGAACCCTGACCATCCGACGGTACCTTGGGCTGTGCTGCTTTAGACCGTTACCCCCGACATGTGCTTCTCTGTGAGGGAGTGGAGCGACTCTCTCAGCTGCCTTCTCTCTGCGCAGGCTGCCGGCAATGCCGTGAAGCGAGCCTCGGATAACCTGGTGAAGGCGGCACAGAAGGCCGCAGCCTTTGAAGACCAAGAGAACGAGACAGTGGTGGTGAAGGAGAAGATGGTTGGGGGCATTGCCCAGGTGAGCTTTGCCGCAGACCCTCCGCAGGACACTGCCAGGGCCCCGGCGACCCTGCACCCTAATGCACACTCCTAAACCGAGCCCCTGATCTCCATCCCTCAGATCATTGCCGCACAGGAAGAGATGCTTCGGAAGGAACGAGAGCTGGAAGAGGCGCGGAAGAAGCTGGCCCAGATTCGGCAACAACAGTACAAGTTCCTGCCTTCAGAGCTCAGGGACGAGCACTAGGGCCGCCGCTTCTATTTAATGCAGACCCAGCCCAGAGACTGTGCCTGCCACTACCAAAGCCTTCTGGGCTGTCGGGCCCCACCCGCCCAACCCCAGCACTCCCCAAAGTGCCTGCCAAACCCCGGGCCCGGTCGCACCCAGTCCCACTGCACACCCCCTGCCCCCTCCCCGACTCCAAGTGCCTTCATGCCCTAGGGCCCCCTAAGTGCCTGCCCCTCCCTAGAGTATTACCGCTCGGAGAGTATTATTAAGGCCGCTGTACCTCAGTCTGAACCTGCCAGGGCGCCTGCCCGCTCCACCCTGCCAGCAGCTGCCAGCCAGTCCCCACAGCCTTGGCTCTCCTCCTCCTTTTTTGATACTGTCTGCTCCCACCCCCAGCTGCCTGTGGGGGGCCACGGGGTTGTAAGCCCCAAACAGGTCATGCTCCAATAAAGGTGATTCTGCCTGCGACCTCTGCCGGGCTTTGTGAGGAGGTGGGAGAGGCCCCTCAGGGAAAGGGGGTGTGGAGGAAAGAATGCTATTCAGTTCTGTCACCAACGTCATCTGGCTCAGCAATGGGATGGGGGCACCCTGTGGCATTCTGCCCCCTGTGGCCACTTCTTCCTCCTTGCACCCAGATCCCCAAAGTCACCATAGTTGGGAAGCTGAGAAGTCCTATTCCTGTTGTCCCCTAGCTCACCGGCCAGCGCCTATGCCTCACCAAGTGTCATTCTTTGGCTGGGACAGCAGCTGCCACTTCTCTTTGTGGCTACCAGAGACACTCTGTTCTGCATAACTACTCAGAGTATTTGAACAAATCCAGTTCCTGGCCAAATTCAAAGTTTTCAAAAGCAGTTTTAAGGAAAAGAATAAGCCTATAAGTTATAAGTGTCTGAGCCTCAGAGACCTATGACCACAGATCTGGTCGAGGCTGTTAACAAGCAAAGAATCCAACACGAGGGTGCATCAGGTAGCTTCCACTGTTGACGGGGCTACTTGTAGGCCCTCCCAGGCCTTTTTACTCCTGCCTAGAACAGCACTAGAAGAAAAAGAAATGAAAAAGCTTGACCCTGGTATAAGACTTCATCGGGGGCACAGCTCCCCTCTTGGCCAGGCAGGTACCGGTAGCCCCATTCCAGTTGCCCTGCTAATCTGGAGGTTACGTGGAGGGAGGCAGTCCAGGAGGGAGATGTTTCCACTTCCTTCCACGTTCAGCCACTGCCCACACAGCATGGACCAGATGGCGGTCCTCTCAGGTGTGCCATGATTCTCACGCGTGATTCTTTAACCTGCCCTGTTGCCCAGAATATTCCCTTGTCTCTCCCTCCAAGTAAAACACAGACATCACCCACTACTATTCTTGGGTGCATTTCACCTCCTTGAAGCCACGGCATCTTCCACTCCTACCCCATTAGAGTAAGTTTAAAGTAGATGGAATTACTTTGTCCTCCCCGGAGCAGCCCATTAGGGAAGGTCCCGACTTCCCACCAACACTCCTGCCCCCTGTGATTAATTGATTCAATATTTGCCAAGCCATGCCCATGCTAAGCACTGGAAAATAGAGCTGCATTATCACCTCTGACGCAGAGGCCTGGCAACTCCGGGGCACAGCACTGTGGCCCCCTCACCCCAGATTCAATGTCCTGACATTGTGAGTTGAGAACTGTAGCATTCGAATCCCTTCTACAACCTTCCCAACAAGTGGTAGTCCAGACTGTCTGAACGCCTCCAGCTATCAGCCCAGGACAGCTGCTTACTCCTGCCACCACTTCCCTGCCATGTCCTCAGGAACTGTGACCAATCCCACACCACTTACCCATGATGCCTTGGGGAGCCTTTTGGGGAGAAGCTCAAACACCCATGAGGCCAGCAGTTCTTAAAAAGTCCTTGGGGGGCGCCTGGGCGGCTCAGTGGGTTAAAGCCTCTGTCTTCCGCTCAGGTCATGATCTCAGGGTCTTGGGATCGAGCCCCGCATCGGGCTCTCTGCTTGCAGGGAGCCTGCTTCCTCCTCTCTCTCTCTGCCTGCCTCTCTGCCTACTTGTGATCTCTCCATGTCAAATAAATAAATAAAATATTTTAAAAAAAGAATTTAAAAAAAAAGGAACAAAGAGAGGCGCCTGGGTGGCTCAGTCAGGTAAGCATCTGCCTTTGGCTGAGGTCATGATCCCAGGATCCTGGGATCCAGCCTCAAATTCAGCTCCCTGCTCTGTGGGAAGACTGCTTCTCCCTCTCTCACTCCCGCTGCTTGTATTCCCTCTCTTGCTGTATCTCTCTGTCAAATAAATAAATAAAATCTTAAAAAAAAAAAAAAAAAAAAGGAACAAAGAGACTCTAGAACATCAGGCGAAAACCTGGCAGTATTTTTTTTTTTTAAGATTTATTGATCTGAGAGAGAGAGAGAGAAAGAGCGTGTACATGAGCCATGGTGAGGGAAGGGGCAGAAGGAGAGGGAGAGAGAGGGACTCTCCAGCAGACCGAGATCACGACCTGAGCCAAAATCAAGAGGCAGATGCCTAACTTACTGAGCCACCCAGGCTCTCCAAAACTCAACAGTATTTGTTGGCAATTTGAGCTTTCAAGTAAAAATTAGAATTCTGCTAATTCTGGTGTATATGCTACCATGAGCTACACAGCTTCCCAAAACTTAAAACTTAAGACTTTTCTGTTGATACCAATCATGATATTAAGGAATTTGATTTCTTTTTATAATGTATAATGAAATCTATCAACATTTGGAACATTTGCATAGCTCAGTGAATCAATATTTTTTCCAAGGGACCAATGCATAATGTTATATAATTATCCCTGCCTAGAAAATCCAACCAAAATGCAACACAGACCAATAGATTTTAATATAACATAGTACAAAAAAGTTATTGATGTGGTTTCAGATTCCACATTGCAAATAACCCTTAAGAAGATACCATTTGTCAAGTACTGAAGCAGTATCAAGGAAGAATGTACACAATTACCTGAGAAGACTATAAATATACTACTCTCCCTTCCAGCTATATATCTATGTGAGACCAGATTTTCTTCCTCATATACAGTACTTTAGACAAACCACCCTATAACAATAGATAGAAAACACAAGTAGATTCTGCGCATCCATATGTCCTCTATTAAGTCAGATATTAAAGAGATTTGTAAAAATGTAAAATAACTGCCATCCTCTCACTATTTAGGGAGGTGAATATAGTTTTCATTAAAAAACATTTATGTTCGGGGGGCGTCTGGGTGGCTCAGCCGTTGGGCGGCTGCCTTCGGCTCGGGTCATGATCCTGGGGTCCTGGGATCGAGCCCCACATTGGGCTCCTTGCTCAGCGGGAAGCCTGCTTCTCCCTCTCCCACTCCTCCCGCTTGTGTTCCCTCTCTCACTTTTCACTGTGTCTCTGTCAAATAAATAAAATCTTTAAAAAAAATAAAATAAATAAAAAATAAAAATAAAAAACATTTATGTTCGGGGTGGCTCAGTGGTTAAGCCTCTGCCTTCCGCTCAGGTCATGATCTCAGGGTCCTGGGATCGAGCCCCACATCAGGCTCTCTGCTCGGCGGGGAGCCTGCTTCTCCCTCTCTCTCTGCCTCCCTCTCTGCCTACTTGTGATCTCTCTCTCTGTCAAATAAATAAATAAAATCTTAAAAAAAATTTATGTTCAAAATAGAAAGTTTTTGGGATGCTGAGGTGGCTCAGTCGGGTAAGCATCTGCCTTCGGCTCAGGTCATAATCCCAGGATCCTAGGATTGAGCCCTGCGTCAGGCTCTGTGCTCAGACAGGAGTCTGCATCTCCCTCTCCCTCTCCCCCTTCCACCCTGCTTGTGCGCACTCTCTCTCTCTCTCTCAGATAAATAAATAAAATATATTTTTAAATATTTTATTTATTTATTTGACAGTGAAAGAGGGAACACAAGTAGGGGGAGAGGGAGAAGCAGGCTTCCCACCAAGCAGGGATTCTGACATGGGCTCGACCCCAGGACCCCGGGATCATGAGCTGAGCTGAAGGCAGATGCTTAATGACTGAGCCACCCAGGCACCCCCATAAAATGTATTTTTTAAAAAAGCCTCCCTATAAAAAGCAGACAAAAAATAGGTTTTGCACAGCAAAGGAAACCATCAACAAACAAAAAGTGAATGGAAGGTATTTGCAAATGATATATCTGATAGAGGTTAATATCCAATATATGTAAAGAACTTATACAACTCAACACCAAAAGAAACAATCTGATTAAAAAATGGGCAGAGGACCTGACATTTTTTCCAAAAAAGACATACAGATAGCCACAGACACATGAAAAGATGTTCAACATTATCAATCATTAGGGAAATGCAAATCAAAATCACAATGAGATATCACTTTACACCAGTCAGAATGGCTAGTATCAAAAAGACAAGAAATAACAAGTGTTGGTGAGGATGTAGAGAAATATGCACTGTTAGTGGGAATGTAAATTGGTTGCAAATACTGTAGAAGACAGTATGGTTCCTCAAAAAACTAAAAATAGAAATACCATACGATCTAGTATTTCCACTACTGGGTATCTACCCAAAGAAAATGAAGACTCTAATTCAAAAAGATACATGCACCCTATGTTTATTGCAACATTATTTACAATAGCCAAGATACAGAAGCAACCCAAGCATCCGTTGATAAATAAAGATGTGGTGTATTGATATACACGATGGAATATTACTCGGCCATAAAAAAGAATGGGCTCTTGCCATTTACAACAACATGGATGGACCCTAGAGAGTATTATGCTAAGTGAAATAAGTCAGTCAGAGAAAGACAAATATCATTTGATTTCACATATATGTGGAATCTAAAAAAACAAATGAACAAACAACAAGGGGCATCTGGGAGGCTCAGTTGGTTGAGCATCTGCCTTTGGCTCAGGTTGTGATCTCAGGGTCCTGGGATTGAGCTACATGTTGGGCTCCCTACTCAGAGGGGAGTCTGCTTCTGCTCCTCCCTCTCCCTCTGCCTCTACCCTCTCACCCCCCACCACTGCTTGTGCTCTCTCACTCTCTCAAATAAATAAATAAAATCTTAACTAACAATAAAAACAGACTCTTAAATACAGAGAAAAAACTGGTGGTTACCAGAGGGAAGGTGGGGGGATGGACAAAAAACAAAATAGATACAGGGCATTAAGAGGTACAAACTTCCAGTTACACAATAAAAGTCATGGAGATGAAAAGTACAGTGTAGGGAATGTCGTCAATAATGTAATAACGTATGGTGACTACAGTCATCGTAATGAGAATATAGAATTGTTGAATCAATATGATGTACACCTGAAACTAATATAACATTGTATGTTAATTATACATCAATATAAAAAACATTTATGTTAACAGGGTTAATGTATATCTGTTATTTTTAATGAATTTATAAAAATTTAAATTTCTCAGTTTCCATTTTATTTTTTTTTAATCCTTAAAGATTTTATTTATTTATTTGACAGAGAAAGAGCGAGAACAAGCAGGTGGAGCAGTAGAGGCAGAGGGAGAAACAGGCTTCTTGCTGAAAAGGGAACCCAATGTCGGACTCAATCTCAGGACCCTGGGATCATGACCTGAGCTGAAGGCAGTCGCTTAACCAACTGAGCCACCCAGGTGCCCTTCAGTTTCCATTTTAATATGTTAAGTATTGATAGATATAATCCATTTCAACAAAAGGTTTTTGGATCTTCAAACCCCATTCTTAATTTTTAAGAATGTAAGAGGTTCTAAGACCAAAAAGTTTGGGGGAAGAAAAAAAGTTTGAGAACTGCTGTACTAGACCATGAGTTCCATTAGATCCAGACAGTATTAATATTTTTGTGGGCATAAAAAAATTCACCTAGCAGAAGATTATCAAATGTCAACTCTTATGCCTGATGCTATATTAGGCACTGGGGATTCAGATTTGAAAAAGATAGTCCCTGTTCCTAGAGGATTCACAGGCCAATGAAGGAGACACATTGGTAGGTACAAGAACTGTAACAGAAACTATGAGAATTATAGGATCCTACACCAAGAAAACGCATCTATTAGGTGAAGGGAATGAGAGGCGCAGTGGCCAAGGAAGGCTTCCTAGAAAAGCTATCATTTGATCTGAGTTTTTAAGGCCACCAGAATCAGCCAACAGAAGAGCATTCTAGACAGAGGGAACAGAATGCATAAAAGGTGGAAGCTTTAAGAAAAGTATGGTTATTTCCAGGTCCTGCATGTGGTTCAGTAGGAATGCAGCATGAAGTACAAGTCTGTGTATTGGGGGTGAGGATGGGAATGAAAGGACATGAGGCAGGGAGGTAGGCAGGGGCCAAAACGAAGGACTTCATATACCATATTAAGAAATGTGGATTTTTATCCTCAAAGGAGGGAGGGAGGAGGGAGGGGTCTGGGCGTATTCTAGGATCTTACTGGCAGCAACTTTTTAAAAGATTTTTGGTAACAGAGTCAAAGTTCTGTTAAAAGAACATGTGAACTGGGGACCCAGGAGGAAGACTACAGCAGACACAGGCAGGGAGTACTATAAGGAGCTGCCCAAAACAATCCCAGAGACTTAGCGGAGGAACATCATGTGTAGGAAGTAGAATCCACAGGCTTAAGTGGCTGTGGCAAGTGAGGGACAGGGGAGCGCTTGGTAACCCCAGGGGTTTAGCACTGGCTACTGGGAGGGTGGAGGTGTCTTCCAGGAGTTTGGGGAAAACCGGGAGATGGTCGGAATGAACGCTGCGAGGTCAGGTTTGTTCCACGCGTAGCGAATTGGCAGGTACGCAGATCCAAATACATTTCCGCACCCCTCCCCCGCGGCCCGGGCCCAGGGCCCAAGGTTCCCACGGCTCCCGCCCCCACCAGCACTAGCCAGGCTGCCCCCCGCTCGGCCTCAGGGGAGCCAGGCGAACCGCTCCCTCCTAGTTTGCTCTGCTGGGTCTCCCCTTCCCCCCGCCTCGGAAGCGGCTCTCCACTTCCTCTCCCCCCACCACACCCGAGCAAACACGAAAACAAACAGCCCCGCGCCCCCGGCCTCCAACTTCCCGACCCCGGGAGCGACTCCGGGAGCCGCTTGGGGAGCTGCTGCGGTGGCCTCTGGGAGAGGAGGTGTCTCGCCCCGGACTCCCGACGCTGGGAGCTCAGGAACTCTTCCCCTCGCCCCCCGCCTTCCTCGCCCCAGCCCGGCCCCGCCTCCCCACGGGGAAACAGCCCAAAAAAGGGCAGAAAAGAAATTTTGGCGTAAAGTTGGCCAGCAAGAGGAGACAGGAGAGCCCGCAGGGAGAAGGGGAGGAGAGGCAGGGCGCGTGGGGCCGCCTCGGCGAGGGGAAAACCGGGCGGGGGGAGGGGAAGGGGTGAGGAGGGAGAGGGGACGCGAAGGACGCGTCCTCGGGGGTGGGGGCGGGGAGCGGGGCGGGGAGCGCGCCGGGTCCGGCCGGGCCAGAGCCGCAGGGAAAATATGCGGGGCACGTGGGGGGCAGGGCGGGCGGGGCGCAGGCCGGGTACCTAGCCGCCCCGCCACTGTTGAGGAGGGGCCCTGGCTCCAGGGGCAGGGGCTGGAAGGGGAAGCTAGGGGAAGAAACGTCAGGCCTCGTTCCTCAGTGGCCCGGGGCTCTGGGCTCCCCTCCTGCCTCAGTTTCCCCACGTCCCTGGTGAGACTCACCGCTGTCACTACCACGTCGGTAACGCTGACCCAGAGTCTGGGACTCAGGGTAAACTGAGATACTCGAACTACGGAGGAGCCCCGCCTCCCAAGAGACATTTAATCCAGGAGGATTTACAGGAAACTTCTAAATTAAGGGCAGCGGCTGCTGCAGCTGAAGGGGGCACGCGGGTCCCTGCGCCCGCGCAGCTGCCGTGAGCTCACGCCCCGAAATAGCCCCAGGGGCCCCAACCGCAGCTGCTACTGGGCCGGACTGTCACTCAGGAAGCGCAGAGCCCCCAGCCCGAGGGTCCCCTCCCCTCCACAAGGCTAGAGTCTTTTCAGCTGCCTGTACCGGCTACTTTACCTTCCGACGGCTGGGGGGGGGGGGAGGGGAGGAGCCTCGAGAGGGGCGGTCCTGAGAGGGTGGGCGCAGGGGGCGGCCGCGCCCCCCCCCCACCCGGCTGAGCTTCTGCCCCTACAAGGTTTGGGCTGCGGTGGGGGAGGGTCCCGGCCCCCGGCTCCGCCCGGCCCCTCCCAGCCTTTTAGGCGCCCGCGCGGCTGGGACATCCCAGTCCCGCTTGGTCCTCTTCGGCCGCCACCCGTGCGCCCAGTCCGCGCAGCCAGCCCAGTTCGTCCAGTCCACACTGCCCACGGGCCGGCCCGCCCCCCACCGCAGCCATGGACGCGATCAAGAAGAAGATGCAGATGCTAAAGCTGGACAAGGAGAATGCCATCGACCGTGCGGAGCAGGCCGAGGCCGACAAGAAGCAGGCTGAGGACCGCTGCAAGCAGGTGGGGGCCCCAGACCCAGTGCAGCGCCCTCCTCCCCAGCGAGGGAGGAGTAGGCCCTGCCCTGTGCCCCCTAGCCTGAGGCCTGCGGTCGTAGGCTGTCCTGTCCAGTGTGGGGGCCGGACCTTCCCAATAGTCTCAGGGACCCAGCCAAAACCACACTTAATCTCACCCACCATACCTGGGCAGCTGCAGTCTCCCAGTTTCCACACCTGCCCCTAAAGAGCAATGAGGGGCCCAGCCTGTTGGGGCTGGAAGCTTTCCCTCTAGCCCCACCAGGTCCCTCTCAACACCCCTGGCTGCACTGTCCTTCCTCTGCTCTCCTGCTTCCTCCCTGACAGCCTCTAAGTACCTTTTAGTAGCCCCCTCACCCACAGCTGTGCCTCCTTCCTGAGCCCGAGGCCTGACTAACCAAGGCCTCTCCCTCCCAGCTGGAGGAGGAGCAGCAGGCCCTCCAGAAGAAGCTGAAGGGGACAGAGGATGAGGTGGAAAAGTATTCTGAGTCAGTGAAAGACGCCCAGGAGAAATTGGAGCAGGCCGAGAAGAAGGCTACCGACGTGAGTGTGGACCTGGGGTATGGTGGGAAAGTGCACTGGGAGAGGTTCCAGACCCGGGGATGAAGGGAGAAGGGGACCTGGACATCCCCAGCACCAGGACAGAAATAGTTTCCTCTCAGAAACCTAGGCTAGGGTGAGGTTGCACAATTAATCTAAGGCGGTGGGTAAATCAAAACCACCCACCACTTCCCCAGAAGACACAACCTTGTAAGTCCATTTGGTTCCAGCTCTTAGAACATACAGTGATCAAGCAGTGAGTCATCATGGGGGGGGGGGGGTACAAGAATTTACCATCTACCTCAATTAATCCTCTAGCTGGAAGTGGAGAAGAGGCTGCAGCTCCATTTGTGGGGTGTGGGTGAAGGTACTACTGGGCAGGAGGAGGGAGAGGAATCCAGAGATGGGGCCTGACTTGAGTTACACCCCTGGGGGGCCATTAGAAATTCCCTGGCCTTGACCTCCGGCTTCAGCAGCCCTGCTGTGCACTGGGGCCCAGCTCAGGTTCTAATGGCCCCTCATTAACCTGTCAGCCTTGAGACCATGCCAGGCCACAGGGCGGAAGGACAGGGCCACAAATGCCAAGGCAGCCACCTTAGCAGGTCTTGTTCGCTCTGAGATTTCTCTGCCCACCCCACATCCCCTAACTAGACTTCTCTGCCTTCCGCCATTCCCAACCCCCACCTTGAGGTCGGAGAATGGCCATATGACTTTGGATACGATACTTGTACCATTCTCTGCCTCAGTTTCCCCACTTGCCTTCCATCCAGGATTAAAATGAGCCTATGACTGGAGGTATGGTAGGATTGGCAAAAGTAGGTCTGAACATCTGAGATCTGAGGTGACATTACTGTTTATGTTGACCATTATCCACGTTCCCCAACACCTCCCTGCCAAGGTTGGTTTCTCTGACCTCCAGGCTTGGTTTTGGTTCTTCACCAGCCCTGGCACTTGGGAGGGAACTGACCTGCAGCTGCTAGCAAAGACAGCCCTGGGCATCTGATGCTCTATAAATAACTAAGGCCCAGTGCAGCTGGAGGCAGGACTGGAAACCCAAGGAGCTAGGTGGGGGCTGGAGGGGAGGAGGAGGGGAGGTTAGGGACAGAGCTGGGGACTCAGGGCAGCAGTGCCAGGAGTCAATAGCAAACACTGCCTGGATTTATTGTATGACCTTGAACACAGCACTTCACCTACACGATGCCTCAGTTTCTCCCTTCTCTCTGCATTTATCCAGTGGGGGTGGTAGTACCTGTCCTATGGTTGGAGAGCAGCATCTATAACTGGGAAGAGCTTGAGAAGCAGAAAATGGCAATTATCAGTCTTATGATGAAGATCCCAGGACTTCCCAGACTCTCCAGTCATTTGTCACCCCACTATCACAAAGAGAGTTTTCCTTTTATAGAATCTCATCTTTCTCTACAGTAGACTCCTAAGGTCCCCCAGCGTCATTCTTCCTAATCCCCAGTGCTGTCCCCAGGATCCTTCCACACTGAGTCATCTGGTCCTCTGCCCATGATGGGCTTTTGTCACCTTAGGTGGCCTCAAGCACCTGAAGGACAAGCCACAACTTTCTCTATATGGTGCTGTGTTTCCCCTGCTGTTCGGTACCACCCAGGACCTGCTTTCTACCTGCTCTGCCCCGAGGGCTGCCACCCATCCCTTCCCTCTTTCACTTCTTCCCCTACACTGGCCCTTTCTCCTTTCCAGTCTTAAATCTCAAGGTCTTTGTCTCTGAGGGAGAGACAAGGATAACCTAACATTATGGAGTGCAGATTCTGCAGGCAGTGCTCGAGTGCTTTCTGCATATCATTTTACAATTTCCCAAACTTGGTTCATTATCAGAATCACTTGGAAGCTTTAAAAAAAAAAAAAAATTTAAAAGATTTCCAAGCTCCTGCCCTGGCTATCTCATTTCAGTGGACCTAGCATGGAGCTACACAGCCTGTTTGGTTTTACAAGCCTCTCGCGTGGTCTTGTTGATTATTAGAAGCACTGCATTACCTTAGAACCGCCTGAGGTTCTGCTTGTGTCAGAGGAGGAACTGCTTGTGTCAGCTCAGATTTGATATTTAAAAAGGAGGAAGCTGAGACCTGGAGGGACTAAATTAAGTTGCCCAAGGTCACACAAGTGTTGAGTGGGTGAGCTGTCGCTCCCAGACCAGGGTCTGACTCAGAGCCAATGCCCTTAACACCAAACTGCAGTGCTTCTCTCATTTTCCTTTACTGGAGGCGCGTCTTGCTCTGCCCTCTCATTTTCATTAGGTATTATCATTTTCCATGGACCGTCCCCAAAACCTCCGTGGTTCTGCTTCTGTTGCAGATCTGGGGCTGCATATGTGTCCCTCACACTGCCCGAGCACTGCCTCCAGGTACCTCCTGGCCGTGGCCAGAAGCCCCTTGTTACAGCCACGGGCATCTCCTG
Organism: Nasua narica; assembly: GCA_028533885.1. Classification (NCBI taxonomy): domain Eukaryota; kingdom Metazoa; phylum Chordata; class Mammalia; order Carnivora; family Procyonidae; genus Nasua; species Nasua narica. The sequence continues at coordinate 48,933,964 of CM052813.1, read as the reverse complement.
TGGGCCTGCCTAGCCTCGGAGCCCCTCACGGGGAGTCTGACTGGCACCTGGTGACATCACCGAGCTTGACTCTAACTGGCTGTTTTTAGCAGTGGTGAGGTCTGGTTGGCCTGATTTTCCCCACCCCCTTACCAGGGCCAGGCTTTGCTGTGGAGGAGTCAGGAGGACTCAGACCTGGTCTGAGCATGGAGCGCTTCCAGTGGGTACAGAAAGACCTGCAGATAACCATCAGGAAACTATGCACGGTGCTAGAAGAGTCCTTGAAGCAGAGGAGTGGAGCTTGTTAAAGAATGCATGTTTTGGGCTGCAGTACAGAGTTTGGATAGAGGATGGTTGGTTAGCAGGGGGGGATAAAATAGACTGAAAGCCTGGAAGCCAGGAAACAGATTCTTCCTGACAAGAATCTTACCAGCCTCTGGAACCTCTCTGATCCTCATCCAAGGCAGACAAAGTCCCCCTGACCTCTGGCCTTTGACCCACAGGCCGAGGCAGATGTGGCCTCCCTGAACCGCCGCATTCAGCTGGTAGAGGAGGAGCTGGACCGGGCGCAGGAGCGCCTGGCCACAGCCCTGCAGAAGCTGGAGGAGGCAGAGAAGGCAGCGGATGAGAGCGAAAGGTGGGAAGGGGGCCTCCCAGAGGGCGGGCCAGGCAGGGGCTGGCAGCCTGCCTCTGCTGGGGCTGACCCCACTTCCACCCTGCTCCTTGCCTCTCAGAGGAATGAAGGTCATTGAAAACCGAGCCATGAAGGATGAGGAGAAGATGGAGCTGCAGGAGATGCAGCTGAAGGAGGCCAAGCACATCGCTGAGGATTCCGACCGCAAATATGAGGAGGTGACAGCCCTGCCCGACTTCTTCCTCCCTCCCAAACCCCAGATGCTTCCAGCCACTCACTGGAGGTGTACGCCTTCTGTCCCTCTCCCCGCAGGTGGCCAGGAAGCTGGTGATCCTGGAAGGAGAGCTGGAGCGCTCAGAAGAGAGAGCAGAGGTGGCTGAGAGGTAAGGGGACCCTGGGGCAGCAAGTGAAACTCGGCCTGGTCCTGTGGCTCCAGGGCACTCTGGACCGTGGGAGGCAGTTTCCCAGGCTTGGGGCTAGAGGGACAGGTCCTGTCCTCTGACCCCTAACTGCTGCCCCCAGCCGCGCCAGGCAGCTGGAGGAGGAACTGCGAACCATGGACCAGGCCCTCAAGTCCCTGATGGCCTCAGAGGAGGAGGTAGTGACCTCTCTGGACCTTTCTGGGCAATGGTGCCTTCTCTCAGCTCACCTTCCCCGCCGGTCTCAGGCTGCTCTCTCACCTGCTGGGGGTTGGGAAGGGCCTGGGGCTTCCAAACTCTGCCTGCTGTCACTCTCACAACTTTGCTCTTCTCTTCTCTCCTCCACCCCTTCCTCACTGTGCGGTCTCCACTGTCTCCCACACTGTGCCCTCACACCCCCCACCACACAACCCCTGCAGTAAATGTGGGGACCTAGAGGAAGAGCTGAAAATTGTTACCAACAACTTGAAATCCCTGGAAGCCCAAGCGGACAAGGTAGAGGGGGGCAGAGGGGCAGTGAGGATGGGGTCCTGCAGGGGAGGGAGGTGATGGGCCCAGGCAGGGAGGGGCTGGGTGTTCCCTGGAGACAAGATCAGGAGTAGCCTGTGGGCTCAGTGGAGTGAAGGATTTGTGGAGGCGACCTCCTGATGGCATGTGTATGTCCCTAAAAGTATTCCACCAAAGAAGATAAATATGAAGAGGAGATCAAACTACTGGAGGAGAAGCTAAAAGAGGTGAGAGTCCTTCCCATCCCCCTTCTCCCCTTGAGCCCCCGTCCCCGTCAGAGACTGCCTGTGGCAGAGGCTTTGGGAATAGGGATGGAGGAGGAGGTTGACTTAAGTGAAAGTATCTGGGAGGGCCTAATTTTTGTCATTCCCCCTTCTTACCTATACTCCCAGGCTGAGACCCGAGCAGAGTTTGCCGAGAGGTCTGTGGCAAAGTTGGAGAAGACCATCGATGACCTGGAAGGTAAAGGGACACCCCCTAACTCCCAGACCTTTTTAAGTTGGTCTGTCCCTTATTTTCCCATTACATCTAGCTCAGATAAATTGGTGTTAGACCACCTAGGACTCCACCAGCTCCCTGGGCTGCGCCTGCGCCTACCATTCAAGTGGCTGCCCCTGGGTGCAGCGTACCCACTCCAGCGCTTCTCAGACCTGAGCCTTGGTAGGGGCAATGCTGCTGGTCCTCAGACCACACTTTGAGTAGCACCGACCTAGACAGTTTTTCCCCAAGTGCAACACAATAGCGCTATATCACAAAGATCTCCTTATTAAATATAGAGAGATTTGGTTTAATATCTATGTTTTCGTGACATGAATGGAAAATACTATTTTAAGCTAGATTTGATGAAAATAAGCATCCAAGTATTTGCTAGTCTGTGGCTATTTCTCATTAGTAGCAAGAATGTTGTACCTAAACTGTATTTTCTTTTTATTCTACGATAACCCTTTCACTTTCATAATTCCCACTTCTTGTGCTTCTAGCCTTCTCAGGCAAGCTTTAATTTTATCTCTCAACTTTAGGACCTTAGTCCTTTCTGGCCCCACCACCCTCCCCTGGAAGCAAGCACTCCTGCTCATTCAAAGCACTGTGCCCCCATGTCCCTGGGGGAAGTAGGAGCTCCAAGGGGAAGAACTGATTTGGGCTCCAGACAAAAGAAAAGACGGGTACAGAGAGGGATGGAGGGAGCCCTCCTGGCTGTCCAGCCTGGTCTCTGGCCTATTTCTCTCGCTCCATCTTTGTCCACCTCTCTCTGATTCTTGTTCTTTCTTTCCATTACCCTCTCTCCTTCCTTTCCTCTTTCCCTTCATTCCCTCTCCCCAAACTCCCATCTGGTCCCCTTCCCCTGGACTCCCAGCCCCCCCCACCCCCACACGAAGTCTATGCACAGAAGATGAAGTACAAGGCCATCAGCGAAGAACTGGACAACGCACTCAACGACATCACCTCCCTCTGAGCCCCACGCCAGTGTGGGCCCCTCAGCCCCTCTCTCTCCTCTTTCCATTCTCTGTGGGGAGGGGGCAGGCAGGAGGAGCAAAATGGTCAGCATCACACAGCCAGACTGGGCGCAGCCTTGGAGAGCCCCCGCCACACCTGCCACCCACCTTGGCACTCGCTTTATCCTTCTAGCCACCCACTCCACCCTCCAGCCTCTACCTCTTTCTGCTGCTTAATAAACTCAACTTGGTCTCCATGCTGTTTTCCTGCCCTCCAGAGAGCACTTCCCTCACCCCCCAGAGATGCTGGCTCTTCCAGCCTCCCTCAGTCTTGTGAGCCCTGCCCCCCCACACTGAGCTCCCCCACAGAATACTGTGGCCCACACAGAACCCCCTCCACACGGCACTCTCGCTCTGTCACTGTCTCACTGCTGCACGTGGGCACGCATCACGCCGTCAGTCGCCACAAGCCCTCTGCTGCCTCTGAGAGACTCGCTCTTGTGCCGACCCAGGCCTGTCACTGACCTCAGAGCACGACACTGCAGTTCCACGATGAAGGAAGGACTGGAGAGGAGACGGGTGGGGAGGTGCCGAGGAAGGGCCAGAAGGTGGTGGAAGGTCTGGGGTGACATTTGGGAAAACCCTGGATGCCAACAACATGGGGCTTTCACTGCAGGTCTGGTTTCTGCCTCCAGCCTGTCTGTCTGACCTTCCCCCTTCTGGCTCAGTCTTTGTCTTTCCTTCCGATTCCAACTCTCGTAAACCCTCTAGAGAAGGAGGTAAAGTAGTTTATGACTCAGGCCTTCCCAACCCACCCCCATGACCCCAAAGCCTTGAGTGAGGCATCCGTGTCTGTCTTGATCAGTCCGCCCATTTGCCCCTGGCACGGGATCCTCAGATTCCTTCGTGCTTATGTCTTCCTGTGCCTCCATCCCATTCCAAGTCTGCCTCATCCCCTATTTCCCCTCATGTCTCCCTGTGCCTCCTCATATGCTGCTTCCCCTCACAGAGACCTTGGCCAGTGCCAAGGAGGAGAACGTGGAGATTCACCAGACTCTCGACCAGACCCTGCTGGAACTCAACAACCTGTGAGGGTCGCTCTGCCCCCAGCTGGGCTGCTCTTGCTGCCCCAAAGCAATAAAATGGATGTTACCGGCATCATGGGGCCCTTTAAACCTTTCTTTGGTGTTGGCGATGGTGGTGGTCGTTTTCCAAAGTAGAAAGGCTGAGAGGATGCCCAAGGGGAGCCTTGCAGTGGAAAGGCCCGAGGGACCATGCTGCACAGTAGGACTTCCTTTTCCAAGGGAGCCAAGGGGTGGGGACAGTGGGTTCCTTGAGGAGGGTTGAGGAGGGTTGTGAACAGGCCGAGTGAAGCAGGGAGGCCCTGCTGGGCCGGGGGAACATCCGGGCCCTTACAACCTGGATGGCAGAGGAGCTGTTGTCAGTGGCACTGCGCCATTCCAGCAGTGGCCAGTCTGAAGGCAAAACTGCAAAGCTACGCAGATTTTACTTGAGCAGGGTCAAAGCCCAAAAGCCTCACTATAATTTTAAGCTAGAGGCTAAGCCTGCCCTAACCCCAGGCACAGGTACTGCTGTGTGTGTGCCTATGGCCATTCTAACTATCTCAGTCACTTCTTCCCCCTTCCCAAAAACATCTGTGTTAGGCAGAAATGCGCCCCACCAAACTGTCCACACTCTGATCCTGTGAAACGTTACCTTATGTGGGAAAAGGAACTTCGTGATTAAGCTAAGGATTTTGAAACTGGGAGATTATCCTAAGTTATCCAGGTAGGCCCAAGGTAATCACAAAGGTTCTTATAAGAGGGGGGCAAGGTCAAAGGCAGTTGTGAGAGATATGACAATGGAAGCAAGAGGCTAGAGTGATATGAGGAAGAGGCCACAAGCCGAGGAATGCGTGGCTTCTAGAACCTGAAAAAGGAAACCCCTTCCCCTTAAAGTGCCCAGAAGGAACCAGCCCTTACTGATACCTTGACTTCAACGCAAAAGATTCATTTTGGACTTCTGACCTCCAGAACTTAAGAGGATAAATTTGCATTACCATTAAGTTTGTGGTGATTTGTTAAAGGCAGCAATAGGAAATAAATACAACGTCCTTCTGATTTGGGGAACAAAGCTGCCTTCCATATATTTTATTATTAACATTTACTAAAAAAAAATAGTTGGACATTAAAAAGGAAGTGATATAAAGGGTAGGACAGGACACAGTCTCCAGCTCCCCCTCAGATTCTTCTGGTTGGCTTCTCTCTGCACATTCTCCAAGTTCCAAGGCCTCTAGGCAACAGTCTCCGTGACCTCTGCCGGGTGGTAGCTAACATTCCCTTTGGTCCCACTTCGGAGTCTACACAACACAAAAGCCCAATCAGAAAACTCCCCTCCAGATGAGCTTATTTGCATGCAATGTGTATGGAACTGTTCTGGACTCCATCCAGGGAAGTGGGGCTGTGCCTGAGGAAGAGGGGTGTCAGGAAGTGGGTAGGTATACCTTTGCTGCCTTCTCATTTGCACAAGGAAAGCGATGCTCGTGACTGCAAAGAGGAGGCCAAAAACCAGGGCCAAGATGTCACCTGGAGGGAGAGGAGAGGCTGCCTCAGAGTGACGAGGAGTCAGTAGGATTCCCTCAGGCTGCTTCAGTGTATCCCCCACCCTGCCCCCCAGGTTCTCCAGCTGCCCTCAGTGTCAGAATCCAGAAGAGGCCCATAAAGGGTGGGGGTGGATACGCAAGAAAGAATAAGCTAAGCACCTCTTTTTCTTACCTAAAAGGAAAGTAAAAGAGGTTGTTTGGGAGGGAGGATGCTAGATTTCTGGAGCTTCATTCTAATCAACTTTTGCCCTGGGGACAGTGGAACCCTGTCTCCCTTGATCTGACACCCTATCTAATTGGGGTTGGAGGTCTGTACAGAAAAGGAGAAGGGGTAGAGGTGGTCCTAGCCCCTGAGGCTGAATGATGCCAAGGGTCAGGGGCCAGAGATGGGGCACAGACTCACCAGCAGCAAGGCAGGAATTCAGGTGGACTGAAGAGGAAAAGGACACATTAGAACCAGGGTCTGTGACGACCAGTGACAGACACAGGTGCAAATGAAGACACACCGGAGGATGACGGACCTGGGGGGGGTGGGGGGGGGTGGGGGGGCCACAGCAATATGGGTCACCACAAAGCTGCACCTGGCTCAACAGTCCTGGGGCTGCTCTCCACTTTGCCAGGGAAGGAGGCCTCGATTATTCGCCCATTCAAAGGCTGCGTTGCTCGGAAGTTCAGCTGTAGCCGAGAGTCATCAGGTCCCCACAGGGAGCCAGAAAGGATGTGGAGCTAGGGAGGTCAGGAGATGGTGGGGGTGGGCTCATGACAAGAAAATGAAATGGTCACAGGCCTACTCACAGCCAGCACCTCAGGGCTTCACCTGTTATGTCTCCCACTTCCCCCATATGGCCGCTTCATCTCTTTATCCACCTCGATCTCACCCTTACACCCCTTTCCCCCAAATCCCCTATGTCACCATCATGCCCCAGCCCCACCTGCTTCGCGCTCAGCCTCACTGTCTGGTTGAACACAGTCCAGATGACCCCCTGGGCACAGGGGGGTGTGGTCAGAGACCCCTCGTAGCGGAAGTAGCGGCTGAGGTCAGAGGGCAGCAGTGCGGATATATCCAGGCCTGGGACCCAAGTCTCTGAGTCTGTGGAGAGGACCTGTGCTGGAACCCACCTAGACTGCTCCCCTCCAAAGCTTTGGAGCATAGGGATACAATTTCACCTTCCAGAAGTCAAGCTGATGCAACTTCCTGAGACCACTTCTTCACTAAATGTGTCCCTTTCCATAACTCAGCAAAAGACCTAACTCAGAAGAAGGTAAAGGTCTGTGGGGCCTCACAGAGTGAAAGAAGTGCTCCCAAGGTCCTCCCTCCCAAGGTCCTTACTCTGCATACTATGATAACATGCTAGACTACAGATTTAAATCAAAATGAATCAAAAGGGAAAATAAGCTGAATAACTTGTAAATAAATATAAACATTTGAAACCATAAAAAACAGACACAAAACTCAAAAAAGCACAGTTCCCTCTAGTTTGGTAAAATATAAGTTCCAGTAGTGAGATTTAAATTTACTTAGAATGACTGAGAAGGGAAAGATTTCCAACAAAAGTCCAAATTTAAAATATTTGATGCTTATGAAGGAGAAATAGAGAATTTTCATAAAAATTTAGCTCTCTGGACTCAACCTCTGAAGTTCCAAATGCTTTTTTGGGGGGCTGGGGGGTCTTGTGTCTTCTTTTGGATTTTGTTTTGATTTGGGGTTTTGTAGAGTTTGGGGTTTTGCCAGTGGGTTGGGGTGGGGTAGGTTTTTTGTCTGTTTGTTTTGGTTTTTACCCAAAAAGCCTGTGGACCTCTGCTCAGCTTTATAATTATTGTCAAGATCATAGTCAGTTCACATGTTGGTTCCCTGCCTGTGGGAGGGAGCCCATCTCCATCCTCACGCCTGAGGCTCCCCAAGAACAGTTCTTTATGAACAAGGGTATTGAGGGCAGTGGCCAAACCAACAAACTGACCTTCCTCAGTGATTTCTTCCAAATGTGACAGCAACTGCTCATAGGCACTGTTTTCTTCTGGACCCTCCTGGGAAATGACAGTTCAAGATAGGTTCTTAAAGGTATCCAAGGCCATGGCCTGAAGGTGAGGTGGGCTTCCCATGCTCTGAGAATTCCGGGAGAACACAGAATCTTGTGTGTTACCATTCAGTGGATTTACTTTTATTTGCAAACGAACCTAACCAACTTGGTGGGCTGATTTTCAATGATAAGTTGGAGGAGAAGGTGGGCCACTTTCCTAGGACAGGAGGCCTCCAGTGACCTGGGTCCTAATATCTTTTCTGGTCTCACTGATCCTACGTCCACATACATACTCATGGTCTCCCCACTGAAAACCATAACCTTTGTATTCACATTTCCTCTACACTCACCTGAATAATTCATGTGTTTGCCTTTGGAGCAAGGACATGCTATCTCAGAGGGACTTCTCTGAACTTCGTGCTGTGAGGCTGGCCTTAAAAGAGTCAAGTTAGGCAGCGACAGAGCCTAGAAGGCATCTCGCCATCCCTTCATTTTACTAACCTCTTCTAATCACTATGTATGTAGCCTGGATCCTTACAGGTCCGAAGAGGTCACTAAATACTTCTCTAGACTTCACTGCATTTCACAAAAGGGAAATTACAGGTTACAGGAGTATTCAAGAAATTACTCTTCCTGGCGTTCTCCCCCCCCCCGCCCCCCCCGCCCCCGTCCCCTTCCACAGCCATTCCCTGAGTGGGTCATATTCTTAGTCCACATACACTGTTGGCTCTGCATGGAGTAACTCCTTTTCCTTCCCACTATTGAAGACTTCAGTTTGACCTCCTCTGTGAAGTTTTCTCTGACCACCTCTTTTACTGTGTCTGCGCACTTTGTATCAGCCTCCCCCACCGACTGTGGGCGGAGCCACGGTTTTGGAATCCATTGTGTGGCTCAGTGCCTGGCCTACAGGGCGTGTTGAATAAATGAATGAGTGAATGAGGATGGCCAGGTGCCTTGGAGTGCGTCCTAGGCTGGGATCTCCGGGGTCAAGCTACACCAAGCCCTGGGGCGTGGGGAAGCAGGGGATAGGGGTGTCCAGGGCTGGTACCTGCAGAAAGGCGGCCAACACGGCCAGCCCCCCGGGGCGCCCCAAGGCCTCATCAACTTTGGCAAACGCAGTGCTGAGATGAACCACATGGATCTGAAGAGAGACAGGGTAGAAGTGGGCAAGAACTCGGGCCCGGCGCCCCCCTTCGCCTCTCCGCTGCGCGCTCACCTCGGCTGGGAAACGGTGGCCGTCAACCGTGTGCTCCGAGCCTGGGCGACCCGCAGCCCCCCAGTGCAGATGCAACTGCAGGGCCCTGTACTCTCGCCCGGGGCCTAGGGCCATCTCCAGCCCCGGAGGCAGAGTCAGCTGCACTGCGAGGGAAGAGGCAGGTGAGCCGGGAGGGCCAACCTACCCGGAAGGGCCAGCCTAACTCCCAAGCACCTGCTTGGCGGGCACCCTGCTCTAGACCTGGGCAGGTCCCCAGATAGCCTCCGCCCCCGCCCCGAGGCTCGGCAGCGAGACCCCTCCCTCACCCGTGTGGCCATTGTTGCGCAGGCGCAGTTCTGGGAGTGGCGGGAGCTCAAAGCCCCGGAGTTCCAAGGGTTGCAGGGCGGGGCAGAATGCGGCGAGCTCTGAGCGGATATCTACCGGCGATTGGAAGCGGCCTGCGCAGGCTGGGGACGCCTGAGGCCAGGGCGGGCCGCCTGGAGGGAGAGAGTGTGGACGGGAAGTCTGGTGACAAGATCAGAAACCCGAAAGCGGGAGGTAGAAAAAGTGAGGGGGTGGAGTGAGAAGGCATGGGGCGGGAAATAGAAACAGGGATGTGGACAGAGACTGAGAGCAGGCCGCTTTGGGGACAGGCGTCATGGATGCAGTGGGAAGGACGCCCAGGACCAGAGTTCGGGATGGCTGGGGGGGTCAGATCAGCACAGCAGGATACCCGGGTTGGGTGCGTAGGGGGTAGGTGTCTCACCTCCATAGCGCCAATGACTGTGGTCGTCCCCTGCATCAATGAGAAGAATGAAAAGTTGATCTTCAAGCCCAGTCCCTCCCCAGCGGCCAGAGAGAGGTGGATGTCCCTTTACTAGTAGAGGTTCTCCAACTCCAACTCAGATGCCTTACAGGGTCAGAGCAGGTAACCGAAATGCCTAACGTGGCCAGATATAAAGCACAACAGATTGCAACCAAACATAACACCATAACTTGCTAGACCAAAGATCCTACTGGCCCAGAGATAACAGTTTGCAACTAGTGTCTTAGTCTGTAAAGTGGGTGAGGGCTTCAGTCCCCAAGCCCAAATCAATAGACCCTCTTCCCTTTCTCCTTGTTCCAGCTCCCTTCCCAAGGTTCCTGGTTTCTGAGTCAAAATACCAGGTTCCCCTACTTGCTATTCCTTCTTCCCAGGTCTCAATTTCTTCATCAGTAGACTGAAGATGAGGTGATCTCTACAAGCCCTCTGGCTCTTACTCTGCAACCCCTGCCCCCCCATCTTTCCTCTTCTCTTCCCTCATATTCCTATTTCTCTCCACCGATGTCTTCTCTCTATCCACATTCTGCATCTTTCTCCTTTCCAACCTCCCTTTTTCTTTCTCATCTCTTCCTGCTCACCTCACTCCATCTGTGCTTTTTTGTCTCCCCATTCATCCCCTTCTAGCTCCGAAAGGGGGAAGGGTCTAGTGGCATGAGATCCCCTGGGGAATGGGAAAGGCTACTGTCAGAGTACGGACTCCTTTCCTTCTCTGAATAATCCCTGCCTGGGCTGGGGTTTAGTGTGGTACAAACCTCTTGGAGTCTAGATTTGGAGGACTGATGACTGCTTACCTTTGTTGTGCCTGTGGCCATTATTCTGGGAGCGTTGGGGGTCCCTGGGTCCCTGAACAGTAGGCAGATCCTCTAACTTCAGAGAGTCCTCTTTTCCTGATTCAATCTTCATTCCAGATGGGTCCTCCTCTCCAGGTGGGTCCTCCTCTCCGGGTGGGTCCTCTTCACTGGGTAGGTTTTCCTCGTCCAGCTGATCATCTTCCCCAGATGAATCTCCTCCCAACCCAGGCGTCCCCTGCATCCGGGACAGGCTCTGGGGATGGGCAGGCACCAGGAGCAGCAGCGCGAGCAGCAGTTGCAGGGCAGGGCCCGGAGAAGGGGCTGGGATCGACAGAAGGAGCCAGGGTCTGGGGCACAGGGGAGCCATGCGGCTGACTATGGGGTGTCCCAGACACGGTGTGTACGGGCTGTACGTGCATCGGAAACAGGAGCCGGGTGGGGGAGGAGCAAGCCTGGAGGGGAGCAGGCTGACTCACAGAGGGCCCTTTTGTAGAGATGGAGCCAAAGTCCTGTGGGTCTGCCTGGCCCTGTGCCCCCTCCCCGATACCAAAGCCTGAATGGGGGTGGTGTGAGGGGCAGGTATGTGCACAGGCAGGAGGTTATCGGGGTCACAGGCTCAGCCTGGAACCCAAGGCACCACCTGGCACTCCACAGGCTCTCCCTGGCACCGCCCAGTTGCTCACCAGCCAGCCTCAGCTAACCCTGGCCTGCTTCCCAGGCCCAGGCAGAGAAGGGGAAAGACAGGGAGTCAGGGCCCCCACAGCCTCTGGCTGAGAGGGGAAGCAGCCCATGTATATACCCCTGGCCTAGCCAGGGAGCAGATAAAGGGGTAGGACAAGCTGCTGGGGAAGCCTGGGAGTGGGTGGACAGATAGGGCAAATCTGAGTATAAATGGAAAACTGAGTATATGTAGGAGAGGGACTGTGATGGCTTTACACTAAATTTATTTTTCATCATATTACATCTCTGCTCAAAAACCTTCATTGGCTTCCATCTGCCCATCTTCTTCCTCTAGTTGACTTCCAAGCCCTTCGAAATCTTACCCAAGAATCCTTTCCATTTTATCTCCTACTATTCTCCCTCATATTCCAGCCAAATAAAACTATTCATTTTCCCTCCAGACCTTTGACCACCTTTGTTCATCTAGTTCTCGCTGCTGGGAATACCATTCACTCTTTTTTTTTTTTTTTTTTAAAGATTTTATTTATTTATTTGGCAGAAAGAAAGAGATCACAAGTAGGCAGAGAAGCAGGCAGAGAGAGAGAGGAGGAAGCAGGCTCCCCGCCGACCCTGATGCGGGGCTTGATCGACCCTGAAGATCACAACCTGAGCCGAAGGCAGAGGCTTTAACCCACTGAGCCACCCAGGCACCCATCACTCTTATATTTCACAAATATTTATTTAGCATCTTCTATGTCCAGCACTGGGCTATGGACTAAATGTACAGAAATGAATAAGATACAGTCCCTGTCCTAAGGAGCTCACTGTCTAGTAAGTGAGGGCAAACAGTATCACAATATTCAGTGAAGAGAGATTAATTCTGCCCTAGAAAGTAATACAGAGGGTCACCTAAGGTGTCTGCCTTACGCTCAGGTCATGATCCCAGGATCCTGGGATCAAGCCCCGCATCGGGCTCTCTGCTTGGTGGGAAGCCTGCTTCTCCCTCTCCCACTCTGCCTGCTCTCTCTCTCTCTCTCGCTGTGTCTCTCTCTGTCAGATAAATAAAATCTTTAAAAAAAAAAAGAAAGTAATACAGAAGTAGGCAAAATCTGATCAGGACTTTGAAGAAGTAGCAATTCAATTGCTAAAAACAATGGGGAGAATGGTATTTTGTGCAAAGGAAAGGCATTGAATATCTTGTGCAGGAGAATGACAGAATCCAATTCTCATATTAGGTTGTGTTGAGGGCTGGTGTGGAGCATGGATTTGAGGGGGAGAGCAGGTTCAAGGAGGTGAAGCATGAAAGGACCCCAAGAATGGACTTAGGGTTCCCAGTATACCCATTCATTTCAGAAACATTTATTGAGCCTTCTCCAATCCTCCAGGTACCGTTCTAAGCCCTAAGGATGCAGCACTGAACTAGAGAACCACCTCTACTGTTCTGTAGCTCACATTCTAGTAAGGTCCCTATGGCTCCAACAAACCAAAAGAGAATAAGACTATCTCAGAAGTTCCTATCTGGGGCTAACATTCTGTAGATATGCACCAGTATGGTTGTATGGATTAGACAAATATGTTGAAATATTTCTAATCCTGTTGAGAACTAGTGCCTAGCTCCAGGGTGCTCCTTCTACCTCCCTCCTCTCTGGGGACTCTACTGATCTCTTATCAAAAGAGGTAATGCCTGGCATAGCAGAGGCCCAGCCAGCTTCCACTGTCATGAATCAATTTTTCTGTACACACTACCCTGTAAAATAGTTTTACTCTGTCTCCTGTCTAAATCCCTCCTATGATTCAAGACTCAGCTCAAAGGCCACCTCCTTCACTCTCTTCCATAGGAAGTGATTTCTGGTGCCTCTGAACCACCACAGTTCTTTGCCTGACCTTGCTAATAACCTTGCCCATCTAACTTATATTATGGTGATTTATAACATTTTATCTGCTGTAATAACCTCGAGTTCCATAAGGGCAGGGTCCAGTATTTTATTAAGTCTTTTATTCACCAACCATTACTGAGCATTTTTCTCTCTGCAGATCACCTTGCCAGGACTCAAGAAAAACCAAATCGACTAAGACGGCTTCCCTGCCCTCTGGGGGCTCATTGTCGGATGGCTTGTGTTTGCCAAACCACAACTGTTCCGAGAGCATGATGTCACATTTTTGCAGCACCCCAAATTATCTGCCTTGTCAGATTAACTGTCATACTCTATACCAAAACTTGCACAGAGCTGAACAACTGCTGTCCTCTGAGGAGGGAGGCAGCCTAACAATCCAGGTTGCTATTTCTGGAGCCAAATTAAGATCCATCCATGGAAATCTGATCCAATGCACAATGTGGAAGGTCAGCTTATTGTCTGGGTCAGCTGTGATGTCAGCACCTTGGTTAGACACTGGCACACGGAGGGGACATGGTAGTATCTGAATTGGATGGACCTGGACAAGACAGAATGTGGTAATGATGAGACTAGTTGAGGTGGAAGAGGTCATGGGCAGGCACAGAAGACAGAAGCACCAGGCTAACTGGGGTCTGGAGTCTGTATTGTGGAGATCTTTCTCCAAGACCTATCCCAGCTTTACTTCATTTTCCCTCTTTCCAAATGTTCTTCATATTTCCATCATTTTCCTTTTTAGGTCTCTGTCAAGATTCCCTGATACACTTCTCTGCAGCACTCTCTATGTCCACACATCTCCCTGCCATCTCAGCTGCTTTTAGTCAGTGTTTTAGAGCCTAAATCTGTGTCTATGTGCAGGTCTCTCTCTTTCAGCCTTTTAATTTTCCAAATGCCTTTCTCCATACTGCTATCTTGTTCTTAAGCGCTCCATTTCTGTGTTTGACTGTGTCTCTGGTCTGCATGGGGAGTATAGACTCTGACCCTGGATCATGCCTTTGCAGCTGGAAGACTGCCAAACTCTAAAACAGGTTTGAGCTCCCAGAGTCTTATTCCGGGAGCTTTCACAGGTTGGGCCATGGTGTACTCAGGACCAACTGACTGGGGCACCACCTGCCTGTGTGTGGCCTCTCTGTGGTGTTTATGGCCAAGTCTTTGGTTGTTAGGGTCTGTGTCTTCAGACATTTAGGGCCATGTTTCTGCTCAACCCAGGGTTGCAGAAGAGACTCATAGTGATACTGATTACTATAGGATTATCTGTCCCCTTCCACCATGAACTCTTAGTGTGGACGGCCCCACATTCACCAGAGACAGTGTAACCAGTCCTCACCTACATGATATCATCAGTTTCCTTGAGTCCAAGGTACAGTTTGACCCAAACTTTCTCTTTCTGCCACCAAACCCTTCAGGTTGTTTTTCCCTGATCTGAGTCCAGCATTCCTCCTTAGAATTCTTAGAATGTCAGTGAGCTAGAGAGGACCTCAGAACCCTAACAGTACCCTGGTTCTTCTCTCCAGTTCCAAATTCCTAAGGTTCCACAGTGGGAGGAATGAAGGGTCTGAAGGTTTCTTAACATTTTGGTCTTTAATAGTATTTTTTTTTTTCTAGTTAAAAACTAATGCATGCAGGGCACCTGGGTGGCTCAGTCGTTTAAGCATCTGCCTTTGGCTCAGGTCATGATCCCAGGGTCCTGGGATCAAGCCCCGCATCAGGCTCCCCTGCTTCTCCCTCTCCCTCTGCCTGCTGCTCCTCGTACCTGTGCTCTCTGTCAAATAAATAAATAAAATCTTCAGAAATAAAAAAAAATAAGATGTGATGCTTGCACGCTCAAGCAGAAATCTTGGGAAAAGGAGAAAAACATAAAGGAATTTTAGAAATCACCCTATTTGTCCCATTCACTCCTTTAACCTCAGCAATCCAGTACCTGGCACAGATCAGGTGCTTAAAAAAATATTTGTGGAGTGCATTAACTTCAGTCCCATCACCCAGAGATAACAACCACAATTATCTCTTAATTCTTTATCCTTCCAGTCCTATATATGCTATACATAAATGGGATCATATTGTACAAACAGCTTTGTTAGCCTGGTTTTGTTTTTTTTGTTTTTTTTTTGGTCTTGGTAATATACTCTGTGTGTTTTTCCATATTGATAGGTTTTTTACATTTTTAATGCTTTCATATTATCCCTTCAAATAGCTGTACCATAATTTTCCTAGTCAATTCTCTACCACTGGACATTTAGGAGGCCTCCAATTTTATATTGTTACAAACAACACTGTACCCCCCATTCTGGTATACATATTTTTGTTCACAATTCTGTTTCTTTAGGGTGCATTCCTAAAAATGGAATTGCTAGGTGATAAGAGTAAGCATATTTTAAGACTTCTCATACATACTGGTAAAATGGCACTGCCAATTTACCCTCCAGGGCTACTGCCAATTTCTCGAAAGACCTAACGAAGTAAGGAAAATATGGTCCATTTTATCTCTGACGAAGTAGCACAGACTAATCAACTCCAAGCTTGAGCCTTTGGCCAGAATTACAGTAATTCTGACCACCACCTTAGATACGGATGTTTGCTGAACAGGAGCTAATGGGCTGTAAGGTTTTGGATCAGTATGAAAGGAAAAAATGAGTTAGTAATTTAAAACCTATAAACTTTTGTCCAAGGCCCAAAATATTTCAAACCTTGTGACCTGTGAGGTCTCCTAGTAGTGAAAGCGCTGGGGACGATATCTGGCACAGGCCCAGGACAGAATATGTACGGTATTTATTGCCCCCCTCCTAATTTTACAAATAGGACACTGAGGTCCCGCTGATGCCTGCATTCCCAAATCTCCTGACTCAAGGTCCAGACTGCTGCCCCAACTTAGCGCCACTCCAGAGGAGGGCCACCCACCTGCCCCACTCGACCTTCTCGCAACTGCAGCGCCGCCCTGGCGGTAGGGCAAGGGCCTAACGGCAGAGACTCGACCGGGTTCAGCGGACCGTCGCGCATGCTCCGTCCTGCGTGCAGCCTCCCGGCACCAGGGGGCGCACTCCTCTCTCCAGCCCCGCCCCCGGAGCAGTTGGGATTTGAATCTCCGGCGGGATGCGGCCTGAAGGACAGACCCCTCAGCCTGGCATGGAGAGATCAGGCGCCAGCGGACGGTGCCCAGTGCAAGAGCAGCGTGCCCGTTGGGAGCGGAAACGCGCCTGCACTGCCCGGGAGCTGCTGGAGACGGAGCGGCGCTACCAGGAACAGCTGGGGCTGGTGGCTATGGTGCGGCCGCGCACGCCCTCCCGTATGGGGCGGGGACCCCAGGGTATGGGAGGGTCTCTGTGAGGTCGGTGACGCGACTACGGTGGGTCTTGGGCTGTCCGCCTGCATATAGGGAGCTCAGGCATTCTACAGTTTCTAGCAGCGGCTTGGCATTAGCCTCCTCTTCCTGCAGACTATATACCGGTACTCTCCTTCCGCAGTATTTCGTGGGGATTCTGAGAGCCAAGGGCACCCTGCGACCAGCAGAGCGCCAGGCCCTGTTTGGGCCCTGGGATCTCATTTACGGCGCCAGCCAGTGAGTAGAAGGGACGAGGGGAAAGAGAAGAGGGAAGGCCCTGGCCTCTGGCAGTGCACGAAGCTTGGAGGTGGGGGGGGGGGGGACACCCAAGTTCATATACGGAATCTGCCAATTACCTCACCTGTGGTCTTGGCCTCACCCTGCCCCACCTTCCATCTGTAAAATGGGGTAATACCACTACCTCCAGGGCAAGGTTATGAGAATTCAGTGAGGTGGTGCCTGAGTAGTTGCTGGACTGCTCTTTTACTGTCCTCACCCACGCAGAGAGCTGCTTCCCTACCTCGAAGGAGGGCACTGGGGACAGGGGCTGGAAAGCTTCTGCCCCCACCTGGAGCTCTACACCCAGTTCGCTGCCAACGCAGAGAGGTCTCGGACCACCCTGCAGGTAACCTGAAGATAATCTCAAGTCTTTCTGCTCTTACCCCATACATTGTCTCTTCCTCTGGAGCTCCAAACTTCATTCATACTGTTCCTATATTTCTAGAGCCCCGTGGGTGTCCCCATCTGTCCAGAGGTCACTGTAGGGCTTCTCTCAGGAGCACATAGCTTACAGAGGGCTGGGGGTGTGTACACAGATGAATACAATATAAGGAGTGGCTTCTCTCCCTGCTGCCAATCCTTTCCCCATCACTCCAGGAGCAACTAAAGAAAAACAAACGTTTCCGGAGGTTTGTGCGACTTCAGGAAGGCCGCCCTGAGTTTGGGAACCTTCATCTTCAGGACCTGCTCCCTCTGCCTCTGCAGAGGCTCCAGCAGTGAGTAAACTCACCGGAACTCAGCCAACCTCTCTTTTCTGGTCTGTATGATCGCTGCTCTCAGCTTTGTAGAGTTTATGGCTTCTGTCCCATTGCCCTTCTGGGACCAAATGCTCCTAAAAACCTCTTGCAAGAGTAAATGTGAACCCACTGGATGGAGTAGCTGCGGTCTACAGCCTCAGGCCCTTAGCTAGGAATGTGGAACTCTGCACTCAAGTGAGGGGGCCTGTAATAGAACAAGCAAGGTATCTGGAAGAGTTTGTTGAGATGAAAGGTTTGCCTACCTTAGATTTCTGTTCCTGGGGATGTTAAGAGCATATAGTCACATCGTCTCTAGCGTCCTCCTTGGATGGATTAATTTTCATCTTGGGATCTAGACTCCCAAATCATGGTCAGTCTGCTCCTGACTCTTCCGTGTGGGATGATGGAAGAAGAGGGCCATGTGGTGTGAGCCCAGGTTCCGAGTCCCAGATGAAGGAGAGGGCTGCAATTATCAGAAGCAGATCTTTCCTGGCCTTGCAACTGAAGTGTGTGTCGGGAGCGATCTGTAGGTCAGGCAGAAGGAATTCTGCCCAGCTCTACTTCCCCTCGTGGACTTCCAGCTATCTAATTGCAGGTATGAGAATCTTGTCGTGGCTTTGGCTGAAAACACAGGTCCCAACAGCCCTGACCACCAACAGCTCACACGTATGTTCTTGGTCCTCTGAAACATAAGCAGGAGGCTGCCTCTCCTGTATCCCTTTCTGGTTCTGCCCTCCAACAATGTCTGGTATGTCCCTATCTTCCACTGACATGTACATAATGTGCCTGTTGCCCTGCCTGCTTTCCAAGAGGTTGACCCTCACCCTAGTCCCCTCCAGAATAGCCTTTCCCCACCATCAGTCACCCAAAGTCAAAGCTAGGAGTGGGGCGGGGGATGTTGTTCCAGGGGCGGCCCGGCTGATAAGTGAGACCGCCCAGAAAGTCCACAGCATTGGTCAGAAACAGAAGAATGACCAGCACCTCCGGCGTGTTCAGGCTTTGCTCAGTGGCCGCCAGGCAAAGGGGCTTACCTCAGGTAGTCTGCACACTACCCTTCTAGTGCCCCCCCATCCCCAGTCCTCAAACTCCCCTTTTCTGACCCTTTTTCTGTATTGCCAGCACATACGCCCCATTTCCTTAGCCTCCCCTTCCTTCTGCTCCCACGGATCATGGTCCTGGAGCTGCACCAGAATAACAGCTTTCCCACCCCCCAGGTCGCTGGTTCCTACGCCAGGGCTGGCTATTGGTAGTGCCTCCCCGTGGGGAGCCTCGGCCCCGAATGTTCTTCCTCTTCTCCGATGTGCTCCTCATGGCCAAACCTCGACCCCCACTGCACCTGCTGCAGAGTGGCACCTTTGTCTGTCGTGCCCTCTACCCCATGGCCCAGTGTCAACTCCACAGGGTCTTTGGTCACTCAGGAGGCCCTTGTGGTGGACTGCTCAGCGTAAGTTATGCGTGGGAGCCCTAGTTCGGTAGGAGAGGCTCAAAACAGACCTCAAATGCCTATGTACTATTTATCTCCTTGGCCTGGGCCCCCTTCAGAGGAACTAATCCTCTTGCATTGATGGTGGGGGCTTGGGGTTCATCCCTAGTTCTCACCTCAGCCCTGAATTACCTCCATGGAAACAGCAAGGCCTTTAGCTTTAGCCTGGACCTTTCCGAGCCCTGCACTAAGCGGCGATTTCTCCCTAGCTGTCCTTTCCCCATGAGAAGCTACTGCTTATGTGCACAGACCAGGAGGAGCTGCTGCACTGGCACCACAGTCTGACTCTGGCCATCAGGTAAGCATGCTGTGAGGAGAGATTAGAGTGAGCACTTCTAATCTCTCTTGTCTGACACCGGCTGGGCCGCCCCACCCCCAAGGCCATGGGCGATTTTGTCTGAAGAGAGTGCGCATGCCAGTGCCTGAACTGACTGTCTTCTCTCCACAGCAGCCAGAAGAACTAGAAGAATCTTAGAATTCCAGAACCCAGGATACTTGAGGGACAGGTCAAAGTCAGGAGTACAAAGAAATCTTCAGTAGTAACTAAACAAAACACTTCATGGTTGGAGAAGGGTGGTTTCAGGTTTGCTCGGGACCAAGTCGTGCCAGCTCATCTGACCAGCCCTTAAGAATCAGGAAACCAAGTCCGACCCAGGTGAAGCTCTGCTGAACCAGCCCCACCAACGCAGATGAGGGGATTCAGGACTAATAAGCTTGGTGCTGGGTCCCTGACTGGTCGTTTATTAGGACTGCAGCTTTGTAAACGTGGACGTTTTTACATTGAATGCAGTTTCTATTATTTATTTTCCCACCGGATTTTAGTAAAGTATTTTTTTTCTTCCCCTTTTTGGAAAGGCCTTCTGTCTCAGCTCTGCAATACGAGTAAGAGAGGTTTTTGTGCCCTGAAGGCTGGCATGATGGTGGCCTCAGGAATACAAGGAAAAGAGCTGGAGCTCCCTCTATCTCTCAGCTCTCACACTGAAAGATGCCTCTTTTTATCCTAATAAGGGAAGCTTTTTAAGAAGGCCCATTTGTTCTTGGGCACCTAGTATGGGTGTGTGTAGAACCAGCTGGAATGGAAAAAGCACACAGGAGTGTCCAGTCACAAGCACAGACTTTGTTTTACTAAACCTTCAGCTGTCATTTCTCCTTGCCGGCGGGGGCTGTGACTGCAGCCCTTCCCACAGCCTTGCTGCATCTTCTCCTTAGCCCCTGCTCCACTTCCCAGGGAGTAGCTAGGTCTCTCGTCTCTGTGCTCCAGTGTAAGGGCTCCTCCCAGGCCTGACTGTCACCAGCCTCCGCCTCCTCCTCCTCTATACATAAGTCCTCAGGAAAGGGCAGGCTGGCCTCTGTGAGGGGAAAGATCAGGCATATTCCTATCTCAGAGACTGTCTCCACCTCCACCAGACTCTCACCGCCCAACCCTTTACCTGGTTCTGGAACGTCCACACCTTTGTTTGGCTTGCTGTCTTGTAACAGCTGGTGGATGGTCTGAAGCTTCATATTCAGAAGCTCCTGCTGGGCTCCAGCCAGGGTAGTCACACTGTAGAAATATCCACTCAGAGGCTAGCTGATCTCTGTCACCACCTCTTCCACCTATCACAAAGCTCCCCTGGCCACAGGGTCACTGCTCTTCTTACCGCTCAAAAAGGGGGTCCAGCTGGGCCATCAGATTGTTCAGGTGTTGCTCTGTCTGGGCCAGCTGCTGTGTCAGCTGGGCCAGCTGTTGCTCTGGGGGTAAGTGAGGAAAGGAGAGCAATGGTTATTTGTATCTTCTGCAGTCCCCTAACCCCCTACCAAACACAGGCTTGTGCAAAACCCACCTGACTGCAGTGATTCCTTCTTGCCTGCCTCCTCCTGGAGAACTGCAGCCTCATCTTTCCCCTGATGAAATAGAAGAAAGAGAGGGCTAGCCTGCAGGAACAAGCTTCTCCATCACCTCTGTCTCCAAAGCCAGTGAGAGAAGGGTAATTTGAAGTCGAGAAAGCCACGGGGTTTTTACTTCAGAGGATCACAATCACACCTAGTTTAGCTCCTCACCGGGGACTCGAAGCAACATGTCAGTATGCCCCCACACGTGGTCCTTCAGTCTAATGAAACACTCCCAGGAATGAGCAGCTCTCTCCAGTTTGATAAAGCTCCGGTTGTTAGTTTACACACAAAACCAAAAATGTTCTTTTATGTATCTTCTTTCCATGTTGCCTTCCAAAATCATGTCTTTTCAACATGATAGGCACTCAGGAATTTGAAGATGATGGTCCTTGCCCACTCCCTTTCCCCATGTTTTCTCTGGTTTAATATCGCCAATTTTACTCACTCGGTGCTCATTTGATGTGGTTTTCTCTGGTTGCTCTACCAGTATTAAAAGTAGTGCCCTGAAGAGAATAAAATTCTCCCGAGTGTTCTGATCAGAAGATGCAATACCTTGTTCCTAGCATTGACTGGGGAAGTGGGTTTCACATCACACGACTGAACTTTATTATTCAACTAATAAACGGCTGCTAAATTATGTTTCTTCCAGATAGTACTTGGGTCCACAAATACAACTTATTATCAATTCTCTTTAAATTTCATCATGATATTCAGTCCCTCATCCTAACCTCTTTGGGTTAATCATGATTTGGAATCATGATTAGCTATCCCTCTTAATTTTATATGCCCTCCCAGTTGGTTCAACCCTCTACTTCCCAATGCAAATAAGTAATCAGGACAGGTTTGAGGATAGAACCTTGGGAGGTATTACTTTCCATTCCAACCATTTCCATACACTAAAATGTACTGTCGGTTCACATTTCAGGGCCTCCTTTCTAAGGAGAACATGAGACTAGGGCCTTCAGTATTGTGGCTACAGCAATCAACACTTTGTGCCAAGACTGGAATTCTACCAGGAGCCACGCTTTGGTAATATGGACACTTACTTGCTGGGTTCAAATCGCAGCCCTACCAGTTACCACTAGCTCTGCGTGACTTTGAGCAAATGACTTAATCTCTTCATTGGACTGTTGGGATAATTAAATGTGGTGGTCATTATTTATTTACAATTCACCAAGAACCCTTCACATCTGCTACCTCGCTGGATGCTCAAAATAACCCCCTAGTGTTGGAAAGCCAAGGAACTACAGTCTCCGTTTTACACACTGACGGAAAGAAGTGTCTTGTTCATGGTACCATGGCGCCCCCAAGGGAGATTCAGGTCGGGGGGCATCCCCACCCCTGGCCGTCCCGCACCTGCAAACACTTGTACAGCACAAAAGCCACGACAGCTGCGGTGTACAGCGCCCCCAAAGGCAGAGCTCCCGCCCGGGCCCGCTCGCGCTGGTCCTTGGGCGGCGGCCGTCTCCTGGGTTCCGTGGCCTCAGGGCCCACCTGGGCGGGGTCCCCTGCGGAGGACGGCAGAGGCGCGTCAGTAAGACCCGGGGCCTGGGACCCGTGGGCAGTCCTAACCTCCCTCCAGCAGCCTTCGCTGATACCTGGGTGTGCCCGGAGGTCGAGGCTGGGGCGGTCTCCGAGGACCCCGGACAGTGCAGACGCAAGTAGCAACCCCAGCAAACCCGCAAGCGAGACCGAGCCCGCCATTGCAGACTACGGAATTAAGACCCCGGTGGCACCAGGGTTGGCCGGGCGTCCCAGAGCGCATGCGCAAGAAGGGCGGTGCGAGGGTCGCGTACCGGGACGCGAGGGGAGGTCACGCCCACTTAGTGTGGGGGCGGGGCAAGCTTATTAGCATAGGACTTTGGCCCAACTTTCCCAAATGAATTCATTTTTCATCTATTTAGGAATTCTATTAGCCAGAATGCTTCTAGAAGCCTCCAATCTTATAAGATTATGCTGGGAAATGGATTTTATTTTTCATGCTCGCAACGTATTCACCCTAACCAAAAAATGATTAAGGTGACGAACCTTAAAAGAATGAGTGTAGCAAGATTTTGCAGTTCGCGCTGAAGGCCTGTTTCCTAGGCTACAGACGGGGGACTTGTTCCTTATTCGTGCCTAGGGGAAAGTCCCCGGACCCTTGGGCAGAGAGTGCCGCGTGCGCGTGCACGTTGACTTAACCTGCTTTGCACTGTAATGTCCGCCAAGAAGCGATCCCCGTCAGCCGCGGGGCCGCTGAGCGGCGTGCTGCGGGGGTGTCGTCCGTCAGCATTTCTAGTTACGCAGGCAGTGCGCCCGCCTTTGCGCGCACCAACCACACGGGGCTCATTCTCAGCGCGGCTGCTTTTTAGAGATGGGATTAGGCCCTCCCCTTAGGAGGGCTTTCCACGCCCGCAATTGGACTAATTCATCCCGATCCATTCCCTCCTATGACCTAACACGATTTATGTATCACACTGGTGGAGTTTTCTTTGTTCTTGCTTTTGTTTTTACAGTTCCCTCTTCTTACAATGGCCTTCTCTACCCCACCCTCTCCAATCAGCAAATGTTTCTTATAGCCACCTTTCACTGTGTAGCGCAGCCCACTGTAGACTATGGACTGCCTCGCCTAGAATCCTGCCTCCACTACTCCAAAGCTAAATGACTTTGGGCAATTTACTTAATTTTGCTCTGTGCCTCAGTCTCCACTCTGAGGAATGGACATAATGATAATACACAATCAATCTGTACCTCACAGAGTTGTTATGATGATTGAGTGGGATAATCCAAGTAAATTCTTAGACTTAGAACCGTGTCTACCTACCAGTGATTTTAATTTAAGCAGCAGCCAGGCCCTTGAAATTATAACTCTCTTCGGCACTTTCTGTACAGTTAACGTCTACACATCCTTCAGATCTCAGATGTGTTTCCTTCACTTAGAATCCTTAACTTGGAATTTATTCATTAATCCAACTATTGTACTTTCTTTTTTTTTTTTTTTT
>CM052813.1:48880498-48910240 GCA_028533885.1 Nasua narica | reverse complement strand
TGAGAGAGAGAGAGCACAAGCAGTCAGGAGGGCAGAGAGAAGCAGACTCCCCGCTCAGCAAGGAGCCCGATCCGGGGCTGGATCCCAGGACACACAGATCATGAGTTGAGCTGAAGGCAGACATTCAACTGAATGAGCCACCCAGGAGCCCCTAATTAAACTCCTTTAAAGAATGAGTCCCAGATCAGGCTCCATGCTGGGTAGGAGTCTGCTTCTCCCTCTCCCTCTGCCCTTTCCCTTGTTCATACTCTCTCTCTCCCTCTCAAATAAATAAGTATTTAAAAACATAAAAAATAAAATTAAAAAAAAAACAAAGAATGAAGAAACAAAGATTCAGAAAGGTTAAGTAAGTTCATCAGGTAAAAGGCAGCTCAGAGATTCCAAAGTTTTCTGCCTGTCTCCCTATCAGTTACCACATATCATCCGCCATCCCCCCAGCCCTTCCTTTCACCTCCAGGACCTCAGGCAGATCTGGAGAGTTCCCGTGTTTCATATTGCCTTTTAATTGTCTGGGACACATTGGGTTGTCTTCCTAATAAGATCAAGAGCCCTTTGGGGCACCTGAGTGGCTCAGTGGGTTAAAACCTCTGCCTTTGGCTCAGGTCATGATCTCAGGATCCTGGGATCGATCACAGCATCAGGCTCTCTACTCAGCGAGAGTCTGCTTTCTCCTCTGTCTTAAAAAAAATTTTTTTTTTTAAAGAGCCCTGTGAGGAAAGAAACCATTTCCCACTCACATCGTTATCTTTATCCAAAGCTTGGCACATAAGCAAGCAATCAGCACAGGTGACAAATGAATGAGGTATATGTGTGCTAAATAAATAAATGAACTAGGAGTGTATCTTCTTGTTCTTCCAGAAATGGAGGGGGCAGGGCGGGGAGGAGAGACCCACACTCACAGGAGTTACCATAGTCTAATTGATCTAGAGGCAGCCTTGTTGCAGAGCTGTGTAGTCCAAACCTTGACCCTAAGCCAGTTGGCACAGTCAACATAAACAAGTGGTTCAGGCCAGGTTTAATATGATAAATGGCCTTTGATTGATTGTTGCTTTAGGGAATTTGGGTCCACTATTGCCAGACATATCACTGACCTCTGGTCTAAGGAACTTGAAATCCTTCCACATCAGTAGCAGCTACCTGGGCAGCAGAGGTACTCCACTTCCTGAAGGGAACAAGTGTGAAGACATGACTCAGTTTCCCAGGATGTACTGGGGTAGAGGTTTCTTTAATTCAACTAACTTTTGAGATTGACACTTCTTAGGGACAGTTTGGATGGAGTGGTTCAGGAGGGGAGAATCTAAGTTTCCTCTATGCCTTAAACTATTGTACCAGTAATAATAAGAATGACAATGATCATCTTATCTCCTACAGTCAGCCTTAGGGTGTAATGGGATTCTAGGTACCAGGAGGCCTCCCCGTCTCATTCCTCTTGGTAGCATGCTCAGTGAGGAATATATTCTCTCCCATGGGTCTCAGAGTTGGAGAGAAAAGGCAGACAGACACCCTGTGGCAGAAGGGAATCTCTGTCCTAAGGCCTGGCTTTCTTGTCTTGTTGGTCCTGCCTCATGCTACATTTGTCTCCCGAGAGTGTTCATGAGCTCTCACCTGCACAATGGCACCGTAATCGCAGGCCTGCTTCTCTCTTCTCTGGCCAAAGAAGGTACAGGGCCACGAGGGGTGGGGGCGGAAGCTTGGGAGATGCTGGGTGGCGCAGGTGCAGGCACAGGGCGGTGTCTTTGTTCTTTTGCTCATCCCTCCCCTCCCCCTTCCTCCCCGGAAACCAGTGACTCTGCCACCAGCAGTACTGGGGATGCTGAACTGTGGGGCCAGGCCCAGGGAGGGCTGAAAGTAAAGGGGCCTGCAGCAACGATCAGGCCATAAGCCAGGCTGACCCCCCAGCACAGGGCTTGCAGACTCAGCTCCCAGGTCAGCAGTCATGAGCAGAGGGGCCAACCGCACAGAACTCACAGAACGCACAGAACTACTAGTGCCCGGTGAGCTGGGCGGGGCAGGGGGAGGGGGAGGGATCACATGGCCCCTTGTCCCACCTGCTGGGACCTGGATGGCTGGGCTGGGCTGGGCAGTAACATCCCCCATCCCCTGGCGTCCACAGGAATACCCACCGTGACCCAGGCCTGGGGATTGTGGGCCCTCTTAGGGGCTGCGATGCTGCTGCTTCTCATCTCACTGGCTGCGCACTTGTTCCGATGGACTAGTGGCCGGAGCAGGAGCCATCCGGGACAGGGACGGTGAGTAGGGAACAACAGAGATAGGTGATTGAGAGTTCCCCCTTACCCAGAAGTCCCCTCATCCCCTCATCTCTGTCTTGCAGCTCTGGAGGATCTGTGGAAGAGGTCCCCCTATATGGGAACCTGCCTTATCTTCAGACTGGTAGGGAGCTGGCAGAGGGGAGGGGCACTGAGGCCACACACGTCCTGGGTGGGTGGGATGAGGGATTGCAGGAGGAAGAACAAGAAGTGACCAGATTACTACTGTCCCCTATCCCAGGTCGGCTGTCTCAAGAACCGGGACCAGACCAGCAAGATTCAACTCCTAGAGGTCCTGTCACGGTGAGTCAGTTGTGGCTGAGGAAGAGGGGAGGAAAGGAAATGGGGGCTTTTCCAAAGGTCCAGTGAACTTCTAACAGCCTTGCATCTCCAGGCTGCAGAGAAAGTGATGTGCTATACCAGTCTGCAGTTGCGGCCTTCTCAGGGCCATCTACCCAGCCCTGGAACCCCCATCAAGTACTCAGAGGTGGTGCTGGATTCTGAGCCAAAGCCCCAGGCCTCAGGCCCCGAGCCGGAGCTGTATGCCTCAGTGTGTGCCCAGACCCGCAGGGCGCGGGCTTCCTTCCCAGACCAGGCCTATGCCAACAGTCAGCCTGCACCCAGCTGAGATGGAGAGGCTGGCAGAGTGGGACAAGCATCACCCCAGCCCCTTCTGCTGCAGGGGTTACTGCTACCCTGCCCCTGCATGACTGTTTCCCAGCCACTCCCCAAAAACAGGTAGCCAAATGTCCAGTCACAGGAGGTAATGTTTCCCAAACTTCCCCTCTAAGCTGTGAGGGAGACATCTCAGCGGAACAAGTAGGTCCCCGGTTTCTTGGGGATGGAGGAAACAAAGGCAATGACTCCCTTTCCATCTCTCTCTCTCTCTTTTTCCTATCTATTCCTCTAAGGCCCCAAGCTCCCAAGTTTCTCACTTCCTCCTCCTTGTGGATTTTAACCAGATCCTCTCTGCTCAGGCTCCCTTAAAGTTGATGCCTTCGGTGTCCCCTTAGATACAGGAAGTGGGCAGTGGTGGAGGGGGTAACCACCTGAGAGGAGAAGGGTGGGTATTCTCCTTGGGAGCCCATAGTCTGAAGGGATCCTGGAACCTAGCGACCTGAGGAACCCTACTGCCTCTGTTATGTCCCCAAGTTTTCAAATAAAACTTCTCAGAAAGTGTTTAGATTTTTATCTAGAGGGCGTCAGACCTGCAACAGGTGCTACATGGTAGGGGTGTGAGCTTTGGTCTCTGCACAGAGCACTTCTGGGGACGCCCTAATGGAGAAGATGGACCAAGATGTCTGTGGCATCAACACTGCCAGGGTGGGTGCTAGCGGTGGAGGCCGGAGCCCAACTCAAGCTGTACTTGCTGTTGCTAGAACATCGTCAGAATTTGCACTCAGAGGCACCTCACTCCCATCACCCGGCGTTGCAAGCTCCCCACCCCTGACCTACTCTCCCCGCGGCCTCCATGATTGCGCTGCCACCAGCCACAACCGCAAGTCTATGCCACCTCACCCTACGGCTTCTGTAGAGGCAAGTGTGGCTTAACTGACCTTTCCGAGGTTTCAGGGCCACAAGATAGTGGAAGCCAGGCTTCTACTTCCAAACATCTCCCCCTCCCACTCACAGTCCCAGAGAAAACACGAGTAGGGAACCGTGCTCCTGAGGCCTACCTGGTGGTCCCAATAAGTTGGTCCCTCTACACACACACAGAATAACCCAAACGCCAGATCTGCCTCCGTGGACCTCAACCTGGGCCTCCCCCACCAGAGGCGCCGGTCGCGGTAGGGAACAGGCAGCTGAGGCTGTGTGGGAGGGAAGGTGGCTTTGGGCGCCGGCACCGGATGCGGGGAACCACTGGCAGCGGGATGTGGGGTTCTGAGGATTGCTAGTCTGCAGAGCGCTCAATGTGTCCGCGGCCTGGGGGACGTGAGAGACAGGCTCTGTAAAAGAAGGGGCTTGGGGCCCGCCAATCTACTGGGACGAGCCGAAAATTGCAGCCGAGGTCTCAAACACCACCATTGCAGGACTTAAAACTCCGCCTCACATACACTCACTCTCCCGAGGTCTCCGCCGGCTCGGTACCAAACCCCGAGCGCCCCCGCCTGGCGCGACGCGGTCTTGCCACGACCTCTACGCAGGCGTAAGGCTGCCCCTCCCCGGCATGCTGGGAAATGTAGTCCCGACAGTTTCCCCACCCCCTACCCCCGAAATCTTACTCGTTCCAAGAGTTTAGCCCTACGCTACGCGGAGCCAGGACCCTGAGGTTCCAGGAACAGCGCTTCCCGGTTCCCGGAACTTAGCGACTCACTCGATCTGGAGCTGGGTGTTATTTTCCTTCTGGTCACTGAAGCCCGGATCTTTTACCTTCTCTCTTCCCTACAACCTTTTAATTTTTCTCACTGTCTTACTTGTTTGTCTCCGAGGCTCGTGCCCTAGCCTAGGCCTGAAAGCCAGGACTGTGTGGCAACGTCCTAGCTGATCCCTGCGTCTAGGAAAAAAATAAATTGGGGCAGCCAGATCCACCTCAGACACCTTCCAGGACCCCTGTGCCTCATCTCTCTAGCTGGTCAACTCGTTTCCCGAACACCTTGCAGTTGTCTCCCCTTTTGTAGCTCCAGGGGTGCTTTCCTTAGTGGCCTCCCTTCCCTGCCTGGTGTAAGATTCCAGCCCTTAGGAGTGCCCTGTTCCTGGCAAATTCCCAGGGTAGGATCGTTGGGGTAAGCCACGAGAGCCCTCCTGAGCCCCAGCTTTCCCCCTCTTCCTAAGATCTCAGCTGGGAGGACTGGGGTCAAGCCCAAGACCTGAGGAGGAAGGGTCTTTGGAATGGTCAAATGTTCAACGATAGAACGTTTATAAAGGAATTACTTGTAGGTGGGGAGGGGCCTAGGAAGCCATCGCCATCCAGCCAAGACCCCTCCATCTTTGGCCTTGGTCTGTACTCTGTCAAGATGAGTCTAAACTTCCAAGCTTGTTTTGGCTGTAAAGGGGAAACGGAGCTGGGACGTGGAAAGTGACCAAGTCGTAATGACTTCATTTGAAACCTTGGATCCAGACATGCCAGAACTAGATCTGCCTCCTGAACTTTTTGGTTATGTAAGTTAATGCATTCTCTTTATTGCTTAAGTCATTCTAAGTTAGATTTTTCTATCTCTCTCTCTCTCTCTCTTTTTTTTTAAGATTTTATTTATTTGACAGCAAGAGAGAGAGATCACAAGTAGCCAGAGAGGCAGGCAGGGGGTGTAGGGGGAGAAGCATGCTCCCCCCGCCCAGCTAGAGAGCCTGACCAGGCTCGAACCTCAGACTCTGAGATCATGACCTGAGCGGAAGGCAGAGGCTTTAACCCACTGAGCCACCCACCCGCCCTGATTTTTCTTTCTTTTGCAACCACGAGGTCTGACTAGTTCTGTGGGGGAAAGACTGGCACACCAGGGCCAGCAGAAGATGCTGAACCTCTGAGATCTTCCCTTATTGCTCAACTCCTCCAGCAGCCATCCTCTTCTGACCTATTTAAATGCTCTAAAGTGCCTTTTGACCCTAAAATATTTCTGCTTGGTGTGTGCCTCTTGCCAGACTTTTAAATTTCTAGAATTCTACAGCTGGGAGGAGGCAAATTTGGCCCAAACCTATACCCACTGCAGGAGCCACCCTACCAGCCACTTCTTAAACATTTCCAGGAATAGGGAGCTCACTACCTGACCAAGCGCTTGTTTCCAATCTTTCTTTTTTTCCCCCAACCTTTCTTTTTGAGAGAACTTTTTTTTTTGGGTGGGTGGGGACAAACTCTGCCTGTTACTTTTGTCATCAATTCTGCCTCCTGAGCTATAGTCATATAATCACCTTTCTCCCTCTTGTACATGACAGTCCTGATGGAAGGCCCAAGTCTTTTTTTTTTTTTTTTTCCTCATTCCTGGGAAAAGCTTTCTAGAATTCCTTTTACAGACATTTGTAGCTACTCATCATTCCCACTGTTTTGCTTGAGCAGAGTCTCTCTTCAAGTGTGGTGCTAAGAAGTGAATATAGCAAACTGTGGAGAGCCCATCTCTTCATTGGGCACCAAGCCTATGGGGCTTTGTTTGTAAGGAATACACTCATTTAGCCTTACTTAAGTGAAGGGGTGCTTATTGTTAGGACACTTGGGGCAAGGAGGAAGCCCAGTGGAATGGGCATCACAGAACAGTGGCTATGGTATAACTGGGCCTCTGCAGACTGTGGCTGGATTTCAGATATCAAATCAGCCTCGCTGGGGATCTTGGTGACAGGAGTATGTGGGTCTTCCCACTCCACTCCTCCTGTCCCATGACTCTGACAGTCTTTTATTTATTCCCAGTTTTTTCCTACTTTGCTAACTTGCTTCCTCATCCTTTGCTTCTGGTTTCTGCTTCCTCACAACTGCTTGACATTTTCTCCTCTGTCTCATGACCTCAGTTCAATGTTTCATTTTAGGAATAGTGTGAGCACATGTTAAAAAAAAAAATAGAACTGAAAGGCAGATCCCAATGGCTCTCCACCAGAAGTGACTTTGGCCCCCAGGGGACATTTGGCAATGTGCAGGGACATGTTTGGTTGCGACAGCTGGGGAGCACCCCAAGGTATTGATCTATAGGGGGTAGAGGCCAGGGATCCTGCTGACCATCCCACAACACACAGGTCAGTCACTCACCATACACAGTTTTTGTCCCCAAAAGTTAAAAGTGCTTATGTAGTATGGGGGGAAGTAAAAGGCCATCCCCCACCCCATTCCTACTTTCGGTTGTAGTTCGAGGAGGCACTTGCTATTAATGGCTTCTGTGTTTAAGTCTTCTGGTGATTATCACTCTGTCAATAATTAGGATACTTAGAGCAAGGGGAGTCTGGGTACATGCAAACCCTGGTGAAGCTCTCCCTTCCACAATCCCTCTGACGACTCCCACCTATAGAGGACAAACTTTAAATGGGCTCTGCTGAGTTTCTGGCAGAATGAATTTCCTGCAGACAAGTTTCTGGAGAACAGCCTCAGAGCCAAGAAAAAGGGCCTTCAGGAAGGAAGCAAGCCGGCTTCCCAGGAACAATCAATGGCTTTGCTGAGTCTCTCCAGCTCTCTAAAAAACTAATGGTGGATTGAATTTCTCAGCCTTTGAGGCCAGGAGAATGCAGGCAAACTAGAGGGTGGAGAGACCTGCTGAAGGAAACAAATGAATCTCTGCCTAAATGAGAGCCTGAGAGGGATATTTGTGAAGGTCAAACACAAAAGATTTCCCTGAACTAGAAAATGTGATATCAGAGCTAAAAACTTCCAAACATAAAGCAAAGGAGAGGATGGTTACTGCTAAAACCCCCAAAAGAGGTCCAGAAAATCAAACAGATGAAATATCTCAAAACATGTAACAAAAATACAGAGATGCAAATTATGTGGTGAAAGATGGGAGACTGAAACAGACCCAGGAGATTTAGCCTGCAAATTCTATGAGTTCCAGGAGAAAAGGAACAGGAGAGGAGAGGTCATAATTAAATAATTTAACACAGAAGAATGGCCCTGAGCTGAAGAAAATTTAGCCCCTATACAGGTTAAAATTCCTGAACTCTAAGGATAAGAACAATGTTACACACATTTCCAGGCAGAAAGAAAGTTCGTTCTTCTTATTTGCAACCCTGGAAGTTAAAGGACAGCAAAACTGAATGTGAGGTAATGAAAGAAAAGGCCTACGACCAGGACCTAGCAGAGGGAGAAAGAAAGATAGTTGAAGATTTACAAAAATCATTCAGTGTGTCTCATGTGAGAAATACTTTTAAGAAAAGGCTCTCATAAAAAAAAAAAAGGGCTCTCGTGAAACAACAAATGAATTAGAACAGACTTCAAGATGGGGGAAGGTTGAGGGAAGAGGAAAGAAATCAGTGGGGTGCGATGAACCATGAGCTATATATTTATATCTATATTTCTATATATGTATAACACATCACACAAATGCTAAATACCCTTGAAACAGAAGGAACACATCATAAGGGAAATTCTAATAAGGATTAAATTATCTCAATAAAACTCTGGAATTAGGTAGTGAGGATAGGGGAGGAGGAGGAGGAGAAAAAGTAGTAAAAGTAATCTAAAGACCATATGTTATTGAGGTGGAAAGGAAGTAGAAGATAAGTAGAGTATGATGGAAATAGTTGTTCTGTATTCATAGACTAGAACAATCATGTGCACCTATTTAAGAGAACAGGGCAAGGGATAGTAACTATGACTAGAATGACAAAATCCAAATTAACAAGGAGACAATGGGATGAATAGCCATTCATTCAGTCCACCAAAGGTAAAGAAGAGTTCACAACACTGTTTACACATTTAAAAACAAGTAAGATGGAAATAAATCAAATGTATCCCTCAGTACAGGAAATATGAGTGGACTGAATTCTTCCATCAAAAGACTATATGACTTTGTTAGAAATCAAATTCTGGTCAATACTTCTTAGAAGAAGGCCTGCCCGGGTGGCTCAGTCATTAAGCTGCCTTTGGATCAGGTCATGATCCCAGCGTCCTGGGACCAAGCCCTGCATTGGGCTCCCTGCTCCGCAGGAAGCCTGCTTCTCCCTCTTTCATCCCCTCCTTGTGTTCCCTCTCTTGCTGTGTCTCTCTCTGTCAAATAAATAAATAAAGTCTTTAAAAAAATACTATGTAGAAGAAATATACTCAAAGCAAAGTGATCAAGAAAGATTCAAAATAAAAACGTGGGAAAGGGATCCCAGACTGATAAACAGAAAGCAGTGGTAATGCTGGTATACAAAAGGGGAATTTAAGTTACCGACTGGAAGTGCTGTGAGGATTGTCTATGAAGGAGTAGGAAGGAGCTTTTGGGGAGATGGGAATCTTCTGTACCTTGACTGTGGTGAAGGTTGCATGACTGACTACATTTGTCAAAACTCATAGGACTGTATGCTTAAAATTGATAAAGCTTGGGGCGCCTGGGTGGCTCAGTGGGTTAAAGCCTCTGCCTTCAGCTCAGGTCATGATCTAAGGGTCCTGGGATGGAGCCCCGCATTGGGCTCTCTGCTCGGCAGGGAGCCTGCTTCCCCCCGCCCCCCGCCTCTGCCTACTTGTGATCTCTCTCTCTCTCTCAAATAAATAAAATCTTTAAAAAAATTGATAAAGCTTATTGTATGTAAATTACAATACAGTAAAACTGGTTTCAATAAAGAACAAAATTATAGTATTTACAAAATGTAAACACTGAATGAAAAAATAGTGAATACTAGATACCCTCTCAATTACCCTGTATCATATATCCCCAAAGTACTATAAAGATAGCAAGCTTAAAAAAGAGAGAGAGAAAAAAATAAAAGGGGTACTTATATCAATAAATTATAAAGAGAACAAGAAACAAAATCAGGAAATATCAAAAGCTAACATGAATAAAATGGAGAACAAACAAAAATACTAAAAGGCATCAATTTTATTTTTTTATTTTTTTTAAGATTTTATTTATTTATTTGAGAGACAGAGAAAGTGAGAGAGAGTATGAGAGGAGAGAAGGTTAGAGGAAGAAGCAGACTCCCCGTGGAGCTGGGAGCCCGATGTGGGACTCGATCCCGGAACTCACGGATCATGACCTGAGCCGAAGGCAGTTGCTCAACCAACTGAGCCACCCAGGCGCCCCAAAGGCATGAATTTTAAAAAGTTATTTAAAAGGGCTAATAGAGTAAACCTCTTATAAGCACAAAAAAAGAGAAAAAAGCAAAAATAGACAAGATTAGTTCTGAGAAAGAAAACATGACAGATAGAAGAAAAAAAAGAATCAATAAAAGGTGGGATGCCTGGGTGGCTCAAGTGTCTGCCTTCAGCTCAGGTCATGATTCCAGGGTCCTGGGATGGACATCGGGCTCCTTGCTCAGCGGGGAGCCTGCTTCCCCCTGCTGTCTGTCTGCTGCTCCCCCTGCTAGTGCGTGCTCTCCCTCTCTCACAAATAAATAAATAAAATCTTTAAAAATATTATAAAATGATACAACCTAAAATTCCTCATCAACTAACTTGAAAATTTAGAGGACATGGATACATTTCAGGAAAAATGTGAATGACCAAAACTGACCCAAGAGAAAGAAGAAAGCTTGAATAGTTCAACCTACCTTAGAAAAAACTAGAATAAGAAGGTGACTATAGACCTAGTTTTGGAAAAGATTGCATTCAAAGGGCACCAGAGCTGAGTTTTAACTATTCTTTTTTTTTTTTTAAATTCATGGGGCAGGGGAGGGAGGGAGGGAGAGAGAGAGAATGAATGAGTGGGGGAGGAGCGGAAGAAGGAAAAGCAGACTCCTCACTAAGTGTGGAGCCCAAAATGGGGCTCTGGGGCTCAATCTCAGGACCCTGAGATCGTGACCTGAGCCAAAGTCAGATGCTTAATGGACTGAGCCACCCAGGCACCCAAGTTTTATTTATTCTTCAATAATGATAATTTCCATGCCATTTTATCTAGTCAAAACTATAGGAAAAGAAGAAAAACTCCCATGTTTAATATTTAGAACCAGAATAATTTAATTCAATTCCTAATAAAAATTCTAAGTAAAAATGAAAAAGAGGAAAACTGGTGAAATATAATGAAGACTTTTTACTAAAACCTAACAGCAAATATTGTTCTTGATGGTGGAATACTAAAACCACTTCCATTAAAATAAACATTTAGACAGAGATGCCTGCTTTTAACATATCTTGGACATTTTACCAAATGCAGGAAGTCCTTAACCACATTTACACCTAAAAAAACTTTTTTTAATTGATTTATTTGCCAGAGAGAGCACAAGCAGGGGGAGCAGCAGGTAGAGGGAGAAGCAGACTTCCCTCTGAGCAAGAAGCCCGATTCAGGGCTCTATCCCAGGACCCTGGGATTGTGACCTGAGCCAAAGGCAGGAGCTTAACTGACTGAACCACTCAGGCGCCCCCGTGATGTCCACTCTTGAAAGGTAATGTGAAGGTCAATATTGCAAAGACCACATGGGACACACATGGGGGAAGAAGGATCCCACTGTCACACCCTAGTCCGAAAAGAAGGCACTAGAAGGGAAAGCAGAGCATCATAAGGGGATGTGTAACCATCACCAAAAGAGCTAAGGAGGACAGAGGCGCTGGCTGGGCCGTTTAGCGTACCCGTGCCATTGTGGAAATGCAGTCTAGTTCATTCCAGTGGCATCTGGGTGCCCTTCCTTCTGAAGCCTCCCCAAGAGCCCGTTTAGGCAGCACACCCATTGATTTTTTTTTTTTTTTTGCGCATATACTGGAAACTTGGTTTGGCATTTTACCTGGTGTCCAGGCCATGTTCACTTGTGTACTGGTTCTGAAAACTAGGGCATTATCTACAGTTTGCTGAATTCCTGCAAATGTTCCTGCAACTGATCTACATATGCACTGCCCCCACCCCCGGAAACCGCCTAGTATCCTGACTGCCCCCACTCACCCCTGCCCCCAGCTGCTCTATAGGCTCCCACTCCATCTCACAGGTCCCAGGGGTCCCCAGGGAGCCACCAACTCCCACCAGCGTCTGTTATCTGGAGGAAGCCCTGATGGGGGGGCGGGTTGTTGGAAACTTTAATTAAGCAAGGACGGTTAACAGCTGCAGGGTCACCTTAGGAAACAGTGAGCTTGAGAAAAGAAATATTTCTCTCATCTGTCCCCATGACCTTTTAAGGCTTTTCTGCAAATGGCTCCTCATTCCCTGCCATGGAAAAAAATAGCAGCCATCACAGGCACCCTTCAGCCCACAGAATCCTCTGAGCTTACTCCTTCCAGCAGGCCTTGATACAGATGCCTGCCTCACACACCCCAACAGACCACAAAGACCTGAGGATGCCTATGCACACGTGCACACTCACGCACACACAGGTGACGAGCGTGCTTTCCTACCTGGGCGGGCACTTTCTCTGGGAGGGCCTCACGGTGAGTGAGGCCGGGCGAGCTCTCAGCAGAGCCCGGTACAGCGCCCTCCACACACCACTAGTCATCCACTACCGCTGTCAGCGGGCGGCCAGCAGCTTTTTCCCTTCCTTTTTCCTCCCCACAGGTGCAGCTAGTGAAGAGGTTCTGCGGGGGCAGCTGCCACCCACTGCGGGTGGGTTTTTTCCCACCCACAGAGCCTGTCTTGTCTCAGCCTCTTTGCACCCACAGAAGCAAGCCCTTCTAGGGTCATAGTTTGGTAAAAGAATGTCAGGGAGCACCTCTGAACCACTGCTCAACAACCCTCCTCTCTCAGCCGGTTTCCCTCCCTCCCATCAGCCTGACCTTCAATCCCATGAGGGCCTCCCAGCAATTCCGTCTTCTCCAGCAAACTCCCCCTTTACCCTTGGGGCTGGGTGCAAAGGGACAATGTTGAGACTTTTTAAAGGAAGAACTTTAGGAAAGTAAGAAAAAAACAAAACAAAACAAAACCAAGAAAATATCAAAACCTCAGGTATGCCACTGCCCTTCTTCACCCCCACCCATTTGCTTTGTTCACCTGTCCCCCGACCCCCCATGAGGGTGCATAAGGGCTCAGTGCTGCAGGCTTTTCCAAAGGTACACAAGCTCAGGGTTGTCCCTCATCGTCACCCCTAGCCCTGGCTTATCCCCAAGCCTGTGCCGCCCGGACTCAGCTTGCTGGGTCCAGCCTGGATGTCCGGACACAGGAAGCCATGAGTCCAACAGGGAACAAGATGGGATGAGGAAGGGGCTGATTGGCCAAAGGTGTGATCAGGAGGGAGTAAAGGAGGACAAGGCCAGGGAAAGGCTGTGGAAGAGAAGAGTTTGTAGATGAGAAACAGTGTGGTTCCAGATCCATCCTCCAAAGTACTGCCACATTCTCAGGAAGGGCTTTGGAGTGAGACCCTCCCTGTGTGTGAGACCCTCAGCAGCTCTGCAGGACTACCGCAGGAGCGGAGCTGGGTCTACCCTGAAAGCCTCCAAACTGATAGGGAAACGAGCTCCACCAAATCAAAGGCTCCTTTCTGGGAGTCCATACCTGCTGGGAACCCCAGGATGATCAGCAAAGGCTCTACACTACGACCCCCCAGTATGATGGGGAGGATGGAGCTCCACTGTGGGAGATCCTCTGGATTCAGCTGGGCATAAAAGAGCTCTGACATGGGGCGCCTGGGTGGCTCAGTGGGTTAAAGCCTCTGCCTTCAGCTCAGGTCATGATCTCAGGGTCCTGGAAACAAGGCCCACTTCGGGCTCTCTGCTCAGCAAGGAGCCTGCTTCCCTCTCTCTCTCTGCCTGCCTCTCTGCCTACTTATGATTTCTCTCTCTCTCTCTCTCTCTCTCTCTCTCTGTCAAATAAATAAATAAATAAATAAATAAATAAATAAATAAATAAATAAAACTTTAAAAAAAAGCCAAAGGCAGTTGCTCAACCAACTGAGCCACCCAGGCGCCCCTAAACTTTTAAAAAAAGAAAAAGAGCTCTGACAACACATGGATAACCCCACAGACAGAGCAGCATAGGCAGAGAAGAGCATAGGGCAAATCGGAGTAGATGATCAGGAGGACACGCATTTAGAGCCCAGCACAGCCTAAGTGCAGTCTGGGATGCATGAGGAGGGAGCACAGGCAGGACGAATAGATAGGCCTGAGTAGTCATCCAGTGACACCTTCAGGCTCTACCCCCATGTTCCGGCCCTCAGTTTCCCATCCCCTGTCCCTCTGACAGAGGCTCAGGGATGCAGTCTGCTTCACTGAACCCATCTGTCTGACACTTGCTGACATCTTCCTCTTTTGTAGCTGGAAGTCACAGGGCAAAGCATTAAGCTGTGCAGTCACAGAAGGAACACAGAGCCTAAGGGTGTGAAGAGACAGAGGGGAGAGTGTCAAGGGAAGCTTGGGGCGGGTGAAGAAGGGGGAGACAGGTGGGAGCAGAGGTGCTCAGGGCAATGGCTGAGGCCATCACTTATGCAGACCTGCGGTTCGTGAAGGCTCCCCTGAAGAAGAGCATCTCCAGCCGGATAGGACAGGGTAAGGGTGGAAGGGGCATCTCCTTGATTTTGCATCCCCAAGCTCCCTCATGGCCCCACCCCCACCTCCACCTTTTCTCTCCTCTCCAGACCCAGAGACTGATGAGGATGAGGAACTCACCTACGAGAATGTGCAAGTGCCCTCAGTCTCAGGTGGGCCCTTGAGCTTGGCTTCTTCTGGAGTAGGGGACAAATCAGGTACGGAGAGCCCAGAGGATGTATGTTTGACGGGGTCGGGTGTGTGTGTGGGGGGTGTGTGGGGTGTGTGTGTGGGGGGGGGTGTGTGTTGAGCTGGGACTCTACGGTATTCTTGAGCGGGGAGGGGGGACGACGGCGGGGGGTACACAATATCCCTGGGAAAGGAGGGGGTGCTTAGGAAAGAGAAGAATGAACCCTGGGTAAATGGGAGCCAAGTAAGAATAAAGCTCCCAGAGGCAAGGTGGAGGTCCCAGTGGGGAGACAAGGGCTCAGCGAGGAGACATCAGGGCAGCCCCTGTGGGGAGATGAATTCGAGTAGGAAATGGGGAGTCACAAGACAGAGAAAAGAGGATAGGGAAGAGGGATGAGGGCACTTTTGGAGAGGTTTGGGGTGCTGAATAAAACCTAAGGAGAGACTCAGGAGGGAGAGGAAGCGGTCCTGGGGGAGAGGATGTAGTAAGACCCAGGAGAGGAGCAAGAGTCCTGGGGGAGAGGCGGGACTCCGGGTAGTGCTAAGGGGATCCCAGAGCATCTCAGGAGGTCGCAGAAGACACCACGGGCCAAACTGGAGAGGGAGAAGTGGAGGGGGAAAGGGTGGAAAGAAGGGGGAATTTCCCGGGGCTTCCCATCTTGAAACCCGAGTCGCTGCGGGTCCTCAGGGCTCCAATCGGAGCAGCCAACTGCGTCCTGGAGCTCCGTGACGTCACCGGCTGCCGGGCGGCTCCTCGCGGGTGAGTCCCGCCCCCTCCTTGCGGCGCGCGCTCCCAGCGGCGGGGCTGGCGCTCCGGCGCGCGGGGCGGGGCCTCGGGCTGAGCGGCCTCTCCCACTACGCCAACCCCGCCGGGCCCCGCGGGCAGGTCACGAAGGACGTGTTGGCTGGGTCTCAGGGGGCTGGTGCTGGGCCCGGCGGTGTGCGGGTCCAGTACCAAGAGTGAGCCCGATAGCAGCCCTCCGGACTGCGAGGCAGTCCCGAGACCCCCTGCCCTGCCTCCTTGACCGCCCTACCCAGATGTATCATTCCCACGGGATGACCCAGATCCTCCTTCCTCCTCCTTTATGGTCCCATTCACAAACCCCCGTCCTCTGTCTCCGTCTGAGATTTAGCTCCGATCCTACCAGGTTGCGCCCCTCAATGCTTACCAGTAACGATCCCAGCCCTTAATCTGAAACATCTTCCTTCCGCTACCTGCGGAAATTCACTAGAGGACAAAACCCATTATGCCAGCGCCACATCCCGAGGGGTGCTCTTTCCCATGAATAGCCCCCACCCACCCACCCCTCAGTCTCTAAACTTTCCTGGGGCTCTCTACCCTTCGTCCCACTGTCTCCCTAAGGCCGCGCAGCCTGTATGCAGTACCTCTTTCTTGGCCTGCTCCTCACCTGTCTGCTGTTAGGGGTGGCCGCCATCTGCCTGGGAGTACGCTGTGAGTATGGCTGTCCCCCATTTCCCACTTACCCCAAGCAATTTTCAACCCTAATCTCCCCAACAGCGGCCCTCCCTTTGGGCAGGGCCCAGAGTCACTACCACCATATCCTTAGCTTTTCATCTAATTTCTAGCCAGGTCTGTTTTAGAATGCAGTGTCTTCCTAATCCAGTACCTCCTCAGGCTTCAGGCAGTCAGCTCTTATATTTCAGCCTGTTTTGCAAAAATTTGCGAGAAGCAGAAAAAGAACGGACGCTGAAGTCTCAGGGCACCAGGGCAAGGCTGAAGGAGATGTCCTCCAAATCTCTCATTATGGCCGAACAGATCTGCAGGTGTCTCAGCAGCTCCAGCAGACGAACAGGCTTCTGGAAACCACTAACAGCAGCCTGCGGCAGCAGCTCCACATAACGATGACCCAGCTGGGGAAGAAGGAGGAGGATCTGCAGGGGTCCAGGAGGGAACTAGCCCAGAGTCAGGAAGCACTACAGGAGAAACAGAAGGTTTGCCAGGTTACCCACGAGCAGTTACAGGCCTGCCAGTCTGAGACGCAGAAGACAAAGGAGGCCTTGCAGAGTGAGGAGGCGCAGAGGATGATCTTGGAGCAGAGGCTGAACAGCATGCAGGACACACTGAAGCCCTTGTTCACGTGCCCCTTAGCAGGTATCCGCTCTGGGAGAGGAGAGATAGGGTCTTTGTGAGGGATGGATTGAAGTGAGGAGACACTCATGGCAGGGGTCTGTCTGTCAGGGGGCCACTGAGTTGTGGAGGAAAGCAATAGCAAATGAGAATGGTGGCCAACAGAGAGGAGGATCAAGCTGCATTCTGGATTTAGGGCAACTCACCTAGTTCTAAGGCAGATCCTGTAGGAGGAAGGAGGGAGACAGCCGGCAACGCTGATCACACTGTCCAAAGCACCAAACTCAAGTCTCCGTCCTTGATATCAATGTTGAAAGATCTGGGACCCCCCTGAACTGGGATGTGGAAAGGTTGTTTGCACTTTTTTCTAAAGAGAGGATCTATAGCTTTAATTATTTCTCACTGCATCCGAGATCCCCCAAGGGTTAAGAATTCCTGATTACTGAGGTGCAGTGTGGCAGGTGGGGGGCCAGGCAGCTGAAGCTAGCACAGGCAGCACTCACAATGAGGTGGGTGGGGATGATGTGGGGGAGGGAGCTGAGGGGAGAGTTCATCTATTTTGAAGGCAGGAGCCCAGGCAGTATGTGGGGATGAGGGAAGAGACCACAGAAAAGGGGAGGGGCTGTGCAA
Source organism: Nasua narica (assembly GCA_028533885.1). Taxonomy (NCBI): domain Eukaryota; kingdom Metazoa; phylum Chordata; class Mammalia; order Carnivora; family Procyonidae; genus Nasua; species Nasua narica. Next base: position 48,893,142 of record CM052813.1, on the reverse strand, counting down.
GAAGCAGGCTGAGGTTCAGGGTGGGGAGCCAGGCCCCAGGCGACCAGAATGTCCATGGCCAGCTACCTACGGTCCAGGTCAGGCTCCGTCTACCTCAGGGGGCATCAGGAGACTCCCCCAAGGTTTAAGATGGTGAGTTGATGTGCAGACACCCTCAGCCCTAGTGTCTTTAGCCTTCTCATTCCCTGTGACCCTCAGTCCCAGGCGGTGCTGCTGCCCATTCCCTCAGCTGCGCCCCAGACTGCAGCACCCTGAACTGCTCTTCTGTTGGAAGGCCGGTTCCAGAGACCATAGCTGCCTCTTCCAGGCTTTCCCCACACTTCTTCTTCAGCCTCATTGACGCCTCCAACCCACTGTCTCTCCTTCCCTCCCTCTGCCTTGGCTGTCACTTCTCTCTCTACCCATCTTGGCTTTTGGGACCCATCACTTCAGCCACTTGCTCTTTTGTTCTGTTGTCCTCCTGGAGCACCAGAGTGGCAAGATCTCAATTCTGGATGAACTGCCCCCCCTGCCCCTGCTGCACCCAGGTGTGCCATATTGTGCCATCATTCTGCTTGGCACCACCCAAACTCTAGTCTCAACCTCAGCCCATTCCTCAGTGCCACCTGGCCACTGTGCAGTGGTTGGCTTGCTCTCTCTGAGACCTCCTTACCCTACCACCCTCTCTCTCACTTTTAGCGGGTGCCCTACTCTATTTTCCACCACTGAGCCTATACATCCATTCACATTTTTGCTCACCCCCATCTGTTGCAAGGATCACTGCAACAGTTTGCTGTGTCCTTTCTCCTAAACATCCCTCTCCCCCTTCCTCCCCCCATCGACTTGCCATGTGGCAGCCAGGGTAATTCTTTAAAAACAAAAATCTGAACATGTCATTCCAGCTAATTAATTACATCAAAGGTCATTGCATACATACTACATGTCCAAGCACTGTGCCCAAGCACTTGGGATATAGCCAGTGAACAAAACTTCTCTATGTAAAACCCTACATTGACGTACTCTTCCTTGTAATATGAAAATAATTAAAATCCTTAGCCTGGCTTTCAAGGTCCCTGCCTACCTTTCAGCATGCCTCGCCTCTCACCCTCTTCCATTTGGCTACGCTGACTTTGTATTCCCTTTAGTTGTCATAGGACAGAAACTCAAGAGGGGACCTGGGTGAGGACATGAGACAATCTAGACAGAAGAGAGGGAGCTGGGGAAGGAAGGAAGGATCTTTGAGAGCTGCAGGTAGGACTCCTGGAACGAAGCAATTAGAGAGGTTGGTTGGGATCAGGCGCACAGATTGGGGTATGGGCTGTGAAAGAAAGAGGGATGTTTATTGCTTCGAGATAGTCAGGAACAGTGGAACAGAGAAGAGACAGATTTTGGGGTGGAAAGAAGGGAAACGGAGAGAGTTCACATCAAGTGTCTGACAATTTCAGCAGAATAGGAACCAAGATTATTACTTGTCGAAGAGTGGAGAGAGGGAAGGAGGTGGCTAGCAGGTTGGAGGGTGTGGACAAGTTTTGAATATGCAGCAAGGAATGCTTTAAGGGGCGATTGAGATGATTACCGAGGTCAATTGAACACTTATGGGGGGCCCAGGTGAGGTCAGCCAAAGTGTAGGCGGGGGAGACTGCAATCATTCAGAAATTGGGAATAGTATCACCACCCTATTAGAATAAACCTCCCAGACTGTTAAGTAGTGATGTTGTGAATATTAAAGACTTTTACTAAATATGCATAGGAATGGTATTACCAGGGGAGGCCAAAGACGGATCACAAAGGTGAAGGGCTAGAAGTCAGTGAAAGTGCTGGGACTAGACCAAGGGGGGCACTGTTAGCAACCAGACAGAGGAATTGTCACTTTTGTCCCAAATGGGGAGATCTCCCTCCTGGGTCTGGGCTATGCTGTCACATTCTTTCTGATTTATAGATTCCTGCTGTCCTGTGGGATGGATACTGAACGAGAGGAGTTGCTTTTACATCTCTTTTATGGAGAGAAGTTGGGAGGAGAGCCAAAACCACTGTCAATCTCTGTCCTCTGAGCTGGCCACGTTCAGTGACACTTATTTTCCAGTAAGCCTCCCCTTATTCGAAGACTTTAGCGGGTACTGTTTTGGGTGAAGGGTTATGTGTCAGCGAGTCAGGAATGGTGGTGCACACAGGGGACGCGTTCCTTTTCCAGCAGCTTCTCAGTGCAGTGCTCCAGGAGGCCCCTACCAACCAGCTGGAGTTGGCAGGAGAGTTGAAGCTCCTGGACCATCTTTACTTGAACCTGTTTCTCATCTCAGCTTTCTGGTCCACTCTCCAGGGCTGCTTAACAGCATCTTTGTCTCTCATGGCCTCTCAGCCAGAGAGGTCCCATATCTGGTGGGCTGGATTGTTGGGATTGACTCCTTATGACCAGAGCAGCCCATGGAATGACTCCCCTTTCAAAGGCTGGCAGAAATTCTTCCCCAGATTGGGGGCGGGGGGTGAACTAAAGGGCGAGCCTGCATCTGCAAGGTGGTGCTCAAAGGACAGGTCCCCGATGAGCTGATGTCTTGTGCCAGTCAGAAACAGTCCTCTTGTCAAAGCTCAGAGACCTCTCTATAGTGCTCATTTTCTTCCATTGGCCCACATCCCCTCCTCTGCCACTGCCTCATTTTCTTCCAGAGGCCCACTGCACCCCCCTGCACTGGAATATTTCTCATCATTCTCCACATACCTCTCGTCTCTCTGATTCTCCCCTCAGATTACAAACCACAACAGCATAAGGAAGTTGTTGATACGAACTAATCTGCCTGGTCCATTTTGGGTTAATTATAGCGGTAATAAGAGGTGGCAGCAGGCTGACAGTAAACGATTACCTGGGTAAGTCTGTTAGGACTTCTGGGCACACTCAACTCCAGAATTCCTTCATATAGACATAGTAATGAGATTCCCCTCCTGCTCCCAAAGTTTTGGGAGGTCCTGCTCCCAAAATTCTTTCACAAGTCATATTTTAATTGCCTACTTGTCCATTTTCTTTACTTAAAACTCTTTAGGACAGTCTTCTTCTCTGGCCCTTTTCCAGCACCTGGCAGTCCCAGGCACTTTTTTTTTTTTTTTTTTGGTTACTAGGTTGGGACCTATGTTGTCTTTCTCTCAGAGGGAGAAGCTGAGGCTTTAGCTAGGACTTCACAGCTCATGAACCCTGGCATTCTAACTTCCCATCCCTTGACAGGGCTTCCAAAACTGAGATGGCACTTTCCCAGTCAGGGCCTCTTGGGGCACTAGAGTTGCCTCTGGGAAGGGAGCAGTGGGGTAACTTTGAAGATCAACTCCAGGAACCCTGGAACAGGGAATCATCTTCTATGTTCCCTATGGAGTTTCCATCTTTAATATTTTGGGTGATTTTTCCCTTCCCTGGTCCTAAAGCCTATTTGAGTTAGAGTAGACATGTCCCTGAACCATACCCAAATGTGGCCTTAGGCAGGCAGGGCAAGTTAGGGCTTCATTGTGCTTAGTGCAGGGCAAGGGGGGCAAAGGCAGGGTGGGAGAGGAGAGGCAAGCCTCATCCCAGTTCTACCTCACCAATCTTTAGGTATTATGGGCAAAGCTCAAGATGTTTTAAGGTACAAAGAAGTTGGCTAAGCACACAGCGGGAGGAGTGCACTTCTCTTCTTCCCTGCGTCTGTGAGAGGGCAGCTTTCAAGCCTCCGGATAGGGACCACTTTTTGCCCTGAGTTGGGTAAGCCTGAGGGACCCACTGAGGCATGGGAGTTGGGGAGAAGGGAACTCAGAGCCAGGGCTCAGAAACCAGGGGTAAAACTCATTCCTGAGAGTGATAGTCACCTCTACAGCCTTCAGGATCTTGGTCTGCTTATGTAAGGCCGTGGGGGGGGGGGGGGGGCTCAGCAGGAAAGTTCTGGAACAGAAGGGAGGCTGGGGGTTTGGCTGTCCAGGGAGGTGGGATGAGCTGGATGAATGTTCTTAGCAACAGTCTACTGCAGAGCTCACTGGTACTTTACTCTTACAGGTACTCATGCCAACAGGAGCCCGTTCCTCTCACCCCTAACTGCAGTCTGCAGGCCCTCAGATCATCTGCCCTCCAGAGTCCTTGGCAGTGCCCAGCCAAGGCCTGATCCATGCCTAACACTTCTAGCCAGCCTGCTGCCTGCTTGAAATCCTGCCCCAGAAACTAGACTGTTCCTGGGAAACTGGTGAAGAAGTCGCTAGAAGATTTTGGCCTCCCCAAGAACTTCCCATAGTGGAACTGCAAGGGGGGTGGAGGAGGGTGCATGGGCTGAGTGGATAGGGGCAGCCCGGAGCCAGCCAGGCAGTTTTATTGAAATATTTTTAAATAATTTGCACGTGTTAGTCTCATGTGTCAGCAATGCTTTGTCTGGTTCAGTGATCGCCCATGGGAGAGCAAACCCAGGGGCTAGACAGGAAATGTTCTGTCCCTTGAGTCCATGCTGAGGTTCCCCTACATGAGGAGAAGAGCCGGTCAGCCCTTCTGGGGCTGGCACTGTCCAACATGTGTGCTTTGTCCTTACAGGGCATCCTGAAGGCCAAAGTTGGAGGCCAGAGACCACAGGCCCCACTGCTAAGAGCGTGCCCCCGGCAGCTGCAGGCCGGGTGTGGGAGGCTTGGCATGGTGCCCTCGGTGGCAGAGGAGACTGCCCGCCTCACAGTTCAGGTTGCGGTAGCGGGCAACAGCTGGTGTGGGGCGGGGGCACATGGATAGGAAGCCAAAGCTGAAAGGGCCAAGACAGCAGCCGGGACAGGGAAGCCCCTCTTCAGACTCCCGGGGAGCTGAAGGGGGCGGCGAGGGTTCTGTCCGCTCCAGGGCTGCTGCCCGGGGCAGGCTATGCTGGGCCCGGTTCCACGGCTCCCCAGCCCAGCCTTGTGGGGAGTTCACCACCACAGCTGGGGGGTTGTTGTTAAGGGCAGGTCCTGATCTAGGGGACCAGGGCTGGGAGGCTGAGGAACAAGTGCTGATGAAGTTGTCTGTGGCCACGGCCAGGGGCAGCTGGGGAGCTGGTCCTGGGGGTTCTGGCTCAGGGCTACTGCCCTCACACTCCATTCTTTCTTCAGCCGAGGGGCCCACACTGGGAGGGCCAGGACCTGGCAGTGCTGTCTCCATACGTCGGGGGAGCTCAGGGGATGATGGGAGAGAGCGGCAGCGACGGGCAGGTGTCCCAGGCTGGATGAGGGTCTCTGGAGTGGTCACCAAGGGCAGCTGAGAGGAGGGCAGTGGTGACGGTGGAACAAGGGGCAGAGGGGTGACTGTCTTGCTAGGTGTGTCCAACAGCTTGATCTTGCCTCCCCGGAGGTCTTCCCGGAGTGAGAAGGGGTTGACTCGAGTCAGATTGTCCCCCCAGTTGGGGGGTGAGTCTGGTGATGGGGGCAGGAAGAGGTCTGACCGGCTTCGGGAAAGGCGGGGGTCTGGCCTAGGAAGGGTGGCAGAGGGACCCCCTCTTGAAACAGACCCTGTAGACAGAGAAGTCTGTGATTACTGTTCTCAGCATTGATCATGGGTCCTTGAGGCCTCATTATTCACCAGGAGGCTGGTGGGACTACAGCTTACAAAAGGGAGTCCCACTGGGTACTTTGGACATGGGGAGATGCCACCTCTAGCCCTCCTTTACCTCTTCTTTCCTTCTCCCCTCTCTTGGCTCTAGAATTTAAAATATCTTATTTGAGATGTCCTTTCACCCCCCCCCCCCCACCTTCTCAACTGATAAATACACTTAGTCTTAATCCCCTGAGTTCTAAGGAAGAGGCAAAAAGAGTTCAGTTGGGTCAAGGTCATGCTCACTTACTCTGATTGTGTGTCAGGGAAGCTCTGGTGAGGGGGGCTGGCTCAGGCAGCTGCTCCAGGATCCACTCCAGATGCTGGGTGATTTCGGTGAAGGGAGCACGAGTGCTAGGTTCCATCTAATGGGTAGAGACAGGGATAGCTTCACTCAGTGCTCCAAAAGAGAGTCCCTACATTTTCCTCCCACCACCTGGAGCAGGAAAGCCTTGCCAGCTGATGGATGGGGGTGATGGGCAGGGAGAGAGAGGCTCTTACACTGCAGCAGTGGATGGCCAGGAGCAGGAAGGGCAGTGGGCAGTCATCTCCTACCAGGGTCCGGAAAGCAGGCACATCCAGGCCAAAGTCCTGGGGGGACAGAGAGGAGGGGCCTTCAAGTCAGCCTTCCCTGGGTTCTCCTTCTGACCCCCAGTCAGGACCTCAACCTCCAGGGAACCCTCCACGGTTATCAGCTGCCTAGTCTGGAGCTCCCTCTTTTCAAACCTGGAGCCCTCATTCACCTCAGTTCGGGGTAGGTAATCTGGGTCTGCAGGTACTCTCGCAATGAGTTCACAGAGGACAATCCCAAAGGCAAAGACATCAGCCTGGGGGGAAGAGAGAATGTCAGCGGGAGGAACTGATGGTTTTCATGTCAGAATTTGGGGGAAGTCATGACCGTTTCATACGTTGGAGGGGTGCCTATGAGGGGTCCAGGGGGAATTTGGGGGTCTCCTTAATATTCAGTATGGCTGTTAAAGAACTTGGGATGGGGCCTTATAAAAGTATCTCAAAGGTCTCTGGAAGGCCTTAGAGTCTGAAGGATTGATGTCTTACCTTCTCATCATACAGCTCACCCCGCAACACCTCTGGAGCCATCCAGTATGGGGAACCTACCACAGCCAATGGCTCCTTTCTTGCCCCTTCCCTGCAGGGGTAGGGGCAGAGTGATCATCAGAGACATTCCCCTCAGATAAACCCCCTAAACAAAAGGGGATGAAGTCAGCCCCCTCCCCACTCCAAAGGATATGTTTCTGGGGGCTTCACTTAGATAGGGACCTTCTAGAAAGTTTGGGGGGGCACAGGGGCATTCACCTCACCTATATACAGGAATCTTTTCAGCCAGCCCGAAGTCACCCACAACAGCCGTGAAGCCTCGGTCTTCCCGTCGGATCAGACAGTTCTGACATACATATAGCATCCCCACACACCCATCACCTTCTGTTCTCTGCTCTCCCAATATGTACCCCAAAGCCCAGTCACTCCAGAGTAACCCCAACCCTCTCTGATCTCCCAGTTCTCCAGTGCACCCCAATCTTTCAACATCATCTATCACTCCAAATGTAGCATGGTACTCGGCCCCTCGGAGCTCCTCCTCACCCTAGTCCCCATTCTCCAGGGCCTTGCTACTCTGACATCCTAACATGTCTACTTTCCACACTCCAACATCTATGCACCGGTTACAGTGTAATAGCCTCCACCCACCTGGCCAGCCTACCTTGGATGTTAGGTCTCGGTGGAATACACCTTTGGCATGCAGGTACCGCAGGCCACGGGCAATGTCCAGAGCCAGGCGGAGCCTCACAGGCCAGGACAGGGGTTCTGGGGAGCTGAGCAGCTGTTCCAGGGTCCCCCCATTCATATACTGGGGCATAGGGGGAGAAGGGTAATCAATGTCAAGGTTTCCACCTGTACTCTAGGTCTCCCCTTATAAGCCAGGGGGCACTCAGGAGGATCACAAGGGTCAGAAGGGTGAGACTCTGCTCTAGTGTCTCCTACTCATACTCTAGGGCTGTCCTTCCAAGACTTGTGCAACTATTTAAATTATTAAGTTTAAATAAAATTAAACATTTAGTTCCTCAGTCACACTAGTCACATTTCTACTGCTCCCTAGCCACATGTAGCTGCAGAACATTTTCATCACTGCAGAAAGTTCTATTGGACAGCACTGTTATAGCACATATAGAGAATGTGACCAACGGAGGCATTTTATTTGTGGTTAGCCCAAAGGGAAGTTCAGGGAAGCCTCTCATGGGAGGAGGTCCTGCTGCCTCTCATTATTCCTCTGCGGATGCACCGGGTGCTGACACTCTCTCTCCCCTTGGTGGTGGTGGGGTCCCCTCCTTCCTGGCCCCTCCTCACCTCTGTAAGAGCGTGCAGCTGCCCCTGGTGCACACAGACCCCCATGAACCTGGAAGAGGATGGAGAAGACAGGAGGGTAGACTGTAAGAGTCCAGGCCCCTCTGCAGTTCCCACTTTTCCCGTGGGATCTTTCGTCTTCTCCCAGCAAGCTTCTCAGAAAGCGGCTGGGGCCGCTCACCTTAGGATGTTGGGGTGTCGGAGCCGGTTCATCAGCTGCACTTCCCGTAGCGTGTTTCCCCGGTTACTGGGGAGTCTGTTCATTTTCAGCACCATGACTTGCCCTGACTGTCGGTGCCTAACCTGGGGGCGGCAGAGGCTAGCGAGTCCCGGGCAGATCCGCCAGGTCGCGCGGGTCGTCCGGGTCTGGGCCCTCTAGCTCCAGCCTCCCGTCTAAGGCTCGGTCCCGCCCCTCTGCCCTCTCTGCTGATCCTACCTTGTAGACCTCAGAGAAGAAGCCGGCCCCGATCTTCTCCGCGCAGTGGAAATCGTCCACGCGCGCCAGGCTGGACACGGCGCTGCGGAGAGCCCGGTAGGAGGAGGGGCGGCCCCGGCCCGGGCCTCCACCCGTGCCCCCCGGTCCCGGGGGCCCCTCCCCCGGCGCTTCTCCCGGCCCTGGCCCAGGGCCCCGCAGTGGGGGCCGTTCCCCGGCCATGGCCGGGCCCCCAGCCTGGGCCTGCCTCACATGGCAGGGTCCCCGGGGCCCGGGCAGGCCGCGCTTGCCATGGGTGTGCGCCGAGCCCGATCCGGGACGCCGGGACTCCCGCTCCCGCTCCCGCCGTGGAGAATGGAAGATCCGCGGAAGATCTTGGGCCCGCCCCCGCCGCGCCGGCTTGTAGGGCCGGGGTAGGCGCCGCTCCGCTTCGCTCTGCGCAGGGCCTGGGCCTGGGCCTGGGCCGGGCGGTGGCGGTGGCTCTCTTGGGTGCCTGCGGGCAGGCGGGCGGGCTCCCCGCAGGCGGAGGCGGGCTGGCGGGCGGGCGGGCGGGCGGCCGCTGCTCCCCTTCGCCGCTGGGGCTCAGGCTCCGCGGCCTGCCAGGGGCGGGGCGGAGCCGGGCCTCCGCTTAACTCCTTCCAGCCCGGCCCAAGGGCAGCGGCCACGCCCCCTCAGGTACGCAACCCCCAACCGGTGGCTGCCTTATCCGAGGCAAGTGGGCCTGGGACGTCGGGGCCAAATAAGTTCAAACCCGAGCGGAACAACTGAAGGGAATTATGGGCTGATTGTGCGTACGCGCAGCTCAAACGTCTTTTAGCTGCCCTGGGAGTACTTCCTCTCCTCCCAGCCGAAGGCCACTGTCCGAGGAAAGCCAGGCTCAGGAAGCCGCCGGATTCCTGGGCTCCGTGGGCCAGCAGGGCAGAAAAGTAGACCCTTCACGGCCAGCCACAATCGGAGGTAGCCCAGCAACCTGCCTACCTTCCCGGCCTCCGCTCTGGCCCAACCTGCCCATGTCCCAGGTCTCGACCCCTACACCTCTGGATTCCCGGACACCTTCCCCTACTCGGGCGGTGGTGATGCCTCAGGCCTGTATAGGGTGCCTGTGGCCAGCCCGTCGCTGGTGTGGCCCCATACCTCCTTACTCCATCCCGCCTCCCTCGAATAAAGTTCAAAGGAAGAGTGGTGTATCCGCCCGGTGACCACCCAGCCTGAACCTTCCTCTTACTCTTTCCTCCAAACCGCCCTATCTCTCTGCAGAGAAACCTCCACCTGCCCGGAAGCCCCGCCTTCCATGGGATCCCACCCCTCGGCAAAACCCCGCCCCCCGGGGGCCCTTTCCTTCGGAGACCCCTCTCCTCCTCAGTGAGACCATCCCTTCAGAGGGACCGTTCCTCAGTACGATACTGCCGCCGTCAGTGTGTACCAGAACCCCTCAGTGCGACACTCCTCTTCTGTCTGTCCTCCCACACAATGAGACCCCACCCCTCAGAGTGACTCCACTGGTCATTGTGACCCCGCCTCTCAACGTGACTCCTCCCCTCAGTGTGGGCCAGCCCTTATCAGTGCGACCCCTCTCTGGAGGTTCCGCGCTCCACCTGGTAGGAATCCGGTCTGCCCCCTCAGGCTGGAGGAGGAGCTGCAGCTGGCCTCTTTGCGCTGGGACATGAGTGCGCACGCGCTGTCCTCCCGCCGTACCCAACGCTTCCGGTTCTCGGCGGGAGAAATAGCCAATTATCGCCAGGGATGAGTGACGTCACTCGATCCGACGGACGCCTCGCGGGCAAGCGATTGTGGGCGGCACTGAGCAGCTCGCCATCTAGCGGCGGAATGGAGGGCGGCGGGAGTGGAGGTTGCCAGTCTCCGGAGCTAAACCGGCTGGGACAGACCTTCAGGGAGGAAGGGTGAATTCTTTTAAAAAAATCTCAAGTACTGCATTTCTATTTTTGTGGTAAGATGGAAAGGAAATTTATACAAGCACATTCCGCATCCGTGTGGGTGCTGGCCTCCTGACAGAGTCCTGGCCTGTGTTTATGAGAGTTGGAGCCAAGTTCTATTTAATTGTCCAGGGCTAATGAGTAGAGAAAAAAGTCTTAGATTACAAACGGTGCCTTAGGGTGAAGGCTAGAGGCTGTGCCCGTGCACCGTGCAACAGAAGGTTTCGCACAGGTTTGGAGAATGGGTGAGATTCACAGTCGTCCTAGAGCCAGTGGAGACAGGCCAGTCTTGAGAACAACATATTCATGGACCTGGTGCTTCATACTCATTCTTCCAGAGGCAGTTCTATCTCAGCAAAACAAACTCATTCATTACCTGAATGTTAGCATCCACAACAATTTAATTTGTAAGTTTGATTTCTATAGTTGTATGAGATCTATTAGCACTAAGACTTTATGCTTCATTTTGTTAAAATAATATTATAATAGATAATTATTTAATTCACATATATCTGACCCTTTATCTAAATTTGAGAGTTACTACTCTTGGTGGTAATAACTCCAAGCAGAGGAGCCGAGATACTGTTTTAGAAAGATCACTGTGGTTGTTGTATGGAAGCAAGGAGACTTGCCAATGCTTCAATCAGGAGAGGATGAGAGACTGAACTAGGATGGGGATAATAGGGAAGGAGAGGAGGAAACATTCAACTAATATGAGAAAACTTGCTCATTGATTTAGTATCCAGAGTCAGTTCAGTGGAGAGAAGGAGCCATCAGCCAGTATAATTTCTTTTTAAAGATTTTAATTTTTTAAAAGATTTTATTTATTTATTTGACAGAGAGGAGAAAGACCACAAGTACGCAGAGAGGCAGGCAGAGAGAGAGGGGGAAGCAGGCTCCCCACTGAGCAGAGAGCCCAATGTGGGGCTTAATCCCAGGACCCCGAGATCATGACCTGAGCCGAAGGCAGAGGCTTTAACCCACTGAGCCACCCAGGCGCCCCTAAAGATTTTAATTTTTTATTTGAGAGAGAGAGAACACGGTTGGGGTGGGCAGAGGGGGAAGGGGAAGCCTGATGTAGGGTCTCAGTCCCAGTGACCTGAGCTGAAGGCAGATGCTTAACCAATGGAGCCAGCCAGGCAGGCACCCTGGCCAGAATCATTTTTAAGTTTGTAGCTTAGATGACTGGATGATATCAACTGATAAGGAACTCAGGAGGAAGAAAGTTTGGGGGGGGAGGGAGAGGGGGAAGACAGATGATTGCCATAAGGAAAAAGGGTGATAGTAAAGGAAACTATGAAGGCAGATGCCATCATCCAAATAGGGTGTATAGAGGAGAAATGGGATAACAAGAATCCTGGGGAACACCAACACTAAAAGGATGGGTGGTTCAGTCAATTAAGCGCCTGTCTTCAGCTCAGGTCATGATCCCAGGGTCCTGGGATGGAGCCCTGTGTCAGGCTCCTTGCTCAACAGGGAGTCTTTTTCTTCCTCTCCCTCTGCCCCTCGGCCTACTTGTGCATGCTCTCTCAAACTATATATATATATATATTTATATTTATATATATTTATATATATATTTATATATATATATATTTAAAAATGGTGGATAGATGGAGAGAATTTCATGAAGGAGACAGAGAAGAAACAAGCTGAAAGATAGGAAGAGAATCTAGAGGCTGGAGCCATGGAATCTAAGGAATGGAGAATTTAGGGCAAGTGGAATAATGAATAGTATTAAATGTATTAAATATTAAATGTAGGGGGGCTCTGCTAAGATAAATTTTAAGTATTCCTTAAGTTAGGCTATTAGAAGATCCTTTTGTTTTTGTTTTTCAGACTTTTATGATGGGAAAATGTCAAATATGAAAAGAACAACAAGTTGAGAATAGAACAATGAACCCTTATTTACCTTGGGTAAGACCATTTGTAGAGAGCCTTGTACTAAATCACTTACCCCTGCCTCAGTTGTACTATTGCCATAAGTGACCTGGCTGAGGTGAAAGTACCTATTTTCATGTACCTTTTGTGCCAGTGATTCTCCATTGATCAATTTTTGGCCAGTCTTGTTTCATATATACTCTCTATCCCTGCTCTCTCCCCTCGCCTAATTATTTGGTATATATTTCTGATATATCATTTCATCAATAAATATTTCAATATGTTACCTCTAAAAGATAAGGATTCCTCTTTAAAACAAAACCACAGTACCATGTTACACCTAAAAACCCCCAAATTCCTTAATATCAAGTATCTATTTGCTCACATTTCCCCCATTGTCTTATGTTTAGTTCAAAAAAATTGTTTGAATCAAAATCCAAATAAGGTCCATACTTCACAGCTGATATATCTCTTACATATGTTTATTTTTTTAAAAGATTTTATTTATTTATTT
>CM052813.1:48764050-48879998 GCA_028533885.1 Nasua narica | reverse complement strand
GTGAGTCCTTTTGACACAGCCCTTAAGGTTTCTTGCTATTTGATATGGTAAAACGTTCCAGGCTCATTTTGTGCACTCCTAGACTAGAGCTGGTATCAGCTATTTTTTCCAATGATTAATAGTTGCTACTAACTACCATTAGTTAGAAATGGTATTTAGAGACCACAATTTGGCCATTAGGAATATAAGATTATTTGGCCTAGGAAGAGCAGTTTTGTGAATATAGTTAATTGCCTATTCTTCTCAAAACAGTCCCTTCTACTATCTCTTTATTATGAAAAATTTCAAACATGAAGAAAAGTTGAAGAAATGCACAGTGAATACCTTCATTTGTGTGTGTACTTTCATTTAGGCTCAACAATTGTTAACATTTTGCTTTTCTCTTTGTGTGTCTCTAATATGGTATATGATATATGATCTGACAGAATATAACACATTTTTAAAAGATATTTATTTATTTGTTTGTTTGTTTGTTTGTTTAACAGAGGGGAGGGGAGGGATGCAAGCAGGCAGAGGGAGAGAGAGAAGCAGGCTCCAGGGAGCCTGACTTGGGGCTTGATCCCAGGACCCTGGGATCATAACCTGAGCCGAAGACAGAGGGTTAACCCACTGAGCCACCCAGGTGCCCCTAACACATTTTTATTGTAGCATTTGAAAAGAACTTGTAGACATCACTGTACTTCATTATAAGCATTGTTTCCTGGCGTCATTTTCTGTGTAACCAAAATACTATTATGACATCTTGAATTACTTTCTTCATTTAATTTCTTGATTCTTCTCAGATTTTATTGGCTCTTTCTTCTAGGTCTCTTTTGCTGATCTTCTAGATCTTCCCAATCTCTAAGCGGTGACATACCCAGGGCTCCGTCTATGGACCTCTGCTCTTCTTTCTTCTTTGGACACACTTATGTGGCAATCATTCCATTAACTCCAAGGCTTTAAATACTGTTCATATGCTAATAACTCCCATTTCCTCTCCCACCTTTCCTCTGAACACGGCTCCTATATTCAGTTGCTTTTTTTTTTTTTTAAGATTTTATTTATTTGAGACAGAGAGAGAGAGAGAGAAAATGCACAAGTTGGGGGAGGGGCAGAGGGATCAGGACAAGTAGACTTCCCACTGAGGAGGGAGCCTGACACAGGGCTCAATCCCAGAACCCTGAGATCATGACCTGAGCCAAAGTCAGATGTTCAACCAACTGAACCACCCAGGCACCCCATATCTTTTTTTTTTTTAAAGATTAATTTATTTGTTTTAGAGAGAGTACTTGTGTGCTTGTGCTTGGTGGGGAGGGGCAGAGGGAGAGAATCTCTAGCAGACTTCTCACTGAGCACGGGAGTGGGACATGGGGCTCAATCCTATGACCCATGATATCATGACCTGAGTTGAAACCGAGTTGGACACTTAACCGACTGAGCCACCCACCTGCCCCCTCCAGTTGATCTAATTGGCTTTTCAAAATCAATGCGTACAAAACAGAACTCTTTAATCTTGTACCTCTTTCCCAGCTTTTCTCTAAGGTTTCCCCATCAATAAATTTAACTCATTAGGTGCTCAGGCAAGACAATTCAGACTTATCCTTGACTTTTCTCTTTTTCTCTACCCCATATTCAGCATATCAACAAGTTGTGTCTGCTAAATGTTTGAAATCTATCCATATCTTGATCACTTTTGACATTTCCACTGCCTCTGACCCAATTAAGCCACCTCTGCCTCTTGCCTGGATTGTTGCCATAGCCTCCTTTTTGGTCTCTCTGCTTATGCTTCTTTCTTCCTAAAGCCTCTTCTCTACCCAGCAGCCAGAATATTCCTGTTTAAAGTGTAAGTCAGTTCATTTTCTCTCTCTGCTCAAAACCTTCTGTTATCTCATTCAGAATCAAAATCAGAGTCTTTACTATGGTGACGCTTGGGTGGCTCAGTCAGTTAAGCGTCTGCCTTGCACTCAGGTCCTGGGATTGAGTCTCACATCTTACTCAGCAGGGAACCTGCTTCTTCCTCTGCCTGCTGCTCCCCCTGTTCATGCTCTTTCTCTCTCCCTCCCTCTTTCTCTCTCTCTCTGACAAATAAATGAATAAATCTTAAAAAAACCCAACCCCCCAAAATCTTTACTATAGTTTTATTTTTTTTCCAATTATTTATACTGTTGATTTCTGTTCTTTTTTTTTTTTTTTAAAGATTTTATTTATTCATTTAACAGAGAGAGAACACAAGCAGGCAGAGAGGCAGGCAGAGGCAGAGAGAGGAGCAGGCTCCCGCAGAGCAAGGAGCCTGATGCGGGACTCGATCCCAAGACGCCGGGATCATGACCTGAGCCAAAGGCAGTTGCTTAACCAACTGAGCCACCCAGGCGTCCCGGATTTCTGTTCTTTTGCTTGAGACCTTCAGTGTAATGTTGAGTGAAGTAATGGTAATAGACACCTGTATCTTGTTCCTGATCTTTAAAAGAATGCTTTTGATTTTTCACTCTCAAGTTTCATGTTTACTCTGGGGTTTTATGTAGCTACGTATATCTGTTAGTTCTTATCACAAAAGTGGCATGTAACTAATCACATCAAAATCCAGTGGCATAGGGGCATCTGTGTGGCTCAGTCATATAAGTATACAAATCTTGATTTCGGCTCAGGTCGTGATCTCAGGGTCCTGGGATTGAGCCCTGTGACAGGCTTCCCACTCAGTGGGGAGTCTGCTTGTCTCCTCTCCCTCTGCTCTTCCCCCTTGCTTGCACTCTCTTTCTCTAAAATAAGTAAATAAATCTTTAAAAAAACTTTTTTTTTTTTTTTTTTGAGAGAGTGAAAGTACAAGCAGGATGAAGGGTAAAGGGAGAGAGAGAGAGAATTTCAAGCAGGCTCCATGCTCATTGCAGAGCCCGATGAGGGGCTCAATCTCAGGGCCCTGAGATCATGACCTGAGCCAAAATCAAAAGTCAGACACTCAACCAACAGAGCTACCCAGGTGCCCCAATAAATAAATCTTAAGAAAAAACAAACAAAACCTGAGGCGCTTGGGTGGCTCAGTTAGTTGGGCATTTGCCTTTGACATGGGTCACAATCCCAGGGTCCTGGAATCAAGCCCTGAGTCAGGCTCCCTGCTCGGCGGGAAGCCTGCTTCTCCCTTTCCCACTCCTCCTGGTTGTGTTCCCTCTCTCAATGTGTCTCTCTGTCAAATAAATAAATAAAATCTTAAAAAAGAAAAAAAAAACCCAGTGGCATAAAACAACAATTACTAATTCACCTAAATCCATGGTTTGACTGGGGTCAGCATTCTTTTTTTTTTTTTTTAAAGATTTTTTTTTTAATTTATTTATTAGGAAAGAGAGAGAGTGAGAGAGAGCATGAGAAGGGAGAAGGTCAGAGCGAGAAGCAGACTCCCCATGGAGCTGGGAGCCCGATGTGGGACTCGATCCCGGGACTCCGGGATCACGACCTGAGCCGAAGGCAGTCGCCCAACCAACTGCGCCACCCAGGCACCCTGGGGTCAGCATTCTAAACTAGGATTGGCTAGAGTGTTTTGCTGTGTGCCATCTGTCTCTCTTCCTGGGACCAGCTGGATAGCCTGGGCATGTTCTTCTCATGGTGATGGAAGAAAGGTAAGAGGACAAGTACGGTTTTGCAATTGCTTCCATGTCTCTGGGGCATAACATGTCTGTCAACATTTCAGTGGCCAAAGCAAGTCATATGGCCAAGCCCAAAGTATACTCTGTCTAGAGTGGGGATGGTAGGAAGGGCGAAAAGATTTCTATATGATGATACAATACATTAATTTTCTAAAATTAAACTAACTTTACATTTATAGAATAAATCTAACTTGATCTTGATGTTTTTTCTTTTTCTTCTTCTTCCCCTCTTCCCCCTCCTCCTTCCTCTCCTCCTCCTCCTCCTCCTTCTACATTATTAGACTTGGGTTGCTTTTTTGGGTATTTTACAATTTAATTTTTTATTAGTTTTGAATTGAAATATAATTGAAATACCATATAATTCACCCATTTAAAGTGTAAAACTCAGTGTTTTTTGTTATATTCACTGAGTTTTACAACTATTATCACAATCAATTCTAGAGTATTTTCATCATCCTAAGAAGAAGAAACCACGTCCACTGGCGGTCACTCCATATGTCCCCCTCCGACTCCTTCACCCATAGTCCTAAGCAACCATTAGTTAAAATTTTCTCGTCGTGTAGATCTGCCTCTTTTGAACATTTCATATATGGAATTGTGCAATATATAGGCTCTTGTATCTTGCTTTCACTCAGCCTAGTGTTTTCAAGGTTCATCCATGTGATAGCATGTATCAGTACTTAATTCTTTTTTATTGCTGAATAATATTCCATTATGCAAATGTACTGTGTTTATCTGTTCATCAGATGATTGTTGTTTGGGTTATTTCCACTTTTTTGGCTGTTATGAATGGTGCTCCTATGAACATTCATGTACGGTTTTTGTGTGGACATACATTTTCATTGCCTCATGTCCCTTTTGATGTGTTTTTTCCTCTGTTCCTCCTTTACTATATTTGTCTGGTTTAAACTAGTATTTTTTAGCATATAATTCTAGTTTTCCTAATTTTTTAAACATATATTTTAGTTACTTTCTTAGTGGTTGCTGTGGGGATTACACTCTAGTCAAATTATTGAAAGGCAAACACACAGTTCCCTAATGTAGTTGGTTTGCTTATGTAGTTTTGGATTTGCTTATGTAGTTGATTTGCTTTGGGTAATCCTCTGAAGAACACTTAGATGTTCTGAAGTCCCCCAGCATGACAGCTAACTTGTAGGTGCTGGCTAGTAAAGATATTCATATTTGAATTTATTTTTCATGTAATAAGCCATTTTATACTACTCTTATTCTCATTGTATTTCAGCGGCTTCTTAGGGTTTTGTACCTAAGCAGGTAATTAAACCTGCATAATTAAACCAACATTTATGGTTCTTCTGACTTGTTTTTGTTTCATATACTGTCTAGACTATCTAGAATAATGTTGACTAATAAAGGTAATAGTGATCAGTCTTGTCTTGTTCTGACATTTAAAAGATTGCCGAAGTGAAATCTATCAACTCTACATGCTGGCATCCATCTTATGTCCATGGCCAACATAGCTAATTCTTACCACTTTTTTCTGCTAAGCCACGGCCCTTTTTCAGAAACCTCATAGTAACATTCCCCTAAGTAACTAGTTAATCAGATTTGGTGCAATGAATGAGATCTTTTTGGCTCTGACTTTTCTCTTTGATGTAGTTTGATATTGGCTGTTCATTTCAAATGTTCTTTTTCATGTTTCTGTTCCTGGTTTACTAAAAAGTCTTTTAAAATCACAAATGGGTATTTAATTTTCCAAAAGATTTCCCCGGGGCCTGTTAGTGATAAAATGGTTATTTCCTTTGGTTTATTCATGTTAACTACATTGATGTAGTTTCTAGTTCAATCATTGCTGTACTCCTAGAAACCTACTAATCTTAATGTGTATTATTCCTTTGCAATATTGCTGGATTTTGTTTAGTTCATATTATGTGCCCAAAATATAATAATAATATATTATTATATTTTGTTTAGTTCATATTATCTGCTGCATGCTAGATATATACCTGTGAATAAGATAGACAAAGTATCTGCCCATATTGGGCTCTCAATTCAGGGGTAATAAAGAGAGAACATTTGCCAGTTCTCCCTTATGCTGAGCCTTTGGCAGAAATCACTCAAGGTATGCTGTCTTTTTTTTTTTTTTTTTTTAAGATTTTATTTATTTATTTGACAGAGAGAGGGATCACAAGTAGGGAGAGACGCAGGCAGAGAGAGAGAGCGGGAAGCAGGCTCCCTGCTGAGCAGAGAGCCCCATCCGGAGCTCGATCCCAGGACCCTGAGATCATGACCTGAGCTGAAGGCAGAGGCTTTAACCCACTGAGCCACCCAGGCGCCCCAAGGAATGCTGTCTTGATATGGCTCTCCCTCTGTCGCTCCTCTTGCTTGTGCTCCCTCTCAAATAAATAAATAAAATATAGTAAAAAAAAAAAAAAAAAAAAAAGATATACTGTCTTGCAGAGCCTTGAGAAGTCCGGGAAAGAGGCCATGATCATTTAGTGGTACCTGCCATTGGATTGGAGGAGAACTGACAAACATCCTGCTATTTGCTATCCCTGGTTTGATGTTTTATTTAGAATTTTTCATCTGTATAACTAGTGAGAGGTTGTTAGGTCTTGAATATGTCAGGTCTTGAATAAAGTTAACACTAATTTGGTGAATTAAGTGTGATGTGGGTCTTTTGGTAGGGGGCATCTCTTTGACCACTTTTTCAGGTTCTTCAGTGGCTATTATTGCATTCAGATGTTCTGTATCACTTTGGGTTGATTTTGATTTATATTTTCCCAGACAATATTAATTGCGCTGAGATGTTTTGGTTTGGTTACATGGAGTTTCACTTAGTATTTTTTCTTTTCTTTTTAAGATTCTATTTATTTATTATCTATCTATCTATCTATCTATCTATCTATCTATCTATTTATCTATTTATTTAGAGAGAGCACAAAGGGAGAGTGAGAAGGAGAAGCAGACTCCCTGCTAGCAGAGAGCCCAACACAGGACTCGATCCTGGGACCCTGGGATCATGACCTGAGCCTAAGGCAGATGCTTAACTGACTGAGTCACCCAGGCAACCCAGGAAGCCATTTGAAAGATGTCTTAGGGGTGCCTGGCTGGCTGTTGGTAGAGCATGTGGCTCTTGATCTCAGGATAAGGTAGTTTTGTTTTGGTTTGGTTTGTTTTAAATCTAGGATCCATGCCCAGTGTGGAGCCCAGTATGGGGCTTGAACTCATGACCCTGGGATCAAGACCTGAGATGAAATCAAAAGTCAGATGCTTAACTGACTAAGCCACCCAGGTGCCCCATAAGGTAATTTGTTTTTGTTTAAATCTCCATTGTGGTATTTATTGTGTTTTGAATTTCTCTGTACCTCTGCCTCTTCTTTAAAGATGTAAAGTCACTGAGGTCAGGAGTTATATCTAATTCATTTATTCATCTCTGTACTGACCAGAAGGTAACCGCCTGGCAGAGATGTTTGATAAAAGTTAGTGGACTGAATAAATTAATGTTGATCCTTGTGGATTAAAGAATATTATACATGTAAAAAGGCCAGAAGGAGACTGCGACATTTTCTTTGCTTTGATCCACCCTCTGTGCTCAGAGCAATGATAGTGGTCTATTTCCAGGAAAACCTATAGTTGAATAAAATTTAATCGAAGCTGCATCATAGGAGGAAAATGCACATTTTAAAGATCACTGAAACTGTATGGAACTTTTACAAATATAGTTGCATTTAGAAATGACTCTGAAAGCATGTCAAAGTTTGTTATTTTTTTTGAAAATGTGTTTTTTTAAGCCCATTAAACATTTGCACTGGCAAATAGAGAAGGGAGTTAGAACTGGAAAGGATCTTCTTTTTTTTTTTAATTTTATTTTTAAGTAATCTTCACGCTCAACATGGGGCTTAAACTCACAACCCTCAGATCAAGAACTGCATGTTCCACCGAGCCAACCAGGCACCCCAGAACTAGAGAGTCTTATTAACCATCCAGTGCATCTCTTTAATTTTACAGATGCGGCTCAAAGACTTGATTTGCCCAAGCCTGTACTATTAGTCCCATGCTCTAGTCAGGACTAGACTATACTGCCAGTTTTAAAAGTCCCCTGTATATAGCTAATGAATCATCCTTATTCAGATCCTGGTATTCCTTTTTAATATTTTGATATCTTGAGTTACTTAAAACAGAAGAGTATATTAAAATCTACCAGTCAATATCACTGTTTCTGGTCATTTCTACTTGGATTCCTCCCATCCCCACCCTACCTCTTGGATATCAAATGCCCAGGTTTGGGTTACCATAATACTTGGTTTATGATATAGTACCATCATCAGTCCTGCTTTAATTATTAATGGTTAATAATAAGCATTTATGAAGCCACTATCCCAAACAAAAACTGAGACCTCGACAATAATGTATATCTAACTGTATGGTCTCTCCTCCCATTTTGTTTCACTCCCTGTGAGGTGAGCATCTGAAACTCATGCTCAACATTACCTTGCTTTCCCCTTGATGTATTTTTATTGTAGCTCTCCCTCTCTGTGTATTTTCTTTTGCCTATTTCAACCCTCCTCTCTTTCAACCACCACTTTGTTCTTTATGAGTCTGTTTCTGTTCATTGGTTTTGTTTTGTTTTTTTAGATTCTACATATAAGGGAAATCATGTGGCATTTGTCATTCTCATTCTGACTTACTTCACTTAGCATAATACCTCTAGGTCCATCCAGGTTTTTGCAAATGACAAGATTTCATTCTTCTTTTATGGCTGAGTAATATTCCACTGTGTATATATATACACCACATCTTCTTTATCCATTCATCTATCGATGGACACTTAGATTGCTTCCATATCTTGGGTACTGTAAATAATGCTGCAATGAACATAGATAGGGGTACAGATATCTTTTGAACTATTATTTTCATTTTCTTTGGGTAAATACCCAGAAGTGGAATTATTGAATCATTGTATCTACTTAAATTAAAGAAGGTTTTGTGTTGTATGTAATCTTTTTGAGTTTATTCTTTTGACATCTTGTTTCACTTTTGGTGGTCTCTTGATCTGAGGAATTTTTTTTTGAGGGCCCCCTGGTTTTCTTTTAATTCATCTCCGCTGAGGGAATTTATGCTTGCCCAGTATTGTCTTATAATCAAATGACTGATCTGAGATCCATCTGAAACTTTTTTTTGGATAAATATTCTGACTGACCTTTAAAAAATCAAGCATAATAGTTAACATATAACATTAATTTCAGGTGTACAACATAATGATTTGATATTTGTACTTATAGGAGATTTTACACAATTCCTGGTCAGGATCGAAGGCAGAATGACAGTAAGTTATAGACTGCTGTTTCGGAGACCTAATGGGCTGTGTGGAACAGACAGGGCACTGACATCGCTTTACTAACCAGACCCTCAGTTTTTGAGTAGGTGTAACCCCAGTGAAACCTTCTTTCCACCTGCACGAGCTGTGCCACTCCCACCAGGAGCAAGCTGGGGTTGGGTTGCCATGATGACCATCCCCTGGAATCCGGGGCACAGAGGCAGTGAGCAGTGGGGCCCCTCAGCTAGTTCTTTCACTTCCTTCCCAGGTTAGAACCTTTCTGGTCTTCAGGGACTTAGAAATATTAACACAGATGGAAACTACAATAGTAACAATTCACCAAGAGGAGTGGACTGTTTCTTCACAAACACAAATCTAAGGATCACTGTAACTTGCTTCCTAACTTGTATTAATTCACACAGATTCTAACTGCCATGGTTGGTGCTGCAGAATTTTTTCCAGCCTCTACCTTCTACTCTATACCCCACCTTCACATTCTAACCTTTCAATTTCTTAGCTTCATGTGCTTTCCTGTGAACCCCTCAAACTCTGTTACTGTCCTCAGCTCTTTTCCTTTCTTCCATTCCCACCACATTCCAACCAAATACTATGAATTGCTCTTCAGTTAGCACTTAACATCAGCTAGACACTTGGGCCAATTGCTCTTTTTTTTTTTTTTAAGATTTTATTTATTTATTTGACAGAGAGATCACAAATAGGCAGAGAGGTAGGGGAAAGCAGGCTCCCTGCTGAGCAGAGAGCCTGATGTGGGGCTTGATCCCAGGACCCTGAGATCATGACCCGAGCTGAAGGCAGAGGCTTTAACCTACTGAGCCACCCAGGTGACCCAAGGGAGTGAAAATCTTAAGCAGACTCTGTGCTGAGCATGGGACCTGATGCAGGGCTTAATCTCTTGACCCTGAGATCGTGACCTGGGCCAAAATAAAGAGTCAGACTCTTAACTGACTGAGCCACGCAGGCGTCCGTCATGCATCTTTTTAAAGAGCATTTTAAGTTGCTTACTTTTCTTATGACCCTCTCTTATCCTGGCAGATTTTTTATTGTCCGGAATGCCATAAACCTGTGCCTCACTAATCACTGGTAAGGGGAATAGGACCAGAATCATGGGCTTAGACTAATCAAGACTCATTCCCAGGGCTGGCTTCAAGCTTCCCTGAACCTCCTTGATGCTCCACAGAACAAAATTAAAAGTTCTGTTAGGAAGAAGGGAGATGCGGATAGAGAATGGGTATTCAGTGTACAATCAACAGTGTCTGTTACAAAATCCAGAAGTCCAGGTTGTATTTTGTGTGTGTGTGTTTTATTTTTTTTTAAAGATTTTATTTATTTATTTGACGGAGAGGAGAGAGATCACAAGTAGGCAGAGAGGCAGGCAGAGAGAGAAGAGAAAGCAGGCTCCTTGCAGAGCAGAGAGCCCGATGCGGGGCTCGATCCCAGGACCCTGAGATCTGACCTGAGATGAAGGCAGAGGCTTTAACCCACTGAGCCACCTGGGTGCCCTGTGTGTTTTAAAGATTTTATTTATTTATTTGACAGAGAGAGATTACAAGTAGGCAGAGAGGCAGGCAGAGAGAGAGGAGGAAGCAGGCTCCCTGCTGAGCAGAGAGCCGGACATGGGGCTCAATCCTAGGACCCTGAAATCATGACCTGAGCTGAAGGCAGAGGCTTTAACCCACTGAGCCACCCAGGTGCCCCTGTGTTTTTTTTAAGTTCAGGTTGTTAACCTTGCCACATTGCTGCTTTTCTGGGTTCTCCCCGCAGTTCCTGTCCCCATCCAGCATATTTCCTTAACAGTGAGCCAAGTCTACAACCCTAGCTCTAAATGACATACCAAGGCTGTCCTTGGCAGAACAGTGAGGAACATGAAATGTACTCCTTGGGGCCTAGTGCTCCCGTGCAATCCACAGGTCAGTGACCTGTGCTTGGTCAGCCTGGGCGTGTCACACTTGGGTGGGGAGAAGAACAGGGACTCTGCCTCCTGGACAGGTGGACTGGGCTGACCCTGACTTAGCCCCAGAGCTGAGTTCCAGGCATGCTCCTCCCTCTCTGAGAGCTCTTTTCTGGTCCATATTTCTCTGCTCTTAGAATCTGAATTCTTTTCCTTCCTGCCTGCCTGCCTTGCCCCCTTCCTTCCTTCCCTTCCCTTCTTTTTGCTCTCTCTCCACTTTTCTTTCTTTCTTCCTTCCTTCTTCTTTCTCTTCCCTTTTTCCCCTTTCTTTTTCTTTCTTTTTTTTTTTTTTTTAAAGATTTTGTTTATTTATTTGACAGAGAGAGGCACAGCGAGAGAGGGAAGACTAGCAGGAGAAGTGGGAGAGGGAGAAGTAGGCTCTCCGCTGAGCAGGGATCCTGATGTGGGTGGGGCTTGATCCCAGGACTCTGGGATCATGACCTGAGCTGAAGGCAGAAGCTTAATGACTGAGCCACCCAGGCGGCCTCCCCCCCGCCACCCTGTTTCTTTTTTAAGTAAGTTCTGCAGCCAGTGTGGGGCTGGAACTCACAACCCTGAGATCAAGAGTTGCCAGCCAGGCACCCTCTGATTTTTTTTTTTTTTTTAAGATTTTATTTATTTGACAGAAAGAGAGGTCACAAGTAGGCAGATAGAGAGGAGGAAGCAGCCTCCCTGCTGAGCAGCAAGCCTGATGTGGGGCTCAATCCATGACCCTGAGATTTTGACCTGAGCCAAAGGCAGAGGCTTAACCCTATGAACCACCCAGGCACCCCCTGAATTGGTTTCTTAACAAATTCTAATTTGTCCTCAGTCTTAAAACTCAACATTACCATCATATTTCCTTTCCTTAAACTCTCACAGTAGAAAAACCCATATCCACTGAGTTTACTAACCAGTCACAGGACTCCCATGTATGTTAAAAACTTAGAGAATATATTAGACAAGAGAGAAGAAAGTTAAGTTTTAGTAGCTGAGTGCCAGGTGCTGGGGTAAATTCTTTCCCACACTGACTTTATCCTTAACAACACCCTGGTGAGTTAGGTTATTTTAATCTTCACGTTTGGGTTTATGCAATTCATGTTCCGCAGAAGTTATGTCACGTGCTCAGACAAGGTAAGGTTGGCTCCAGGCCACAAGCTAGTAGGAGCCCATGATAGCATGACCTCAAGCCCATGTCTTTCCCCTCCACCCTCCCTTTCTGACTACATGGTCTTTGCTGGTACAAAACACATTTGTATATATTAATTTGAGCCTCACAACAGTAGCAGGGTGAGTCCTGGTATCTGCATTTTGTATAAGGTGCAGCGATAGGAAATGACTTGCCCGAAGTCATGTGGAGCTTGGCTTTTCTGACTACAGAATATGCCTAGCAGGGCACAGCAGTATTTGTTGAATGATAATCCAGATGATGGTGGGTATTCAATAATTGTCAAAGTAAAATGATTGAAAAGCAACTTATTGTCACTGCTTAGAGGTCTCTAGGTTCCTTTTTCTCCCTGTCACCTCCCCTCTGGGATCCCCTCAGAGACCCTCTTTTCTTTCTTTCTTTTTTTTAAAAGATTTATTTATTCATTTATTTGGCATAGAGAGAGACCACAAGTAGGAAGAAAGGCAGGCAGAGAGGCAGGCAGAGAGAGAGGGGGAAGCAGGCTCCCCGCCGAGCAGAGAGCCCGATATGGGGCTCGATCCCAGGACCCTGAGATCATGACCCAAGCCTAAGGCAGAGGCTCCAACCCACTGAGCCACCCAGACACCCCAGAGACCCTCTTTTCCCAGGAATTCCATCACTTTCAATCAATACTCACAGAGTAGCACTCACGAGTCTTCAGGCAGGGGGTTTAAGAAGGAAGGGCCCTCTTTTAGGATAGAGCTGAAAGGACCTAACCGTGTTTGTTCTCTCACCTCCCACCTGGAATGGGGAGGCCACACTCAGACTTTTCCCTACCCCCATGTGGTAGACTGCATTTGTTCTGGAGTAGTCAAAACAGTGAGCCCCTGCTCTCCTGTTCTGCTGGCCTTGGCCCTGGCAGTTCTCACTAGTGTCTCCTCCCCTCTCTCCTCCCTTGGCACCGCCTCCTGCCTCTGGACCCGCCCCCCAGCCCTGGACACAGTACACACAGCCTGGAGCTCTGGCTCCAAGGGAAACAAAAGGAACTGCTGGATTCTCATGGCTATGGCCAGCACCTTCATACCAGGGCTGAACCCTCAGAACCCTCATTATATTCCGGGGTAAGACTTCTACCCAAAGCACACCCCTGCTTGCTTCTGGGAATAGGGGTGTAAGTACATGGGAGCTGTGCCACCTAGACCTTAGGGGCCAACAGACAAACTGGTATGGTAGGCCCAGGGCTGAGATATTTGCGGTGTTGGATGGAAAAGGAAGAGCAAGGGGATAGTGGTAGCTGGGCCCGCCATGAAGCTCTGTGTTGTCTTCTCCATGGTAACAGGGTAACAGCAGAGGGGAAGGGTTGAAAACTCAGAAAGGACGGAGAAATGCCTGCTCCAAATATACAGGCAGCTGCATCCAGGAAAAAAAAAAAAAAATCAGGGCTTCAGAGGTCTCTGTTTTGTATCTCTAGGGGTGGTGGAGCAGGGGGGTCTAGAGTGAGCGGGTGAGTCCTATGCTACAGGTACACTGGACACTGCCCACTACTTCGGTTCAGCATGGGCCAGACCTATGGGCAGATGACCGGTCAGCTACTTCGAGGATCTCCTGGCCTAGCCTGGCCCCCTGCCCATCGCACACTTCTGCCTCCCATCCGGCCTCCAGCATCTCCTGAGGTTCCCACGGGAAGCCTGCCTCTCAGGCATGGGGATGAAAGGCTCAGCTCTAGCATGATCCCTGGGTACACAGGTATGTATGGACAGTCTGAATAGATGTCCCCAACCCAGAAGATGTGCCCCAAACACTAACTGAAATCTTCCTCGCCCCTTCCCACCCAGGTTTTGTGCCCCAGGCACAGTTCATCTTTGCCAAGAACTGCAGCAGGGTCTGGGCTGAGGCTCTGAATGATTTCCCTCAGAGGTCTGGGGGACAAGGCAGTCAAGAGCTGCCAAAGGAGGCCAGGGGTAAAAAAGATGCAGAGAAAGACCAAGAGCCAAAGCCGGAGCCAGAGCTGGAGGCAGAGAAGGAGCCAGAGCTGCGGCAAGAGGTGGAACAAGTGAGACCAAGAAGGCTGGAAGGGGTCCGAGGGGTTAGGAGTGGAGAGCCTAACCTCTGTGAGGCCGGGCCTAGGGGCAGCCATAAGTAGCAGGGCTATGGTACCGGGGATATGGGCTTGACTGCCAGCTCCACCTCCCAGGGAGCTTCTGCTGGAACGTGGGGCTGATTGGATAGCCTTATTTTTTTCTCTGACAACTTCTCCTCACAAGGTTTCCCCCTATTCCATGGATGACAAAGATCCTCGCAAGTTCTTCATGCCAGGTGAGAGGAAGGGGGTAATGACCAAAGGCATGAGGAGGCCCCCAGGGGGTCCTGACTCAGTATCCCCACCCCTCAGGCTTCACTGGTTATGTGCCCCGTGCCCGCTTCCTCTTCGGCTCCAGCTTTCCTGTGCTCACCAACCGGGCACTGCAGGAATTTGGACAGATGTACTCAGGGGGCAGACCCCAGAAGGATCCCAAACTTCTCCCTCCACTTTCTAGGACCTACCCTCAGAACCTGGGCCTTTTACCTAATTATGGGGGCTATGTGCCAGGTGAGGATAGCCCCAGAGGGGACTGGAATATTTGTGTGTGTGTGTGGAATGGGTGGAAGTGGTTTGGGGGGGGGGTTGGAACTAATAGATATGGGGGGGCTTGGATCATGTGGTTTAGCTTTCCCACCTGGCAAAAAAGGAAATGGAGGGAGCTCACAGTGGGAAGTTGGTATCAGATTTTGGAGGGCTTAGAAACTGGCTGAGAAATAAATGACTCTCATGCCACTGGCTACAAGTGACAAGACTGTCTTGTCCATACAGGGTATAAGTTCCAGTTCGGGCACACATATGGGCATCTCACCCATGATGCACTGGGCCTCACCACCCTCCAGAAGCAGCTCCTGGTGTAGGTACCTGGACTTCAAGTTCTCTCTTCTCTGTCTTCCTATCCCAGCCATCCTTCTGGAAGGAAGAGAAGTGGGCCCGAGGGTCGGGGAGGAGGCACAAAGAGAAATGGTTTGGAGGCCAAGCACCTTTTTTATTAATAGGTGTAATAAATAAATAAATAAATACATAAACAGAAGCCTGGGCTCCTCCTCCCTCTTCTGACCACCAGGCACTGGCCACAGCCTATTTACATTCGGGGGCTTAGGGAGTTGGCCCCAATACTGTCACCTCTCCTCCTCACCACCTGGCCTAGGGAACCCTGCAAATGGGCCTCTGGTCACCTCCTTCCACAGGTACGTGCTTATCCGTATCTATGGAAGGGCTGGCCCAGATGGGCTGTGGAAATCCTGGCAGCCCAGTGCTGCATCCCTTCCCTCCTTTCCTGGGTGGAGGTCTGGATGAGGTCACTGGGACAGTTAATGGGGAGTAATTAATACTGAGCACAGGGATGTATGGCCCCCAGCTCTCAAGTCTACTCTCTGTGGCCAAGCCAGAGGGCTTGGAAAGGGCTCTCAGGCTCTGAGTCAGGGATTATGAGGGTCCCTGAGGCCACCAGCATGCACAGGGCCTCAGTTTTGGCTGCTTCCGGGGGTTGGACTTGGAGTTGGGGTCAAGGTCACATAGGCCAGAGGCACCAGGCCGGTGTCAGGGCCACGGCTGCAGCGCAGCCAGTCTCCTCCAGCTGGCCCCAGCACCCGTAGGATATCTCCCTTGTGGAAGCTCAGCTGTCCGGGGCCTGTGGCCAGATGATGGCACAGTGCCTTCACCTCGCTGGGGAAACAACAAAGGGAGGTCAGAGAAACCCCACCCAAAGCCAAACCCAGCCCCCCGATCCTATTTTCCAGGACTTACCAAGGAGGCTTGGAAGGCAAGGCTGGAGAGTGTGGCTCCTGCAGGCTCTCCTTGGGCTCTGGCTCTCGGCGGGCACTCACTGTCTGTGCCACTAGTTGGAACATGGACTTGTCCAGGCTCAGCCAGTCGGACGGTAGCCTAGGGGAGAGCAGCCGGGGCTCCGGCTCTGTCTGTGCTCTGGCTTAGATAGGCTCCCCAAATCCCTCTGTCTACACCATGGGTTGCCTCTCACCTGTTTGTGGGCCGGGTCTCCCGCTGAGCCTTTCGGGAGCCAAAGAGGTGTCCCCACTTGATGCCTCCGGGTGAAGGCTCTGAGGCTCCTTCCTCATTTTCTGCTGGGGGGGCAGTGGACCCCTCCCTCTCCCGACTACGCCTCAGCTCAGCCAGCACAGAATCAGGGGGGCTCCCCATCCAGAAGGGCCAGCCCCTGTCCCGGCCAAGGGTCTCCTCAGGGGCAGGGCAGGCCTCTGCCCCCTCCACTACTCCCTCTCGGGGAGGTGGTCCCCCACCTCCGGGCCCTTTCTTTTTCTCACTGCTGCTATTGCTGCCACTACGGGGGAACCTAGAGCCCTCAGCTGAGCCATCGATGTAGACCTGGGAGCTCTGCATGAGCTGGTACCACCAGCCAGCCTGCCCGCCTCGGGCCCACCTGCCACGCCCTGAGCCCCCCGCTGCCTCTGCCACCTCTTCTGTCTCCTCGTCCTCCTCGTCTTCTCCACCTTCAGGGGCGCCCACACCCTTCACCCGCTCCCCGTGGACCGCCCTATCCATGTCTCCGGGCGCCTCCTGGCCCCTGGCCCGGGCCAACTGCAGCGTTGAGTGGGCGGACAGCAGCAGGTCCTGGGACACCCGCAGCAGCTCCTTGTGCTGCCGCTGCTGCTGCCCACTTTGCAGGAGCCGGTGCTGGAACAGCAAGTCAAGGCTGAAGGGCAGCAGGGCCAGGGGCTGCAGCAGCAGCAGCAGCTCCTCGAAGAGGCCGGGGCACACGGTATGCGCAGCACTCAGAAAGCCCCATGGCTGGTAGTGGGTCTGGATGATATCTAGGGGAGCAAGAGAGAGGGCCTGAGCCCCACACAGAAGCAGAGCCTGGCCTGGGGGGGTTGCCTCCAAGAAGCGGCCCTGGCAGAGCTGTCACACAGGCTGGGCACTGCGCCCTTGGGTGCACACCAGTACAAAAGAGGCTGCCTGAAGTTTGTGCAGGTCGTGACCTCCACAACCCTAAGTGGCGGCCCTAAGTTCACAGGAGACGTGTGGGGGTTCCTGGCCACCTTGACTTCCAGAATTTCTGAGTATCCTGCTGACTCCAAGGCTCTAACACAAGTAGGAGCTGAGGAGAGACTGGGCTGAAAGCCCAGGCTCTGAAGACGAAAGCTTGGGTGGTCCCCCTCCCCACCTCCACCATCTGTAAAGAGCCGCGCCTCCCTCTTCTGAGCCTCTGAGGTCTGGCCTATATTGAGTTTGCAAGAGGGAGTAGTGTTCTGGGCATTACCTTCATGGTTATAGAGGTGATTAAACCAGAACTCCAGGGACCGGATGCTGTAGGGAAACAGGCAGGGGTGAATCTTTGTGGAGATAGGCAGATGATAAGGTACAGAAGAGACAGACAGGGGGTCAGACATAGGACAGAGGTATAGGTAAACATCTCCTTTCTATGACAGGGATGGTACCTAGTTCATTTCACATAAAGTAGTTCTGGAAAGTCAGTGGGAGATGTTGGGAGGGAGTAAACATGTAATTTACAAGCCAATGACTTCCCTCTAGAATGGAGGGAATTGCCTAGAATTGCCTAGGCCTCCAGAAGTCAGGGCATCTACAGAGAGTACAGGGTACATATCCCAAAGGGAATGACCTGGGCCCATACTTGAAAAAGGGGGACTTATGGTCAGGCAGGATTTGGAAGGAGTGCTGGAATTGGGTGGATCAAGGTTTATAATATCCAGAGAACCAGATTAATTTCCAAATAAGACAGATGACGAATTTATAGAAGCAAAAGACTGTGGTGGTGATCAGTGACAGAGGGCTGTGGGTGTGGTGGAAAACCAGGGAGCCACTGAGAGAGGCTGCAGCTAGATGGAGAGAAAGTGAGCCTGGCCCCTGGCCACAGAGCCTGCAGGTTCCCTTGCCTCTCTCAGTCGAGGAGTTGGTTCCACAGACACGGCAGAGCCCAGGGGAGAGGGCTGTGGTTTGCCGCTCTTGCTGCCCCACACACTCACTTGAGCAGGCCGAGAATGAAGGCGTTGAAACGCATGGTGTGACTGGTGAGCTCTGGGAACTGGCTGACCTTGTTGTAGAGGCCGTGCAGGACCTTGGTGGAAGGGCCTGAGAGGAAGCCAGAGTTAGCAGTCACATGCCTAGTCTCCTAAATCCGAATCTTGGCCTGGGGTCCTCACCTTGCCACCCAGCACTTACCTAGCTGTGTGGAAGCCTCAACCACACTCCACGGCATGTTCTTACGCTGCCCAATGATGACATCTAGCACGAAGGCCTTGAGCCCATCCTCCAGCACAGCCTGGACTGCAGGGCACAAGTACTTCAGAACCAGGTGGCCCACATTGGGGCTCACAGAACTGTTCCCCAGCTTTGCCTGTGGATGCAGTAGAGAAGAACAGGGAATCGTTGGAAGCCCGGCCTTCATCTTCTCTGACTCTCTTAGGCCTTAGTGTGCTTCTCTTGTGATCCCCATCCCGAAGTACCCGATTCTGGATTCTAGGTGCAGGAGAACAGAAGGCAGCAGCATAGAGTGGGTGAGGGTCAGCGGGGAGAGCTCAGCTTGCCACAGTTTTTTGCCTACCTTCACCCCAGGATCCCGGCTTGTGCCAAAATGGGCCACGATGAGGTCCACGGCAGTGTTAACCGCCTTCACCAGCCCTACAAGTAAGAACTCAATGTGACGGGTTCCTAAGCAACTCCCTGGGCAACTCAGTTGAAACTGAGCCCTCAGCGGAGAGAGGAAGGGGCGTCCACTCTCTCTCTCTGTCCCTGCACATGGGTCTCAGACTTATTGAGACCAGGCCCTGGTCACTTCCTGTTTTTGCCCAGTTCTCAAGACTTGTACTATTTTCACCGCCAGTGGACCCATCCCAGTGATGGCATCTTCAAGACCCTCTTACCCTAGTCCTGGCTCAAGCTAACTATCCATCTTCTCTGCTCTGAGAAACCAGGCTAGTGGCTGCTGGAGAAAGTCCAGGGCCACCCACAGCAGTGACCGACAAGAGTACCTCTTTGACATACTGCCTTGTGGTGCCCTCTGCTATGCTCTCACATTGCCAATTTTTACCCTCTTCTCAAACCCTTGGTTAGACTTCACCCAGAGAACAGAGGCCACTGGTCATCAACTCAAAACTTCCCTGTCCATTCAAAAGACGTAACTACATTCTGTCTACCCTCTTTCCTGCCCCCCTCAATCTCTTTCCATCTTGCTCAAGGTTCTTCCCTTTTCCCAGCTGTGAACTCCTCACTCTGCCTCTACCAGGGACTTTAGCTTCATCCTTCTCCCTTCCCACAGGCTCCTTCCCTTCTGCCCACAATTATGCTCAATTCTTTCCCCATCATCTCACTGAAACAGCCTTCTCTTAGTCCAATGGTCCCGTATTTGCTAATTATCTTATTAGATGTTACCATCATGCCTACCCAAGCTGTTAGGCCCTGTAGTACTTGTACTCCCACTAGAGCACGTGGCCATTTATTTATGACATGGCAAACTCCCTCACTCTCCTTAGCTCCCTGAGGTAAGAGATCGAAGCCTGATTCTTAAGCATCTGATAAATGATCCTTGGGCACTCATGCACACTCGCCTTACACAATGCATGGACTTCTGCCTCTTGCCCCAGTTCCTGTGCTGATTCCTTTCTAGCACTTTCCCTATCTAAGATAGGGAAATATTCTGGAGGGCTACACAATAGGGCAATAGGCACAAAAAGGTACTGACAACAGAATTCCTGGCCTGAGGTGGGGGTCATATTCACCTTTTTTCTGAAGCAGGTCAATGGAAATGGCCTCTGAGTTGCCATCTGGGGACAGACAAAACTCAGCTGGAGGCTTCTCAGTCAAGGAAAAGGGATCTTGGAAGTCAGGGCAGGTCAGTGGTAATGGCTTCACAATTTGACCTGGAAAGAAGAGAAAACTCATTCTCAAGCAACTCTCCTTCCAAGAGTCGCAGCTCAGTTCTGTGCCTCATACCCTCTGGGACACGTTCCTGTGGGACTGTCCCCTGCCCCAGCACTGCACAGCTGCCTAGAGCCTGCCCTGGGTCATCCTGGGGACCTGGCCCACACACCGTTCAGCCGGCAGTTCAGATGGCCAGCAGCACTGAAGGAGCCAGGGAACTCAAAGATGGGGTTCCTCCGGGCCAGCCGAGCATCCTGTGGCCTTCGGTCTAGGCTCCCTGACAATCCAGGTGGCCCTAGTGGGTTCTTCCTCCTGTATTCCCGCCACTTGAGTGCTTGAGGGGATAGGTGGTTGGCTGAAAGCAGAACAGATAAGCAGAAGAGACAGGCAAGAGTTAGCAGGAGTCAGCCTTTCACATCCACCCAGTGTGGCCATATAAAATATGAAGGGTGGGAGTGCTTGGATATTATCCATAGATGCTGGGGAAGGAGATGTAAACACTTTAACCCTTGACCCCAGGTTGGAGAATAAGAAAGCATTCAAAGGCGGGAGGTGGGGTAAGGGGAGGTAGAAATGCTTGCGGTGGAGGGGAAAGCACATACCGTTATTGGGCCTGGAGGCCATGCTGCCCTCACCACCTCCCCGGCCTAGACTTTCTGCTCGACTGAGGCTAGATCTCCAGGAGCCCAGAGGAGGCAAGCTTCCTGTTCCATGGAGACGGTACTCAGCCAAGGTCAGTAGCTTCTGATCCTCCTTCTGTGGCTGCTGGGAGGTGGCAGGCCGGGCAACAGGAGGACAGGAGCGGCTCCATGGGGGTGGGCTTTCTGTGGCTGTGGCCTGCTCTGGAGGAGGGGAGCACGAGGTGGAAGCAGAAGAGTCGGTGCTGGGCCCAAAGGGGCCAGCACTGCGGATGGGGGAGTAGCTACCCAGGGGTGATGGCCGCGAGGTTTCTGGCTCAGGCCTGGCTTTCCTGGCACCTCTGTTGGCGGGTGCCTGTGACTCCCTTGAGGGAGCTAAGGCCGGGACTTGAGCAGTGGGTACAGCCAGTGGGGCAGGCTGCTGTGCGCGGCTGCAGCCAGAGAGGCTGTAGAGCTGGGAAAGGCTGTGGAGGGCACGAGCCTTGGCCAACTGCTTTGGGAAGTGGTGCTGGAACACGAAGGGCTGGATGGGCAGCGTGGTTGGCCTCTGCTCCTTGCTGTAGCGAAGGACTGGTCGGCTGTCCGCACCACCCCCTGTGGCAACAGTGATGGAGGAAGAATCAGACAGACAGACCCCCAGGAGAGGAAGCAACGAAGCAGACAGATGATGCTCACTGGGGACAGGAAAAGAGATGGGCAAGGCCTGGGCTGTAGGAATTGAATGGGGGTAAGGGCAATACAAGTTTAGGAATGTGACAGTGCTCCTCCCATTTTGTGTAAAACTTTTCTATTGTTTTTATGATGCTGAACTCTCCTGTACTCTTGACTAATCACCCCTTTTTCATTTTCTTGACTTCAAGGGTGGGTGTATCCTAAGGCTCCATTCTTAGATCTCCTTTTTACATTTTCTCTCCTGCATTGTTCAAGTTCAGACATTCATACAGAAGACTCCTGAACCCATAGCTTTAGCCCCCACCTTCCCCTTAATCTCTGGATCATTCTGCTTGATTCTGCTTTCACTTAAAATTTGCTGTTTTAACGGCGCCTGGGTGGCTCCGTCAGTTAAGCATCCAACTCTTGATTTCAGCTTAGGTAATGATCTCAGGCTCTGTTTTGGGCATGGAGCCTACTTAAGATTCTTTCTCTCCCTCTGGGGCGCCTGGGTGGCTCAGTCGGTTAAGCCTCTGACTCTTGGTTTCGCTCAGGTCATGATCTCATGAGTCATGATCTCATGGGTAGTGAGATCAAGTCCCACGTTGGGCAGTGCGCTCAGCAGGGAGTCTGCTGGAGATTCTCTCTCTCCTTCTCCCTCTGCCCCTCCTCCCACTCGTTCACTCTAAAATAAATAAAATCTTAAAAAGAAAAAGATTCTCCCTCTCCATCTGCCCGTCTCCCCATCAAAAATTTGCTATTTTAAAGCAGTTCATCTGTCACCTTTCCCCTGATGACTTCCATTTCTGTCAAGGGCAGAACCACCATATTTCCTTGTTTCTAAGGCCTAAAGAGTTGGAGTAAGGATCACAGATGTTCAAGGTAAGATGTTATTTACTTCAAGCTCTTGCTCATCATCGCCAGTCTCCACTAACACAGACTCATTTCATTCTTAAGCAAATCTAACCATAACATTTTTTCATTTGCAGCTGGAATGAGCCTCCATTCCCACTCTTTCATGACCCTGGCACTGGAGCCTCAGGGTCTACATTTGCTCCCTCTACACAGTGCTGTGGTCCCCAACACTGGTCCTCTCCTGTTCTTTCAGCCAATCTTCAGGTCAGCATCTCTCAAGACACAGGGCTCAGAACTAAACACGAAACTCCAGAATACTGTATAGCCTGCCTTTGTGTGAGTTGTGCTTCTTCTAATGAAACACTGCACACACTGTAAACATCTGAATTGACACCAGGTGGTGCTACAAGCTTCTACGAAGCCAGAAACCCTGGGTGTGGCTCACTGGACAACTCTGGCTCAACAAATCTAGGAGACAGGAATTAATAGCCTTACCTGACAGGTCAGGTTATTGGAAATTTAGAGAGATTAAGTCATTTGTCCAAGGTCACATAACCAGGAAATGGCAGAGCTAGAATTCTGCCTAAGCCGGAGTCTGACTTACGGGCTAATGTTCTCTTTATCACGTTGCACTACATAGGAAATGGTATCCCTCATCTTTTCCCATTTATTTACTTCATTGAGTCTTAAGGGGATAGTCATCACAACCCTAACAGGGAAAGGTTTCAGAATCACTCCCAGAGGACATCTTTAAAATATACCCTCCTGTCATCTCCAATCTGTACTTAGAGAACAACCTTTGTCACTCTCCCTTGCATATTACTATGCTCCAGCGACACTTCCTTCTGTCCTTAAACATGCCAAGTTCATTAACATCTCAAGGTCTTTTACATCTGCTGTTCTGCCTGAAATCATCTCATCATTCAGGCATCAGCTCAAATATCACTACCTGAGTGGCGACCACCCCAGTCCTTCTGGCAAGTCACACTGTCTCATTATCCTGTTGTATTTTCTTTTCAGCATGTTATCCCTATTAGAAATTATTTTATTATCCATTACTCCTTATAAGGGCTCCAAAAAAGCAGGGTTTTTTGAGTTGTTCAGTGATGTATCCCGAGTGCCTAGACTAAAGCCCAGCATATAGTAGGTACTGAATAAATAATTGTTAAATGAATGAATCCCCACGATCACCCTTGGTTCAGGCTAGTCTTGCTGCAACCAGATCTTCTTACATAAATCAGATTGCTTCCTAAAATACCAGTTTTATCCCCGGTGGCCCTACTGCCCACAGAATAAAGTCTAATCTTCTCAAATAGGTATCTACACCTGCCACCAATTAGGCCGCTCTCCCCTCAAACTCCCACACTGGCCATTCTCATTGATACCACTCTTCCCACCCCATTCCCATCTTTAAGTACACAGCCTTTCCTGGTGGGAATGCCTCCTTCCTTTCCATTTATTTAAATATCAAATTTCAAGGGTGAACTGACCTTGGCTTTCAGATTAGGCCTTCCCAACAGTAGCTTTATTATACTCGCTATATAAAGTATGTTTGAATTAGACTGATATTTCTACTCCTTAAAAAAATCCTCCCTAATACTTAGGAAGCCATATGCTGTATTAGACTGGCAACCTGGTACACCGGAATAAAGTCTGGAAATCTGAATTCCAGTCGAAAAAAAAAAAAAAAAATTCCTCCCCAAGTCCCCAGGATAGGACTTGAGGCAGAGGAATGAGATAAGAGAAGAAGGAGAGGTCTGACCTGGGGAGTGGGTCTCAGTTTTGTCCCCAGGGAATACAGAGACTAAGATTTCTTACTTTTCTATGTGACAGCCCTTGAGAAAATCAGGGACCACATTCACCCAAGTCTGCTGTTCTGTAGGTGACACAACTGCAGTCCTTCTTAAAATGGAGTGCCCAGAACTTGCAGAACCACTACCTGGTTCAGAGGAGTAGAGGACTATCAGAATCTCCCTTCTGGAGTCTATCAATGAAGACAGTCATTTGAACTATGTGGAAGCCCTTCCAAACTGCTGACTCATTCTGAATGTGCAATCAATTAAATATCCCAAGTCAAGTACAGCTTACCTATCGAACTTCAAATTGGTCCCTGCTTTTTTGTTTTGTTCTTTCCAGATTTGGTAAGATATTTTTGAATCTTGACTCAGCTGCTCAGGATCTCAAAGAGATCTCAGCTTCTTTTGTCATTCATGAATTCACTGAATTGCCATTCACTCTTTAATTGAAAAACAACAACAACAACAACAACAACAACAACAACAACAAAAACCATACAGAATGGAGAGAGGAGCCCTACAGCCCACTGGAGACTTATGGAACAGAATAGCATCTCTCTATATATGAAAAGTCCTATCCAATAATTAAAAAAAACCACAACACTTTAAAAAGCCTCTCCCATCTCTGACCAGAATTGTTCTTGCTCTCAGAATGCCAGCCACAGCGTCCCCTGTGCCTACAGACACCCACCAGACAGTCTAAGAAGGGAGTAGTAGGTTCCAAAGGACTCTGGCCAATCTCTGCTGTTTCAGACCCCCATCCTCCCTGGGACCTCCCCTTTCATCCTCCACCCCAAAGGCAGCTCCTCTCTGTCTGTTTAGGAATGTGAAGTCTTCTGAGGCTATGATCCCCCCAACAGCAGAGATTACACCATTAATGATTTTTTAACCCACTTCCTTTGAGAAGCCGAAGGACCCAACCCGCGCCTACAGCATAGCATATTCCCCTTTATCTCCCTTTCTCTGCTTTATCTCTCCTTCCAAACCCTCTGAGATCTGGCTTCCCCCCCTCACCACTCCCAAATGTTGTTTTCAGAATTCTTCAGCCTTAATGTTAGCGATTTCTCTTCAAAACTTTGTTGAACCCAACTCTTTTTTGAAACTTTCTCCTCCTCTAGTGCCTGTGCCTTTACTCTCCCCTGGTTTTCCTATTTTCCTAATTCTTTTCAGAACCTTTGAGTGTTGCTCTGCTCACCCTTAAATCACTGTATCCTCAGGTTCTCTGTCCTTGTTCCCTTTATAACTCCACACATTCTCCCTGGGTGCTCTCATCCACTCAAAGCTTCAGCTACCTCTGTTATTCTGATGATTCTGATCTTGGTGGTCTCTTGACACCCAGGGCATCCTTTCCAATCCACCTTTCACCCAAACAACCAATGATCTTTCTAAAATGCAAAAACAAAACAAAAAACACCAACTGCCACTAAGGTGTTAAAAACAAACAAAATGCCACTTCCCTGATTAAAATCCTTCAATAGTTCCATCCACACCCTACCAAATTATTTGCCTCTACCAAATTATTTGCAGTTTCTGTAAGCATTAAGTTATTCTGCACCTTTGTGGTTTTACACAGACTACTGTATGAACCTAGAATGTTCTTCACACAAGTCTCCACAAAGCCTATTCTTCATCCTCTTTCTAGGCTGGTTTTAAATACAAATTCTGTTACCAGTCCTTCTCTGACATTTTAGTCTGTCTAGAGATCTCTCTCATAGACCAGCACTGTATACCGTCATCTCTGGTTTTTGCTCTTCAGTAGGCTCCAACACAGGGCCTGAACTCACGATCCTGAGATTGAGACCTGAGCTGACATCAAGAGTTGGGCCGCTTAACTAACTGAGCCACCCAGGTGTGCCCCCCCCCCCCAATCTCTGTGTTTTAATGTTTCCTTTTCTTTTTTCACCCATAGTCAGAATTCCTTGAGGCTAGAGACTGTCCCTCACATCTTTCTATCACCAACATTTAAAACAGAGCAAACAATTATTTAAATGTAATAAATAAATAGGGAAAGAGCAGGCCCAGGATGCTTAAATATCAAGAGTCTGGATTCAGGCTCTTTGAAGAGCAACAATCACTGATCAAAGAATGAACCTCACTGACACCCAGTGTGGTTGGCCTATGGGACAGATCTCTTAAGCACTGCAAATTCCTAAATGTCCCAAACTGAACTGGGGTTTTCTCCCTTTTCCAGGAAATCCACTTTTACATCAGAGTCTACGGTCCCTATCCACGTACCATCATCTTTCCAGGCATCCAGGCTTAACATCACAATCTTTTGTGTACTTCTTTTCCCAATATCAATCTCAGTCCTGACCATTTCAGTGTTATTTTTTATCCTTCCCCCCCATTACAACTGTAGGACATGACCTGGACTGGAAAGATGATGGATCTAGGCTGAGGAACCTTTAGTAGTTACGGATAGGGTGGTTGCCAGGGCCCTATCATTGAGGAGGCCATGCAGATATATCCTGGTAGGCTCCAGCCTCTAGGTTCCTTACCGTCAGCTCTAGCTCTTGCATCCTTCTGGGTATGGCTGTTGGCTGGGCTCCCTGAGAGAACAGGCCCTGGATCCATCAGCTGGGCCAAGGGGCCTTGCTCAGCAGCTCTGAGGCTAGCAGGTGGCATCTCACTGGATTGGGGGCCCTGACAGACCTGGGTAGACCAGGGCTCTGGGCCAATTATGTCCATGCCCGGCCCCGAGGGCATGGGTGGTAGACTGTGGCTACAGCGAGTGCCCTCGTCCAGTGGGCCCACCCTATCTTGTTGGGCTTCTGGGATGGGTGAGAACTCCTGGGAGGAGTCCCCAACGCTCACTCGAAGTGGTGGGGAGCCAGAGCCTGCAACTTTCTTCCGGCCCTTGGCGAGCTCAGCAAAGGACGTGACTCGCCGAGGTGGGGAGCCAGACCCAGTGAGGGCAGCGGGACCTTCACTCAGGCGCACTGGGCAACTCAACATGCGTTCCAGTGAGCCCAGGCGGACAGGGGGGCTGCGTGCGAGGCTTCGATCACAGCTTCGAGAGCGCTGGCGTCCAGTGCTAAGGTTGGGGGGTGAAATGTTAGTGTACACTTGCCCCTCGATCACAGTGGGGCCCACAGGAGCTGCCGCTTCCACTGAGGAACCCACCACTCCTTGTTCCTCTGTCTGGACTTCTGGCCTCTGGAATAGGTAATACTCAGAGGGCTGGCTGGGGCCAGGGTCTGGGCCGGGGCCTGGTCCAGGGCTTATCTTGGTGTGTTCTTCGGAGCAGCTGGTGATGGAAGAGCCAGCTGGGCTTGGGGATGACTGGGAGGACAGGTCACAGGTGACAAGTTTATAGTAATTCTGGGTGGCCACAACAAGACGGGCCTGGCTCTGGAAGCAGGCTGTGAGGTCAGCCACACCTGGGCAGGGCTCACAGTGTGGGCGGTAGGAGTTGCAGTTGGCATCGAGCTCAGGAGATGAGGCATGAGGACAGCCATAGCTCCCTTCCCTTCCTCCACTGTCAGGGTGGTGGGACTCACAAGACATCTTCGACTCGGCTGGGGAGGGCTGTAGGTCCAGGTAGAAGGCGCCAGGGTCTGAGTGGCTGCAGAAGGAAGAGTTGCTGCAAGACTGTGGGGCGGAGTTGAGATTGGCACGGGAGTTGCCATGCATCTTGTTGTAGAGGGTGCTGAAGGTGACCAGCACACCATCTGAGCTGTTGCAGGAGGAGTCACTCACGTAGCCCATGGACTGGTCAGCCGCCTCGGACTGACTGGACGTGCTACTGCAGCGGCAGTGCTGAGGCCCGGAGCCTGAGCATCCTGGGTTCCTCGGGGACTCATCTGAACTAAGCTTCCATTCCTGATCGAAGGAAAAGCCAGAGGTATCACTGGCTCCACCCCCACTGCCACTCCCTCCAGGTCCCCCACACTCGTCCAGCTCCATGGTCTCTGCTTCCAGGTCTGGCCGGCAGCAGCGGCTAGGGCTGCAGTGCTGGGTCTCCAAGGTGGACACTGGCTCCTGTTCCTGCCCCTCCACTACTCCAGCCCGACTACGTGTTGCCCCCCACGGCCTGCCCGCTCTAGGGCCAGGTGGTGGCAGCTGGAAAGGGGACAGATGGAAGGTGGGCTGACCAGCCCCATGCAGGTGGAAGGACTGCTGGGTGGCACAATCACCAATGCTGTCATCATACAGGTCACCAAGTCCTGGCTCAGCAGCACCCTCCTGCAGCAGGAAAGGATTGTGCCGTTTAGGGCCCCCAGGTCCCCTACCATCCCGAACCCTGCTCTTTGTGCTGTCTGCAGGCCGTGCGGATCCCCCTGTGGTAGAGTGCAGACTATTGTAGAGCAGTGAGTCAGCTTGTCCCAGGTCTTGATCAGGCTGGGTGATGCCCAGGTCAGGGGGGCAGAAAGGATTGGATCTGGTGCTCCCACTACCTCCACTTGCCCCTCCACAGCACTGCCTGTCTGGAACCTGACAGTGCACCAGGGGGATGTGGTGGACGATGAGGGTCTCTCCAGTCAGCTTTGGGGGACTATCCATTCTGGAAATTTCGAACAAGGGCATCAACAGCACCAGACACTGCCCCCGGAGCCCAGTGGGGCAGAACACATTTCATCAGGAGAGCTTGGCACCTGGAGAGAGAGGGAAAGAAAGGGAACCTAATGTAACCTCCCTGGAAGTCAGGGACATGCCCTTCCCCATAGCATTTTCAGATGAGAAGAGCCTAAAAGGAGAGAAGACTCAGAGTCAAGATGGAGCATGACAGCACAGCCCGACAGGGCAGGGCCACCCTGCCTGACTTTCCACATGGCACAGGTCCAGCTCCTGAGTGCCGGCTCCATTCCACATCAGCCATGCATCCACTCGTGACAATGAAAATCCCTTTTCATGCCACTTACAAAAGTCTGGGGATCTCAAGGACAGCACTTTCTCCTTTTCTTTCAAGAACATAGCAGTAAATGATGATGAGTCCCAAGTACAAAAAAAGTATGACTAGTACCTAACTTAGAAAAATCATCTAGGATGACTGAAAGGGTGCTCGGCACTGAGGGGGACAGAGAGATGCCTTAACCCAGCTATAGCTTGCCAGCTCTCAGACGGGGAAAATCATGAATATGAACTACATCATGTACTCATGGCAATAAGCTATTAATTTTGCAAGAGAACTATTTTTAAATATTCTGTATTGTTTGCCCCCATGCCACCTCATTTTCTCCTCTGAGCCCCAGAATGCTTGTCCCTCTCTACTGGCTGTGGGTTAACAATCCTCACTCTCCCTACTACTATCCTGGAGCTTCTACATTTTTTTTTTCTTTTTTCAATATTTTATTTTAGTTTTTAAAAGATTTTATTTATTTATTTGACATAGAGAGACACAGTGAGACAGGAACACAAGTGGAGGGAGTAGGAGAGGGAGAAGCAGGCCTCTGGCTGAGCAGGGAGCCCGATGCGGGGCTCGATCCCAGGACCCTGGGATCATGACCTGAGCTGAAGGTAGACGCTTAATGACTGAGCCACCCATGCACCCCTCAAGATTTTATTTTTAAGTGATCTCTGCACCCAATGTGGGACTGGCACTCACAACCCTGAGATCAGTAGTCATATGCTCCACTGGCCAGGCGCCCCTGTCCTGGAGCTTCTTGAATACAGAGACTGAGTTGGGCATTAGAGTGACTACAAGTATGGGTGATGCCAACCTTCTCACTGAGGGGGTAGGTGTCTATTTCTATAACTTTTGTATCACTCAGGCACACAGAAGGCCTAGCAAACGCCATAGACATAACATATTCTTGTCCAGCTCAGGATATATATCTTCTGAAGTGCCCAAATTCCGTCTAGTTTCAGTCCAGAACTTTCACTATGGGGGTCCCCTAGAAAGTCTTCTCTTCCCAGTTTTTCCTCTAATAGGCTAAGGTAAAGTTCTCTCCTGTCCAAGGTCTCCTGGTCCCAAGCACACACAGCCCATTCTAAGCTTCTCTGGTCTGCTGGCCAGACTGTGGCAGAACAACTTCCTCAAATTCTAGTCTTCTGCACTACCAAGTTCAAGTCCTAACAGTCCTTGCTCGCTCAGACTCCTCCCATCTAAACTCTGCTAATTCATTCATTTCTCTTCCTTCCCTTTTTATTCCTGTCATTTTCCTTCCACCCACTGTGAATCTAAATTCCTCAATGCCTAAGTTTTCCATCATTTAGTTGAATGCTTAATACCACCAATTTAAAAAAATAACTCATTTAGATGACAGGAACATAGCTCTTCATGTGGAGTATAGAAAAGATCTAGGCAAGTCACATACGCTCATGGACATGAACAGGCAACACAGAAATGAAAAAATTCAAGTAGCTGATAAACACATGTGTGAGGAATACAGTTTAAAAAATTTACAAATTAAATTACATCAAAATTAAAAAGCAAGTATTTATCCTCTCTCCCCTCCCCCCGCCTTTACTTTCTGAGGAAGACTTCTTTGCCAACCCTTTGGGAGTTGATTGGGGGTAATGAGTCCATATGGAGGAAGGTAGAAACCAGAGGCTAAATTGAGCTACAAGGTTTGAGTTGTAGAAGAAAACATGGGAATAATATTTGTTTTCTTGGATTGGGTGATGTTTCTTAGATATGATAGATAAGGCAGACTTCATAAAAATTAAAAACCTTCGTGCCTCAGAGGATCCATCAAGAAGACAACCCACAAAAGTGGGAGAAAATATTTGCAAAGAGATTACCAATAAAATATATGAACTCTTACAACTCAAAAATAAAAAGACAAACAACCCAATTAAAAACTGGGCAAAGAAAAAAAAAACTGGGCAAAGAACTTCTATAGACATTTCTCCACAGAAAACTTACAAATGGCCAATAAACACATGAAAAGATGCTCAACATCATTAGACGTTACAGAAATGAAAACTACACTGAGATACCACTTCATCCCCACCATGATGTCTAAGATACAAGACAGACAGTAACAAATATTGGTGACGATGTGGAGATATTGGAACCCTCAACCTTGTTGGAGGCATTGTAAAATGGTGTGGCCACTTTGGAAAACCAGTCTGACAGTTCCTTAAAATGTTGAACATAGAGTTACCATATGACCAGCAATTCTACTCCTAGGTATATATCTAAGAGAAAGGAAAACACATGATCACATAAAAGCTTGTATATTAATATTCATAGCGGCATTCACAGTAGCCACAAAAGTTGGAGCAAGCCATTGTCCATTAACAGATGAATGGATAAACATATTGTGATACAGAAGCACTTCGCTTGTTCAGTTGGTAAAGCATGTGATTCTTGATCTCAGGGTCTAGAGTTCAAGCCCCACACTGGGTGTAGCGCTTACATACTTTATTTTTTAAATTTGGTTTCTCTTTTTTCTTTTCTTTTTAAAAAGATTCAATTTTTATTTATTATTTATTTTTTTAAGATTTTATTTATTATTTATTAGAGAGAGAGAGACTGAGAATGAGAGGGGAGAAGGTCAGAGGGAGAAGCAGACTTCCCGCAGAGCCAGGAGTCCGATATGGGACTCGATCCCGGGACTCCGGGATCATGACCTGAGCCGAAGGCAGTCGCTCAACCAACTGAGCCACCCAGGCGCCCAAGATTCTATTTTTAAAATAATCTTTTCACCCAAAGTGGGGCTCAAACCAACAACCCTGAGATCAAGAGTTGTGCACTCCACCAACTAAGCCAGCCAGGAGCCCCACCATAGATAGATAGATAGAGCTGCAACAACAACAACAAAACGGATGTTAAAAAATAATTTGAGGGGCGCCTGGGTGGCTTAGTGGGTTAAAGCCTCTGCCTTCAGCTCAGGTCATGATCTGAGTCCTGGGATCAAGCCCCGCATCGGGTTCTCTGCTCAGCGGGAACCCTGCTCCGCAACCCGCCACCCCCCCACCCCCCCACCCCCGCCTACTTGTGATCTCTCTCTGTCAAATAAAATAAAAATAAAATCTTAATTTTTTGATATATACATTCAATGGAATATTATTTAGCAATAAAAGGAATCAAGTAGTGTGA
The DNA here is from genome assembly GCA_028533885.1 of Nasua narica. Taxonomy (NCBI): domain Eukaryota; kingdom Metazoa; phylum Chordata; class Mammalia; order Carnivora; family Procyonidae; genus Nasua; species Nasua narica. Next base: position 48,848,166 of record CM052813.1, on the reverse strand, counting down.
TCCATGCTATAATACGAATGAACAACAAAAAGGTAAGTGAAAGAAGCCAGTCATAAAAGGCTTCTTTATGATGTTGTATGATTCCATTTATACCAAATGTCCAGAAAAGGCAAATCCACAGAAACAGAAAATAGATTAGTGGTTGCTAGGGACTGGGGGAATGGGGAGTGACTTCTAATGGGTATGGAAGTTCTTTATGGGGTGATGAAAATGTTCTGAAATCAGGCAGTGGTGATAATTATGAAAGTCTGTGACTAAACTCAAATCTACAGATTTTTATGGTATGTGAATTACATCTTAACAAAGCTGTTATTTAAAACCTTTTTTAAAAGAAAAAAAGATTAGGATTTATGAGAAGAAGAAAGGAAGGTGAGGAAGAGAATGGGTGTTAAGCAGTGGAGTGGATTGGGCATTTGCAGAGACAAGGTGAGAAAGACAAAAGAGAGAAAGCTGCCTTAAGGTATGGGATTCTGTTGAGAGGAATAAAGAGGATTTTTAGGAAGTTTAGCTATGAAGTACATAAGATAATTCTCCCTTCACTACTCCCCATCTCTTCTCTTCCTTCACCAAGAAAACCTGGGGTGAAATATATATGCTACAAGGATAAGAGAAAGTTGGAAACAACCTAAAATTTCAATAATAACAATAAAAAAGTACAGAGCAGAGTATCATTAAAATAATATGTTAATATGATTACTGACTTGGGAAAATGTTCACAAAATATTAAGTAAAACTGTAGATTACAAACAGCATGTGGAGTATGACACTATTTTTGTAAATAAATAAATGTCTATTATGTGTCTTAGTCTGTTCAGGCTGCTATGACAAAACATCTCGGACTATGTGGCTTGTAAACAGCAGAAATTTATTTTTCACAGTTCTAGAGACTGGGAAGTCCAAGATCAAGGTGCCAGAATGGCTGCATTCTGCCCTCTTACTTGTTCATCGCTGGCACCTTCTAGCTGGGTCCTCACATTGTGTAAGGGACAAGGGAGCTCTCTAGAGCTTGTTTTGTAAAACCACTAATCCCACTCATGAGGGCTTTGTCCTCATGAGCTAATCACCTTCCAAGGCCCTACCTCTTACTACCACTACCTTTGCGGGTTAGGATTCAACATATGAATTTTGGGGGACACAAATACTCAGACCTTATCAATATGCATGAAAGAAAATTTGAAGGCCTATATACAACAAAATATTAATAGTGCTTATATCTATTGAGCGATTTTGGATTATTTTTAATTTAACTCTGTTTCATCTATATATTTTTTTAAATTTTATTTAAATTCAGTTAATTAACATATAGTGTATTATTAGTTTCAGAGGTAGAGTTCAGTGATTCGTCAGTTGCATGTAACACCCAGTGCTCATTACATCACATTCCCTGCTTAATGCCTATCACCACGTCTCCAACCCCCCACCCACCATTCCTCCAGCAACCCTAGTCTTCTTTTTTTTCTAATTTGTATATAACAAATATCTATTATGGACATAATTTATTTTTTAATTTTATTTATTTGACAGAGAGTATTATGTACATAATTTAAACATTTTTGTTTTCTCTCTCTTTTAGAGTTGAGGGGAGAGGCAGAGGGAGAAGGAGAGAGAATCTTAAGCAGGCTCCACACCCAGCATGGAACCTGACATGATGTTGATCTTAAAACCCCGAGATCATGAACTGAACTGAAAGCAAAAGTCAGACGGTTAACCAACCAAGCCATTCAGGTGCCCCATTTTGTTTTCTTTAAACAACACAGATACTGTGGGTTCAGGGTTTGGAGAGGGCGGCTTCCCCTTACATATAGTATTAGGTTTCCCCAAAGTCTAGGCTATCATCTGAGGCCTGGACTAAAAGGAGCATAGAAAACTGTCTTGTATGTATAGCAGTACTTTTAGGAGAATCTATGGGCTATAGCCATCACTTGATCTTCAGTGACTAGCAACCCCCCACCCCCGCTAAAACACCATTTTTTTTTTATTTTTTAAGATTTTATTTATTTATTTGACAGAGAGAGAGAGAGAGAGATCACAAGTAGGCAGAGGCAAGCAGAGAGAGAAGGGGAAGCAGGCTCCCCGCTGAGCAGAGAGCCCGATGCGGGGCTCAATCCCAGGACCCCGAGATCATGACCTGAGCCGAAGGCAGTTGCCTAACCAACTGAGCCACCCAGGCGCCCCAAAACACCATTTTTTTTTAAGATTTTATTTATTTATTTACAGAGAGAGAGAGATCACAAGCGGGCAGAGAGGCAGGCAGAGAGAGAGAGAGAGAGGGAAGCAGGCTCCCTGCTGAGCAGAGAGGGGGCTTGATCCCAGGACCCTGGGATCATGACCTGAGCCGAAGGCAGAAGCTTTAACCCACTGAGTCACCCAGGTGCCCCTAAAGCACCATTTTCAAGTAGCATTCACAAGTAAAATATACATACATAAGAACTTTTGATTTGATCTACAAAACTATTACTGAGTCATGCTTTGAAATGGAAAAACATAGTGACACAGTCTAGAAGGCTGATCCTCTAAACCAGGGAGAGAGAATAAATGGATACAGAAGATGATGAAGAACCTTTGGCTGGAGGATACAGAGAGTTGGTTATGTATCTGTCCCCCAAACTAGAGTTCATTCCCTAAGGTCAGAAACTAGGATATAGTCAACTCTGTGTCCCTAGAACCTACATAGTGTTTGGAACATGGTAAGTGCTTGGTTATTTGTGGACTCCTACTTTACCCATTTAAAAACTTGACTTGTTTATCTTTTTATAATTTGAGTTATAAGAGTTTTTAAATTTCCTTTGTCAGACTTTTTTTTTTAAGATTTTATTTATTTATTTGACAGAGAGAGACAGTGAGAGAGGGAACACAAGTAGGGGGAGTAGAAGGAGAAGCAGGCTTCCCGCTGAGCAGGGACCCTGATGTGGGGCTTGATCCTAGGACCCTGGGATCAACACCTGAGCCAAAGGCAGATGCCTAATGACTAAGCCACCCAGGCGCCCCCGTCAGACATATCTTGAGAATATTTTCTCTCAGCCTGTCTTACCCATTTGTTTTCTTAATGGTGCTTTTCAATTAATGGGAAGTTTTTAATTATATAAAATCATATTTATTTTTTTTTCTTTTATGGTTAAAGCTTTCCATGTCCTATCTAAAATGTCTTTGCCTATCCCAAGATCATAAAGAAAATTTTCCTTCCCCCCCGCCGAAAACTGTATAATTTTAGCTGTGTTGAATCCTATTTTAACTGTAAAGTTCCATCACGGGTGGATTCATTTTATATTTTTGTATCTTAGAAAAGGTCTTATTCCTCCCTGATCTCCACACAACCAAGGGAAATGCCTGCCAAGAGTTCCTTTATAGACAACTCTAGCTCAGCCAACTAAGGAGAAGTTCTGCCGACATCCTATGAAATTTTGTACTCATGCCTCCGCTCCCCCCTAAATATGTCATCTCACTGATCCTCACAACAACTCACCAAAGTAGGCAGAACCACTTTCATTTTAAAAAATGAGGAAAGCAACAACCAGAAAAACAAAAGGGGCTTGTCTAAGATCACTCAGTGAATAAATGACAGATTAAGACAGGACTCAGGAATCTTACCTTTTGATCAGTTAAGAATGTAATGAGAGTATACTGTATCCGTGACTTTATTTTAAACACCACAGAGCACATACCTCTTAGACTTCTTTCTTGGGAGTAACTTGTTTTATAATACAGGTTTAATACTGTGGGCCATGAGCTCTAATAAAGTAAAAGAGAAAACAATGGGGTAGAAGAGTTCATTCCAGACTCATTCTGTACCCTGATTATATGGAAAGACATGGGAGATAAAGATGGGGAAGGAATAGAGAATCTAGAATAGGAAGAAAGTGGAAGAAAGCTCTCAGAAGATGGGCCCTCTAGCTATGATTACTATATAGATAGTGGTGGGTTCAGTCAGCATCAAGTGAGGAAGTCTAGCTCTCTAGAACCAGGGTAAGCTTTCCATGAGAGCTCCTTTCCTGGCCCCCATCCAAATTGGTGTTTCCTGGCCTATCATAACAATACTATTTATTAGTGATCATGCATTGAGCTCTTATATGTCAGGTGATTTACATATGTCATCTCTAGTTCCACTATAACTTTCTCAAGATTTATTAATTTGAGAGAGAGAAGGAGAGAGACAGAAAGAGGAGGGGTGGGTGGGGGAGAGGAAGGCGGGGCGGGGGGCGGGGAGAGAGAGTCTCAAGCAGAGTCCCCGATGAGCACAGAACCCAATGTGGGGCTCAATGACCCTGAGATCATAACCTGAACAGAAATCAAGAGTCAGATGCTTAGCCAACTGAGCCACCCAGGTGCCCCACCACTATAATCTTTTAAAGTAGGCATAATCACTTCCATTTTACACGTGAAAAAACTGAAGCATAGCAAGAGTAAGTAGTCTGCCTATAATTACAAAGCTGAAATGGGACACAAACTCAGGTCTGTCCAATTCTGCCCAGTTCTTAATTCTTTCCTTTACAACTGCCTCCCAAAGAAAATGGTCTGGGCCACACCCTCTTACTAAAGTCCTGGTATTTACCCTGCTATGATGACAGCTGCTTCCTACCTTTCCTGTATAGGCCCGCACTCTAGCCTCCACTTACATAATTGTCTTTACCCACTTCTCTATTCTCTGAACCTATCGTCCCTTTCAATATCACCACTCCCGTAATATGAGTGTTTATATTAAAACATTCTTTAATCCACCTCCTATCGTAGCTCCTGGCCCTCATCTCCCTGCCCCCTTCATAGTCTCCAAGGCTCCCTTTTCCTGTTCTGTAGGTCACATTCCTAGATGCTTCCTGGGAACTAGGAACCTCCCACAACTTCCCAGTGTATTCCCCAACCACATATTTGCACAATGGGGAACTACTGACTCCTATTAGCATGTTTTTGAATCACCCACCAAAGTGGTCAATGGAAACGGGAATTTAAGGAACTCTACCTGCTCAGCAATAGGATAACTCTGGGCAGGAAAATGTTCTATACTTAAGAAGAAAGGTTTCCCCTGTTTTCGGTCATTAGCATCTCTCTGCCAGTCACTGAACACCTTCCCACTTTTTTTGGCCTTCTGAAGGAGGACTGGGATGGCAGTGGTACTCAGCTGCTAATTTCTAACAATCTGACCTTGACCTGAAGTCCCATGAGGAGCGTCAGCAGGACGGATAACCTTTTTCCTGTCTGGGTCCTCTCTGGGGCAGGACTGAAGGGAAGAGAGGTAGAGGGTGCATTTGGGAATATCAGCTTATGCTCAGGTCCCTTCCTGTTAGGAATCTAGGTCTGTATAAGGAGACTGATTATAACAAGTCAGGTGCCCTCAGCATTACAGTGACCACCTCCCCGCCCTCCCCCAACAGACCACGGAGCCTCTTGGTCAACATTCTTTCTTATTCCATCCTTACCGAGAGCCTGGTGGCTCCCATGGCACCAGAAGATACGTGTGTCTATGGGTATGTATGTTTGTGTATGGAGGAAAAAGAATGGACTGGATGTTTCCCAGCCCCGACTCTTGAAAGCTGCTCAAATTCCTGCATTTTCTCCATCATAAACTTATAATAGCTTTAGGGGTGTCTCCTCCCATTAAGCCTTTGTTCCTAGATCTGACCCCCTCCACCCTGGCCCACACTATAGTAGCTTCATTAGAAACGCCCAGAGAGGAAGGAGGGGAGGGGATCTTCTGCTTCTTGACAAAATAGCATTAGCCCAAGCCTCTGCACCACAGCCCAAATATATGCAAGGATGAGCTCAGCTAATGTTAGCTCTTATGCGCTCTCTCTCTCTCTCTCTCCTCTCTCTCTCTCTCTCTCTCTCATTCTCTCTCTGTCTTTCGCAAAGACAAAGCCAACCCTCAGAAACCAGGGCCCAAATGTGCTGATCAGTTATCCTGGCGTCTCTGCCCTGCCCCTCCCCCAGCTCCGCTGAGCCATACCTCTCTGTAAGGAGCCTTGAGCTGTACCCGGAGGCTTCTGTTCCTTTTGCACTCCAACCAAGCTCTACCTTGACAGTTCCAGCTGAGGCATTGTTCCACGGGACCACACAGAGGGACCTGAACCGATTTCCTAAGATCTGATTTCTGCTAATACAATGGCATCGTTGCTAATGCAGGGAGGCTGCGCAATCCCAGCCCCAGGATTCTCGCTGCCGCCGCTGCCACTGGTGCTGCGGTGACGTTGCTGCTAAGGGAAGGGGGAAGGGAGAGGAGCAGGCATGCCCACAGTACAGCCACTCAGCCTCCCTCCCTGTCAGTCCCTGTGGGCCCTTTAGCCTAGGGAAGGGGGAGGGGAGCGAAAGGAGTCAGCCACAGAGGGCAGGCAGTGCTGGAAGACTGAGAACTCTCAAGGCAGCGAAGAAAATTAGAGAGAGAGCTGGGCCTACCTAGCTTTTCTCTTGTCCTTAGGAGTCTCAGGGAAAAAGTATGGGCAGAGGCTTAGAGCTCCCTTCCTTCCTTCCTTCCTTTAGGCCCCTCCTTTTAGATCTTAGCCAGAAACCTCTCCCTCTTCTCTTCAACCCACTCTGAATGACTCCTTGTTTTCCAGCTTTTTCCTTTCACTAAGATTCCAGACTAGCCTCAGGGTAGAGCAGCCAGCCTGGGAGGGGGTTCCTGAACCTTGAAGGGAGGTTGCAAGGACCCGTCATCAATCTAGCAGAGTCCTTGTGGATCCCAGCTGGACTTAGCACTAGGCTTTTTAAGATGTGCTTCTTCAGAGAAATGAGGTCTGACTCAGAAAAAAGGGAGACTGGTCCATAGGCAGGCTTCTATACATCAGGTGGCAGTGAGCCTTCGGACCAACCTGGCTATAGGCCCCTTCCTAACACAGGGTCCAATTCAGTTCCCTGGATTTTCAGAGGGCCTGTTAGTGTGGCTGGAATAGAACCTTCCCTTTCACCTACATTAGCTTTTGGACATGTGCTGAGTGGCATCCAGCTGGGCCTGTGATGAGGCAGAATCCATTTGGCCAGGCTGAGGGGCCAGGAAGCTTATTTTCCTAGGGAAAGGAAGGTTAAGGAAAGGGAGTGAGTGGTCTCCCCTCAGCAGGAGAAAAATCTCAGTTCTACCTGTAGACCTACAGAGCCCTTCACCTCTTCCAATCTCCACCTTCCTCAGGTTCTGGGCCAGTTCTGTGGGGACCAGTAAACAGTGGAGAAGCCACAGTCAGAGCCAGTTGTATAGCAAGCAACAACACTGTCCACTTCATGCCACAGCTCCCTGCTGCCACCCTTGAACACAGAGATAGTTAAGAGCTGGGGTTGGCCCCCAAGTACTAGCCTTGTCTAGGTCTCCTCCCAGTGTTGACCAGTATCTGGATTCCACAGCCAAGTCCTTGCTTTTCAGGTCCCTAGAAAGAAGCCTGGCATCCACTAGCCGGGCCCATAGCAGCCACCACTCAGGATCCAGAAGACATGTAGTTTCTTTCCCTTATTGTTTCTTCTATTCCCCATGAGACCCATGAGGCCACTGATGAAATGCTGGGAGGTACAGAGTTGTAGAAAGACCAAAGTGGGTGAGGACCCCAAACCTACCTCCAACCTTGATCTTTTTGAGAGGCCATGGCACCATGATCCTATAAAGCAGGAAACAGTGAGGAAGAGAAGGAGAAAGGGAGTCTGCTTCCTAAAACTGACCATTAGTGATCCTCACAGGGAGGTTGAAAGTGGCAGATATAGTGTCACTGTACAAGCATAACTTCTTTTACTCCTTTGTTTTACTGTTTTCAGTATTACTTTTTTTTTTAAACAAATTGGAAGTTTGTAGCAACACTCTGTGAAGCAAGTCTCTCGGTGCCATTAACATCATTTACTCATTTTGTGTCTCTGTGTCATATTTTAGTAATTCTCACAATATTTCAAACTTTTTCATCATTATTATATTTGTTATGGTGACTTGTGATCAGTGATCCTTGATATAACTATTGTTAATCATTATGGGGCGCCATGAATCATACCTCATAGCGAACTTCATAAATGTTGTATGTGTTCTGACTGCTCTACTCACTGGCTGCTCACCTGTCTCTCTCCTTCCCTGTGGGCTTCCCTCTTCCTTGAGACATAATATTGAAATTAGACCAATTAAGAACCCTAAGATGGCTTCACGGTGTTCAAGTGAAAGGAAGAGTTGTACAGCTCTTACTTTAAAAGCTAGAAATGATTAAGCTAGTGAGGAAGGTGTTTTGAAAGCTGAGATAGGCCAAAAGGTAGGCCTCTGTGCCAAACGGTTATCTAAGTTGTAAATGCAAAAGAAAGTTCTGGAAGGAAATTAAAAGTGCTACTCTGCTGAACACATGAATCATTAGAAAGCAAAAGGGACTTACTATTGCTATGGAGAGTTTCAGTGGTGGATACAAGATCAAACCAGCCACAATATTCCCTTAAGCCAAAGCCTAATCCAGAGCAAGTCCCTAACTCTCTTCAGTTTTGTGAAGGCTGGGAGAGGTGAGGAAGCTACAGAAGAAAGTTGGAAGCTAGCAGGGGTTGCTTCATGAGGTTTAAGGAACAAAGCCATCTCCATAATATCAAAGTGCAAGGTGAAGCCGCAGGTGCTGATATAGAAGCTGCATCAAGTTCTCCAGAAGATCTAGCTAAGATCATTCATGAAGGGGTGCCTGGGTGGCTCAGTGGGTTAGGCCTCTGCCTTCGGCTCAGATCATGATCTCAGGGTCCTGGGATGGAGCCCCGCTTTAGGCTCTCTGCTCAGCAAAGAGCATGCTTTGCCCCCCTCTCTCTGCTTGCCTCTCTGCCTACTTGTGATCTCTCTCTGTGAAATAAATAAAATCTTTTTAAAAAAAGAAAAAAAAGATCATTTACGAAGGTGGCTCCACTAAACCACGGATTTTCAATGAAGACGAAACAGCCTTCTACTGGAAGAAGATGCCTTCTAGGACTTTTAGAGTTAGAGAGGAGAGAAAAGTCAATGCCTGGCTTCAAACTTCAAAGGACAGGCTGACTCTCTCGCTTGGGGCTAATGCAGCTGGTGACTTTAAGTTGAAACAGTGTTCACATATCATTCTGAAACTCTTAGGCCCTTAAGAATTATGCTAAGTCTACTCTGCCTGTGTTCTGTAAGTGGAACAAAGTCTGGATGACAACACATCTGTTTACAACATGTTTTGCTGAACATTTTAAGCCCACTGTCAAGACCTCCTGCTCAGAAAAAAAGATTCCTTTTGAAATATTACTGCTCATTGACAAAGCACCTGGTCACCCAAGAGCTCTGATGGAGATGTACAATGATACTAATGTTGTTTTCAAGCCTGCTAACAAAATATCCACCCTGCAGCCCATGGATTGAGGAATCATTTCAACTTTCAAGTCATATTGCTTTTTTAAACATTTTAATTTTTAACTTTATTTTCCTAAAGATTTTATCTATTTATTCATGAGAGAAAGAGGGGGAAGAGAGAGGTAAAGGGAGAAGCAGGCTCCCCACAGAGCAGGGAGCCCAATGTGTGACTCAATCCCAGGACCTTGGGTTTATGACTTAAGCCGAAGGCAGACGCTTAACTGACTGAGCCACCCAGGTACCCTCACGACTTATTGTTTAAGAAATATATTTTGTAAGGCTATAACTGCCACAGGTGGTGATTTCTTTGGTGGATCTGGGCAAAGTTAATTGAGAACCTTCTGGAAAGGTTTCACCATTCCCGATGCCATTAAGAACACTGATAATTTGGGGTGCCTGGGTGGCTCATTGGGTTAGGCCTCTGCCTTTGGCACAGGTCTGTGGTCTTGGGGTCCTGGGATCGAGTCCCACATCAGGCTCTCTGCTCAGCGGGGAGCCTGCTTCTCTCTCTCTGCATGCCTCTCTGCCTACTTGTGATCTCTCTCTGTGTCAAATAAATAAAATCTTTTTTTTTTTTAAAGAACATTGGTAATTTATGGGAAGAGGTCAAAACATCAATATTTAATAGGAGTTTGGAAGAAGCTGATTCCAAACCTAATGCATGACTTTGAGGGGTTCAAGACTTCAGTGAAGGAAGGAAGTGCAGATGTGATGGAAATAGCAAGGGAACTAGACTTAGAAGTGGAGCCTAGGGCGCCTGGGTAGCTCAGTTGGTTGGGCAACTGCCTTTGGCTCAGGTTATGGTCCTGGAGTCCTGGGATCAAGTCCCGCATCAGGCTCCCAGCTCCACTGGGAGTACGCTTCTCCCTCTGACCTTCTCCCTTCTCATGCTCTCTCTCGCTCGCTCTCTCTCTCAAATAAATAAATAAATAATCTTTAAAAAAAAAAAAAAAAAAGAAGTGGAGCCCAAAGATGTGTCTGAATTGCTATAATCTCAGGATTAAACTTTAATAGATGAAGAGTTGCTCCTTATAGATGAGGAAAGAAGAAAGTGGTTTCTTGAGATGGAATCTACTCCTGGTGGAGATGCCATGAAGGCTGCTGAAATGACAACAAAGAATTTAGAAATTACATAAACTTAGTTAATAAAGCCACGTCAAAGTTTGAAGGAATTGACTCCAATTTCAAAGGAAGTCCTACTGTGGGTAAAATGCTATCAGAAAGCATCAAATGCTACCAAGAAATTGCTTGTAAAAGGAAGAGTCAATTGGTGCGGTAAACTTCACTGTCGTCCTATTTTTTTTTTTTTAAGATTTTATTTATTTGAGAGAGAGAGAGAGCACACATGTATGAGCACAAATTGGGGGTGGGTGGGCAGAGGGACAAGCAGATTCCCTGGTTGCTAACCGGGGAGCCTGATGCGGGGTTTGATCCCAGGATCCTGAGATGACAAGCTGAACTGAAGTCAGAAGCTTAATCGACTGAGCCACCCAGATGCCCCTTTTGTTGTCTTAGTTTAAGAACTTGCCACAGCCACTCAACCTTCAGCAACCACCACCCTGATCAGTCAGCAGCCATCAATCTTGAGGGCAAGACCTTCCACCAGAAAAAGATTACAACTCCCTGAAAGCTCAGATGATGGCTGACATTTTTAGCAATAAAGTACTTTTTAATTAAGATGTGTACATTTTTTAGAGACACAATGCTATTTCAGACTTAACAGACTATAATATAGTATAAACATAACTTTCACATGCACTAGGAAACCAAAACATTCATTTGACTTGCTTTTTGCAACATTTATTTTATTGCGGTGATCTGGACCACAACCTGCGTATAGCTGTACTTCCCTCCCCCTGACACAGACCTCAAAGTGAGTTGGATAAGCAGCTTTAGGTTAGAACAAAGTCATTCTCCATGACCAAGTACTTGGACTTCTAGCTTCTTACTGTAAGATTTCTAGGCCCAGGATCTTGTTTCATGAAATTTCTGTGATGCTAAGCCATGCATCACACTGGAGAGCCATTACTTAGGAAACATTTCTAGTTGCCTGTAAGGCAGAAACTTTCAAATTTTCAGTGCTTGGCTTATTTCACCACATCATCACCTACTTTCTACCCACTACTGCTAAAGATCTATAGTGCTTTTGATGAAAGATCAAATTATTTTCTGGCTAGCAACAAAAAAACAAATACTGTCACATTATAAACCTCAACTGGCTCCTAATTAGTATTCTCACCTGCAATTTACCTTCCACTACTGCCAGATTCATCTCCTTAAAGTACCATCTTTCTTCAATTTGTCACTCCTCTTGCACCTTTTTTTTTTTTTAAGAGAGCGAGAGAGAGAGAGAGAGAGAGAGAGAGAGATCACAGATAGGCAGAGAGGCAGGCAGAGAGAGGGGGAAGCAGGCTCCCTGCAGAGCAGAGAGCCGGATGCGGGGCTCGATCCCAGGACCCTGAGATCATGACCTGAGCCGAAGGCAGAGGCCTTAACCCACTGAGCCACCCAGGCGCCCCCCTCTTGCACCTTTTAATAGTTTCTCATTACCCAGAGAATCAAGTTCAAACTCATTTTGGCTTTCAAGGTCCTCATCTTGGCTATCTACTCTCTCTCTACACAAACTTAGTTCCCACACCCAATCATGTAGTCCTTCAAACCTGTTTCATAATCTCATTTCCACTCTGCCGCCCTTATTCACATTCTCCTACCTGTCACACTTGGCTCTATTCAGAATTATCCAAAGTCTACAAGGCTCAGATCAATTCCTTCATCAAGTCTTCACTGATCACCCGAGCCAGAAATGATTTTTCTGTCTTCTGAACCTGTGGCTGCAGGTTGTTGGTTTTACAGAAAAGGATCCCACAAAAACCAGTAGATCAATATGGGATTGCCAATTTCTTACATTGCCAAATAGCATCATTATAAAAAATAATAAAACTTTACATCAACTATGATCATGGCATAAGAGAAAGCATATCATCATTTTTCTCGTTTCATTGTATACTGATGCAAACTTCATCAAAAAGTAATATCAGTCCATGAACAGTTTTATTAAATAAATCATTTGTCCTTTGATATGTTTAATGTTCTTTTTCATATCTACCTTAATGTCTCTTTTAATTGCAAAGTCCAAGTAAATTCATCTTTGCCCAATACCCAGTGTATAAGACAGAATCATTTTTATTCTGTGTTTCCCACAAACCTAGCACAGTGGTTGGCAGATACAAGGTGATTAGTCAAAGTCTTATTGAATAAGAGTAGTATAAAAAGAAATGTTCCTTAAGTGTAAATGAGAGTGAGTGGTAGACAGATCTGACTCAAAAGGCTTAGAAGAGAAGACCCTGCTATTCATGTGGGCGGGGGGGGGGGGAGGTCTATTAAAAGAAAGCTTAAAAAGGAAAAAATGAATAACTCTTCATAATCCTGAGTTAGGTAATATATTCTTAGACACAATAACAAAAGTACAAATGACAAAAGAAAACATAGATTTTGTGAGAATTTACAGCTTTTGTGCTTCAAAGGACACAATCAAGATAATGAAAAAACCACCCACAGAATGAGAGAAAATGCTTGCAAATCATATTTCTGATAAGGGATTTCTATCCTGAATATATAAAGAACTCTTACAACTCAAGGATAAAAATACATATAACTCAATTTAAAAATGGACAAAGGATTTGAATACATATTTCTCCATAGAAAACACAAAAATGGTCAATAAACACATTAAAAGAATCCCAACATCATTTGTTATTAGGGAAGTGCAAGCCAAAACTAAAATGAGATACCACTTCACCCTACTAGGATGACTAAAATCTAAAAGACAATAACAAGTGTTGATGATGTAGAGAAATCAGAACCCTCATACATCACTGGGAGGATTGTAAAATGGTGTAATAACTTTGGAAAACAGTCTGGAAGTTCCTTGAAATGTTAAATATAGAGTTAACATATGATCCAGAAATTCTACTCTTAGATATATACCCAAAAGAAGTGAAAACATATGTTCACACAAAAGCTTGTATATGAATGTTCACAGCATTATTCATGATAGCCAAAAATTGGGAACAACCCCAGTGTCTTTCAATAGATGAATGGATAAATAAAATGTGGTATGTTCATAAAATGGAGTATAATTCAACAAAAAAAGGAATAAAGTGCTGAAACACATTGCAACACAGATGAACCTTGAAAACATTATACTAAAAAAAAAAAAAGAAAGAAAGAAAAAGAAAAAGAAATTATACTAAGTGAAAGAAGCCAAATACAAAAGGTCACATATGGTTTGACTTCATTTATACGAAATGTCCAGATTAGGCAAATCTATGTTGACAAATAGTAGGTTCATGGTTGCCAGGAACTTGGGGAAGGGGAAAATAGAGACTGATTGTTAATAGGTATGGGATTTCTTTGTGGAATGATGCAAATATTCTAAAATTAGATTATGGTGATGGTTGTTCAACTCTGTGAATATGCTAAAAACAACTAAATTGTATACTTTAAATGATGAAACATGGTACACCCATCATATCTCAATAAAACTGTTAAAAAGAAAAAGCAGCGGGACGCCTGGGTGGCTCAGTTGGTTGGGCAGCTGCCTTCGGCTCAGGTCATGATCCCAGCGTCCTGGGATCGAGTCCCACATCGGGCTCCTTGCTCGGCAGGGAGCCTGCTCCTCTCTCTGCCTCTGCCTGCCTCTCTGCCTGCTTGTGTTCTCTCTCTGTTAAAATAAATAAAATAAAATCTTTAAAAAAAAAAAAAAAAAAAAAAAAAAAAAAAAAAAGAAAAAGCAGCAGCTCAGTGAACAGTGTTGCTCAGCTCCACAGAGACAGAAGCCTTCAAAGGCTCTGTAACTGGGTGGGGATGGTGGGATTTCAGGTGTATAGAAAGCAGAGGCATTTCTGACACCGCTGGCAAGTCAACCCAAGGACTTCAGACAATTCCCTCTTTCTTTCTTTTTTTTTTTTTGAAACACAAAAGTTCTTAAAAAATAGACTATGTTAACTTTACTTACTCTGTAACCATTTCTTAACCACCAGAAGTCTGTCTTCTTATAATACTTGGACTTTCTGAGCTAGTTTAATTTTGAAATTATATTACTTAAATTTTCTGATACTTAGCTATCTTCTCCTATGGAAACCCTCTTCTCCCTTTGGCTTCTGAAACACTAATCTTCCTAGTACCTCTTCTAACATCATTCTTTCTTCATTGTTTGATAAAAAACACATCAATAATAATACAATAATAGTAGGAGACTTTAACACCACACTCATTGCAATGGACAGATCATCTAAGCAGATCAACAAGGAAACAAGGATTTTGAATGACAACTGGGCCAGATGGACTTCACAGATATATTCCGAGTATTCCATCCTAAAGCATGAAAATACACATTCTTCTCAAGTGCAAATGGAACATTCTCCAGAATAGACCACATACTGGGTTACAAATCAGGTCTCAATCAGTACCAACAGACTGGGATTATTCCCTGAACCTTTTCAGACCACACGACTTTGAAACTAGAACTCAATCAATTTGGAAAGGTCTCAAATACATGGAGGTTAAAGAGCATCCTACTAAAGAATAAACAGGTGAACCAGGAAATTAAAGAATTTTAAAAATTCATGGAAACAAATGAAAATGAAAATACAACTGTTCAAAACCTTTGGGATGCAGCAAAGATAGTCCTAAGATGGAAGTATATAGCAATACAAGCCTTTTTTAGGAAACAAGAAAGGTCTCAAGTACACAACCTAACCTTATACCTAAAGGAGCTGGTGAAGAATAGCAAATAGGGGCGCCTAGGTGGCTCAGTGGGTTAAAGCCTCTGCCTTCAGCTCAGGTCATGATCTCAGGATCCTGGGATCGAGCCCCACATTGGGCTCTCTGCTCAGTGGGGAACCTGCTTCCCACTCTCTCTCTGCCTGCCTCTCTGCCTACTTGTGCTCTCTCTCTCTGTCAAATAAATAAATAAAATCTTAAAAAAAAAAAAAAAAAGAATAGCAAATAAAGCCTAAACCCAGCAGGAGAAGAGAAATAATAAAAATTAGGGCAGAAATCAATGAAATAGAAACCAAAGAACAATAGAACAGATCAACAAACCTAGGAGCTGGTTCTTTGAGAGAATACATGAGATTGATAAACCCCTTGCCAGACTTATCAAAAAGGAAAAAATGAAAGAGGAGAGATCACAACCAACACTGAAGAAATACAAACAATTATAAGAACATATTATGACCAACTATATGCCAACAAATTAGACAATCTGGAAGAAATGGACGCATTCCTAGAGACATATAAACTACCAAAACTGAAACAAGAGGAAATAGAAAAGCTGAACAGACCCATACATAGCAAAGAAATTGAATCAGTAATCAAAAATCTCCCAACAAACAAGAGTCCAGGGCTAGATGGCTTCCCAGGGGAATTCTACCAAACATTTGAAGAATTATCAACACCTATTCTTCTGAAACTGTTCCAGAAAATAGAAATGGAAAGAAAACTTCCAAACTCATCTTATGAGGCCAGCATTACCTTGATCCCCAAACCAGACAAAGACCCCTAAAAAGGAGAATTACAGACCAATATCCTTGATAAACATGGATGGAAAAATTCTTACCAAGATACTAGCTAAAAGAATCCAACAGTACATTAAAAAGATTATTCACCATGACCAAGTGGGATTTATTCCTGGGCTGCAGGGGTGGTTCAACATTCCCAAATCAATCAATCAATGTGATATATCACATTGATAAAAGAAAGGACAAGAACCATATAATCCTCTCAATAGATGCAGAAAAAGCATTTGACAAAATACAGCATACAACACAGTTTTTCTTGATAAAAACCCTCCATTGTGCAGGAATAGAGGGAACATACTTCATATCATAAAAGCCATATATGAAAGACCCACACCAAATATCATCCTCAATGGGCAAAAACTGAGAGCTTTCCCCCCCAAGGTCAGGAACATGACAAGGATGTCGACTCTCCCTACTGTTGTTTAACAAGTACTGGAAGTCATAGCCTCAGCAATCAGACAAGAAAAAGAAATAAAAGGCATCAAGACTGGCAAAGAAGAGGTCAAATTTTCACACTTTGAAAATTTGTATGACATGATATTCTATGTAGAAAACCCAAAAGACACCACCAAAAATTTGCTAGAACTGATAGAGGAATTTGGCAGTCACAGGATATAAAATCAATGCACAGAAGTCAGCTGTATTTCTATACACCAGCAATGAGACAGAAGAAAGAAAAAAATCAAGGAATCAATCCCATTTACAATTGCACCAACAACCATAAGATACCTAGGAATAGACCTAACCAAAGAGGTAAAGGATCTATACACTGAAAACTATAGAACACTTATGAAAGAAATTGAGGAAGACATGAATAAATAACTCATGGATAGGAAGCACAAATATTGATTGTTAAAATGTCTATGATACCCAACCCAATCTATACATTCAGTTCAATCGCCATCAAAATACCATCAGCATTTTTTACAGAGTTAAAACAAAAATTTGTTTGGAAAAGAACCTGAATAACCAAAGGAATACTGAAAAAAGAAAACCAAAGCTGGAGGTATCACAATTCCAGACTTCAAGGTCTATTACAAAGCTGTAATCATCATGACAGTATGGTACTGGCACAAAAACATGTACACAGATCAATGGAACAGAACAGAGAACCCAAAAATGGACCCTCAACACTATGGTCAACTAATCTTTGACAAAGCAGGAAAGAATATCCAATGGAAAAAAGATAGTCTCTTCAACAAATGGCATTGGAAAAATTGGACAGCCACACACAGAAGAATGAATTTCCTTATGCCATATGTAAAGACAGACTCAAAATGGATGAAAGACCTAAATGTGAGACAGGAATCCATCGAAATACTAGAGGAGAACACAGGCAGCAACAGCAACTTTTGCTAGACACGTCTCCAAAGGCAAGGGAAACAAAGCCAAAAATGAACTATTGGGATTTCATCAAGATAAAAAGCTTTTACCCCAAAAAAAAAAAAAAAAAAAAAGCTTTTACCCAGCAAAGGAAATAGTCAACAAAACTCAAAGACAGTGACAGAATGGGAGAAGATACTGGCAGATAAAGGGCTAGTATCCAAAATCTATAAAGAACTTATCAAACCCAACACTCAAAGAATAATCCAATCAAGAAATGGGCAGAAGACATGAACAGACACTTCTCCAAAGAAGACATACAAATGGCCAACAGACCCATGAAAATATGCTCAACATCAGCTGGCATCAGGGAAATACAAATCAAAACCACAATGAGATACCTCACAGCAGTCAAAATGGCTAAAATTAATAAGTCAGGAAATGACAGATGTTGACAAGGATGCAGAGAAGGGGGAACCGTCTTACCCCACTGGTGGGAATACAAGCTGGTGTAGCCACTCTGGAAAACAGTATGGAGTTTCCTTGAAAAGTTGAAAATAGAGCTACCCTACAACCCAGCAGTTGCACTACCGGGTATTTACTCCAGAGATACAAATGTAGTGATCCAAAGGGGCACCTGCACTCCAGTGTTTATAGCAGCAATGTCCACAATAGCCAAAATATGGAAATAGCCCCGATGTCCATCGACAGATGAATGGATAAAGATGTGGTGTGTGTGTGTGTGTGTGTGTGTGTGTGTGTGTGTGTGTATACACACACAATGGAATACAACTTAGCAACATCAAAAAAATTATGAAATCTTGCCATTTACAATGATCTAGATGGAACTGGAGGGTATTATGCTAATAAGCAAAACAAGTCAATCAGAGAAAGACAATTATAGTATCTCACTCATATGTGGAATTTAAGAAACAAAACAGAGGATCATAGGGAAGAGAAGAAAAAATAAAACAAGATGAAATCGGAGAGGAAGACAAACCATAAGAAACTCTTAATCTGGGGCACCTGAGTGTCTGCCTTTGGCTGAGGTCATGATCCCAGAGTTCTGGGATCGAGCCCCCATATTGGGCTCCCTGCTCAGGGGGGAGCCTGCTCCTCCCTCTCCTACTTCCCCTGCTTGTGTTCCCTCTCTGGCTGTGTCTCTCTTTGTCAAATAATAAATAAAATCTAAAAAAAAAAAAAAAAGAGAAAGAGAGAGAGAGAGACAAACTCTTAATCATAGGAAACAAACTGAGGGTTGCTGGAAGAATGAGGGAGTGGGGGCTGGGGAGATGGGTTAACTAGATGATGGACATTAAGGAGGGCACATGATATAATGAACACTGGGCATTATAAGACTAATGAGTCACTGACCTCCACCTCTGAAACCATTAACACATTATATGTTAGTTAACTGAATTTAAATTAAAAAATAAAAAAATACCTGTCACACATTTAAATGTAGATTTATAGTCAACTATACCCAAATTATAATATTTAAAAAATAACAATGAAAAAAACATAGATTTACAGCAAGGCTCAGAGGCGAAATCTTTCCAACTTGAGAAGTATTTGGCCCTTCCCATTATGCTGCTGATTTCCAAATCTTACATTCTTCCAGAATTTCTAGAATCAAATCTCTAATAGCCTACTATACACTTCTTACCATTACCTCAAATTCCACATATCTAAAGTCAAACTGATTTTTCTATTTTATTTTATTTTAAGATTTTATTTATTTATTAGAGAGAGAGAGACTGAGAATGAGAGGGGAGAAGTTCAGAGGGAGAAGCAGACTTCCCGCAGAGCCGGGAGCCCGATATGGGACTCGATCCCGGGACTCCGGGATCATGACCTGAGCGGAAGGCAGTCGCTCAACCAACTGAGCCACCCAGGCGCCCTGATTTTTCTATTTTAAATCAGCTTTCTTTGAACCATCAGTAACACGAGCTTGAAAACGCCAAGAGTCTTCTGGACTCTCTCTTTATATTCAGACAATCACCCAGTCATGCTGAGTCTTTCTTCCAGTGTTTTAGGCATGCATCTAATAATTAGTTGTACTTTTACTATATTCCAAGTATTATGCTAAGAACTTACTTACATCATCTCATTTAATCCACATAACCACTCTCTAAGCTAAGTATTATTATTTCTATTTTATGGATGAGAAATGAGGCTCAAGGATGTTAAATCATCTTCCTAAGGTAACAAAGTAAATATCTGATCTAGGATTCAGATACAGATCTGTCTGAACCACTCATTATATTGCCTCAAGTTCCCACCCCTCCTCCTATTGTTCTAATTCAGATCTGCACTAACCTTTCCGCTGAACTAATATATAGTCTTTCTACTAGTTTTATGGCTTTCATTCTGGCTCCTTCCTCCCAGCTATCCTATATAATGACACAAGATTAACCTCCTCAAAGCACTACCTTCAATATGTCACCTTATTACTAAGAAGTCTTTTTTTTTTTTTTTTTTAAATTTATTTATTTATTTATTAGAGACAGAGACTGAGAATGAGAGGGGAGAAGGTCAGAGGGAGAAGCAGACTTCCCGCAGAGCCGGGAGTCCGATATGGGACTCGATCCTGGGACTCCAGGATCATGACCTGAGCCAAAGGCAGTCGCTCAACCAACTGAGCCACCCAGGCGCCCCCTTACTAAGAAGTCTTTAACGGCTTCCTACTGCCTACAGGATAATCCAAATTCCTTAATGTGACATTCAAAGTTCCTGCCTACTTATCCAGCCATGTTCCCTCTTGTGCCAAATTTATTCAGAATTCTGAGTTTGGCTCACTCCACTAGGAAGATATCTGGAATGCTCTCTTCCTATTTCCCTTGCCCGCACCCCCCCCCCCAAACCTTGAGAGGAAGGGTGGAGAAGGAGTGGGAGTGGAGGGCAGAGAGGAAGATAGATTGAAAATCAAAAGGCTGAGCCTTAGTAAAAAAAAAAAAAAAAAAAAAAAAACTCCTCAATGCCAAGATCTTAAACTCTTAACCCCTCATTTCTCTCCATTTTCATACTGAGGATGGAAAGGTGACTAAGCAGCTATATCTTCAGTCAGCACTTTTCCTACTGTTTATGCTGTTGTGATCCTAGAACATACACTGCAAAGTCACTTCTTGTGTGTCAATAAGTTTTTATGTGGCTTGCAGTCAAAATGCCACCATAAACACTTTGAGATTCCTAAAAAATAAAATAAATAAATAAATAATCACCTGGATTTCCAGTTTGTCTTGCTTGAAGAATCAGAACTGACTATATCAGGTTCTCATTTCTAGATGGTAACCACTGGCTGGAGTTGAGAAGTGGCTGCCTTCATAAGATAGGCATGTGCCCTTCAAGTTGACATCTTTCTACCACTCCTTATGGTCTTTTGCAGCTTCACTGGTTCACTTTATTCATTTGCATTATTTGCCAGGATCCTATAAAGCATTTGAGTTTGCAACCCTTGCCCACAATAACAATTATGTTTTTCTCAATATCCTCAATCCCCGATTTACCTTACATTTCTACAATGGTGTTCACTGCAGTATTACTTCCAATGGCAAAAAATTAAAAATATCCTAAATATCCAAAGAGTATTAGATATTTATGATGGCTGTATAGAAAAAGGCTTAAAAGCTAATAAAAAAACATAGGATATCAAAATATACAAAGAGACTTCTTCTTCCTGAATATGGTAAACAAGATATTAAGAGAGTCCTTTCTACTGCAAAAAAACTAGATCCTGTAGAATATATACCTTTGAAAGCATTTCAGAGCTCACAGTAAATAAGAGAAATCTCCAAGGCTACTCACCTCAACCCTAAAGGGGGAAAAAATGATGAGCTGTAAATAAGGAAGAGGGCCAGGGTCCTTGTGGGCCAATTCCCAAAACATTCTAATTGTGTTCAGAATGACAAGCCCCTTAACCAATGAAGGTGGGGAGTCAAACCTGAGACTCCTACATTAAGCTGAGACCCTTGAAGTACGTTCAAGTGATCCAGGACTGGCAGTTCCCCTCTCCCCAACTTTTGGGGAGAAGCAGATACAAATTTTCACTGGAGGAAACTAACCCACCTTAAGTAGATAGGATTCTCAAAATTAAAGAGCAAACAAAAATTAATTTATATCAAAGATCACAGGGTGCCTGAGTGGCTCAGTTGTTTAAGTGACTGCCTTCTACTTGGGTCATGATCCTGGAGTCTCAGGCTCCCTGCTCAGTGGGGAGTCTGCTTCTCCCTCTCCTCTCATGCGCTCTCTTTCTCTCTCATTACTCTCTCAAATAAATAAATAAAAATATTTTTAAAAAATCACGAATACACATGGAAGCAAGACACCATGAATGAATAACAGATAAAACAACAAATAACAGATTTAAATTGCAAGCACTTCAGGTATTAAAAATGTCAGATACAGAATATAAGCTATATGTCTATGTGTGAAATGTTTTAAATAAAGGATAAAATCTCAAAGATAATCAAACAACAAGAGATTATTAGAGAGATCTAGGGACGGTAAAAATAAAATTTAAATGAATATAACCACTGGCTACTAAGCATTCCTATTCCTGGACCAGGCTGTTTTATGAGGTAGGGGAGGGTCGTGAGGTGAAAAAAAGAATGTGAAGGCTAAAGGAGATACATTATACCCCCAGCTACAGATGTTAACAGTGGCCTACTCAAAACAGTATGTGAAAGTGCTCTATAAACTATTAAGTGTTTTATAGAAATGTAAAGCATTGCTATTGCTCTTTAAAAATGCCAGCATCTGGGGCGCCTGGGTGGCTCACTTAAGCATCTGCCTTCGGGTTAGGTCATGATCTCAGGGTCCTGGGATCAGCCCTATGTCTGGCCCCTTGCTCACCAAGAAGCCTGCTTTTCCCTCTTCCTCTGCACACTCTCCTCCCTGTTCCTTCTCTCTGTCTCTCTCTAAATAAATAAAGTCTTAAAAAAAATTTTTTTTTAAATGCTAACATCCATTGATGATTTTTGCTTTAATCGCCTATTAGTCTTTCTAAATTTATTAGTTGGCACTCTAATACAAGAAAAATTTCTTTTCTTCTTTCCTCCCTCCCTCCTTTCCTTTGATATCAATATAGAATCTTGGGCTTAATTTTTTAATTGAATGGGTTGTAACCTATTGTTGGTATTGATTTTGATGATCAGATTGTATCATATCTAGCATTACTTGGCTTTTTTTCATTGTGAAGACCTTTATTGCTTTCTATAAACTCTTTATAATTATTTATTTTGGGATAATTTTCAATTTTTGACTTTTTATTTCTTTATATTTTATTTTATCTTATCTTATTTTATTTTAGTAGGCTCCAGGCCCAGCGTGGAGCCCAATATGGGGCTTGAACTCACAACACATTACTATTAACTAAAATTGCAAACTATTTTGATTTTGCCAGTCTTCCCACTAAATGTCCTTTTTCTATTATCTGTTTTTTTAAAACTAAATGTATATATAACTTTAATAAAACATGTTAATTAATAAGATATTTAGATGTATACCAGAGGCTGCAGACAAGCAGCTTGGATGTTGTTCTAAGGGCACCTCAGTGAAGAAAGAGATCTGCATTTTCCACAGTCAAGACACTGAATAGTTTTGGAAACTATCTAGATAGGTAATTTTTAGTGAAAGCAAGCGGTATTTAAAAATAGGTAAGACTATGTGATCTCAGTAGACTTCTGCCCCAAGTCTTTCCCAATAATTACTCTGCCTACCTCGGGACACTCTTCTTTGGAAATCAACAGGAAGTATTTCTGCTTGTGACCTAGTCAGATATCCTCTACACTAGCAATAACCTTATGTTAGGTAACACCTTTGGCCATGTTTTCACTGCAAACTGCATGACTGATTCCAGTAGGTCAGAAGTGGTCAAATCATAACAAATCAAATAAATCAAACAAATCAAATAAACTAATGACATACTATACAGTAGTCCCCCTTTATCTGCAGGAGATATGTTCTAAGACCCCTAGTGAATGCCTGAAACCACAGATAGCACCGAACTCTATATGTACCCTGCTTTTCTCTTATGGATACATACCTATGGTAGTTTTTCTTTTTTTAAAGATTTTATTTATTTATTTGTCAGAGAGAGAGAGAGAGAGCACAAGCAGGCAGAGTGGCAGGCAGAGGCAGAGGGAGAAGCAGGCTTCCTGCTTGCTGAGCAAGGAGCCCGATGCGGGACTCGAGCCCAGGACTCTAGGATCATGACCTGAGCCGAAGGCAGCTGCTTAACCAACTGAGCCACCCAGGCGTCCCCATACCTATGGTAGTTTAATTTAGAAATTAGGCATAGCAAGAGATTAACAATAACTGATAATAAACAGAACAGTTTTAATAATATACTATAATAAAAGTTATGTGGATAAGGTCTCAGGATATCTTACTATACTGCACTTACCCTTCTTATATTGATGTGAGATGGTAAAATGCCTCTGTGATAAGACGAAGTGAGAAGACAGACACAGGCACTGTGATGGAGCACTAGGCTTCTTTCTGACCCTCTGACAATTGTCAGAAGGAGGAGGATCATTTGCTTCCAGAAGGACCATGGTTGAATAGGCATGGGTTAACCGAAACCCCGGAAAGTTAACACTGTAGATGACTACTGTAATATCATCTCAAGTGTCAGTCAGTCAGGTAAGCGAGCAAGCAATCAAACCACAAGCATCTCACTGTGTATAAAGCACAGTGCTGGATGCTTAGGGGTTAAGAGCCCAACTAGAGGGGCTCATAATTTTTGTTAAAGTCATTGCCTACATGCCTCCCCAGAGGATTAAAACAGCAAGAAAGACATTTCAGGATGTGAGACAAAGGTTAGAACAGTGGTTTCAAACTTTTTCAGCCCTCATGCATAAACAGAGCCACTTTGGTTGAAGCAGAGGAGGCCTGAAGCCCTATACACTCCAAATCTCTCTCTTCACTGTGGAGATCCCCAAAGGCACTTCCAGGGGACTCTAGGGCTTAGAGGGAGAAATTCTGAAAACCTCTAGGCAAAGGCAAGACTGACCAACATGCTTTGTTAGGTCAGGAAAATGGAATGTGAAATAAATGATTAACCGATAGAAATCATCTCTCTTTCTTCATGGCTCCCAAATCAAATAGGCCTGGAAAACAATGTCGATTAGCTGCATTAATAGCAGACTTAACTTCTGAGTACAGAAATGAACTCCTGCATTAATTCAGGAAAATCAGTTTTATATAACTACTCTCCACGCCGAGCTTCTAGGTCTTTATAAGCCATGCGATTTGATGGAGATTGAATTTGCTGCAAGGTAAGTACTCCTCTTTGAAATGTGTAAGAGACGCCAAAAGAATTCAGAGATTTAAGAATTGGTGGTGATAGTGATTCCTGTGGGTGTCTGCACTGAGTTACTACGAAAGAATAAACAGGCTGTTGGGGGCCTGAGAGCACCTGGCTAAGGCATTAGCAGTCTGATTCCACAAATGAAATAGCAGCCAATGCCCAGAGCTCATCTGTCTTTCTGGTTACATGTAGCTGCTCCTCCCTGAGGAGGCCACAGTTCCGAACTGATACTATGTTATTTTGGATTCCAAAAGAGGCCAGCCAGCACGCTGGGAGTGTGCTGGAAGAGGCCTGCAGGGTTGTCCCAGACACACCCAGATGCTTCCTTATCAGTACTCCCTAATAGAGAATCCTCTTTCCAAGCACAGGGCTTGTTTTGCTTTCAGCTTCTCAAATTATGTTACAGAAAGGTTCAGCTCCAAGTCCACTCCCTGAAGTCCAATACAAACACTATAGAAAAGGCCTGGCTCTGAAGTAGAATGGGCTCTTTCCTAAGACCACCTGGTATCGGTAGACCTTCTTTTCTCCAAGTCTGTCTCCTCCCTTATGGACTGGAAATATGCAGAAATCTTTAGTGTAATTAAAATCACTGGCAGAACATCCAGGGGTGGAACCTCTAGTAGATCCCAAGCCTTTTACCTCTCAGGTTCAGCTGTGTCCAAAGCTCCCAAGGCCCCAATTCAATGAATGGAGACTGCAGCACTAGCAATTATAGGCAGGAAAAGAATAAGCTAAAAGCCACTGACCGTCACTGAGCTGTAAAGAGTTGCTTTCCTGGGGTGTCTGGGTGGCTCAGTCGTTAAGTGTCTGTGTTTGGCTCAGGGCATGATCCCAGCATCCTGGGATCGAGCCCAGCATCGGCCCACATCAGGCTCCCTACTTGGCAGGAAGCCTGCTTCTCCCTCTCCCTCCCCCTGCTTGTGGCCCAAGGAAAGGTTCCTGTGCAGCGTGCTAATTAATGTCCTTCCGCTCACCCTCTTGCCTTTCAACAAAAGTACGCAGACACAGACACAGACACACACACACACACGCACACACACACCTCTATACCTTTAGGTGCCTGGTTTCTCAATGCTACAGTTAGGAGTCTCTAGAGATTGAGAATTTGCTATAAATTCTACTTTTTGCTTTTGAAGATGTAGGTTAGGGAGAAAAAAGAAGACTACAGAGGATTAGGAAAGATTTAGTTCCTACCTTGCCAGACCAAGTTCTTCAACTGAGGGAATGAAGATGAAGATGGAGAGATTAGCCTTCCAATGCTGGGTGTAGGTGAGCCACAAGGGAGGAGCAAACCACCAAAACCAGGCACAGTGAGCCAGAGATGGAGAATCAAAGGCCCAGGTTGTGGTGCTCTGCTAGGAGGAAAGCTCTCAAGTGTGTATTTGAAGAAGCAAGTTAGCGAAAGTTTAGCTGGGACAAAAAAGGTCCAGTGTGGTCAGTCCCTTGTTTTTTCTTTGGCTGTTGCTTTGGCTCCTAGGCTCCAGGAAGCAAGGCCAGAGCGCTCTCTGCTTCCCCTCCCTCAAGGCAGTGGACTGAGGCATGCAGGCTGGTAAGCTGCTGTTCAATCAGTCTTTCAAAAGCTGTAAATAAAAGGCCACAAGTACACTGTGGACTATGAGCAGAATCTAGATTGAATTACACAAGCCAGTAGTGGAGACAGGGTGGGGGAGATAAGAGAAAGAAGAAAAAGAAGTTTATCTGCCCTTCAAGGAAATCTTATCATCCAAGCACACTCCTCTTTCAGCATTACCGCTAAGAGCCATCAAAGCTGTGCTCCCTAAGGGA
Organism: Nasua narica; assembly: GCA_028533885.1. Taxonomy (NCBI): domain Eukaryota; kingdom Metazoa; phylum Chordata; class Mammalia; order Carnivora; family Procyonidae; genus Nasua; species Nasua narica. Next base: position 48,821,879 of record CM052813.1, on the reverse strand, counting down.
ACTAGGTTCCATTTGGCCTTTTTCTTAGCAGAGGGGTCCTAGTCCCTGAGAATTCTCTGTCAGAGTCAAAGCCTTTTCCCAGAGGTGACTTATCTTCTGACAAACTTTAGAAAACAGTCTCTTGAGTCCAGCTCACCATGCTTGAACTGCCTCACTAGCAGGTGGCAGCAAAGACCATTTCTGTGTATCAGATACTGTATTTGCTATAGTTATAAGACTAAAAGGAGAATAATTGATGCATACTTAAATTTTAAAAGCAGGTGGCTAGGGTCTGGCCTGAATCCTGAGTATTCAGGAACCTAGGTTCTCTAATGATTCAGAGCATGGATTTTGGTGTTAATAGGTCTGGATTCAAGTGTGACACACTACTTGCTAGCTATGGACTTTGGGAAGTTACTCAACTTCACCAAATTTCAGCTTCCTCATTTGTAAAACTGTCATGTCTTCCTTCAAAGGCTTGAGGAGAATTAAATAAGATACTGCATGTAGGGGTGCCTGGGTGGCTCAGTGGGTTAGGCCTCTGCCTTTGGCTCAGGTCATGATCTCAAGATCCTGGGATCGAGCCCCGCGTCAGGCTCTCTGCTCGGCGGGGAGCCTGCTTCCTCCTCTCTCTCTCTGCCTGCCTCTCTGCCTACTTGTGACCTCTCTCTGTGTGTCAAATAAATAAACAAAATCTTTAAAAAAAAAAAAAAAGATACTGCATGTAAAATGCCTCACACAAGATAAGTGCTCAATCACGGTCACCATTATTATTATATTTTTGGCAGATGATCATTGGAATCCTTTCCTCTCTTCTTTCCCAATTTCCCAGAAAACCTAAAAGCTCCAGGTCCAGAAAACTGGTAGGCAAAACCGCTTAAAAAGATCCAAAAGAAATGGAAAGAGTCATGTTTCTTTTTCCCTCCTCTGCACTAGGAATGAATCAGTCAGCCTGTGCCGATTATACGCTAGACTGGCAGGCTGGCCCTGGGAGCCTAAGACTCTCCTACACCAACCATACTAATCCATCTTCAGTATTACCTGTTGTGGGGCATGCTCCCAGACTGATGGTGCCTCCCCAGGAGCCCCAGATCAGATCCCAGTAGTTGTAGAAAAGAAACAGTCTGATCCTAAGCTGGCAGGATAGGTCTGACCAGGCTGTTGTCTACCCATCACAGCTGCCTATGAGGCCTACGGGTTAATAATAGCAACTCTGATGCCAATGGATTAAGACAGCACTGTAGGAGGTGTTTATTTTTACACTCTGGCGTCAGTATCAAGTTCTACTGGTTACTGCCCAAATCTAGGACAGCTTCCTGCTATAAGAGTGGTCTCAGGCTTCTCCAGGATGCTAAACTGGATTCTGAGGGAAGCTAGCCTTGTTGAAAACAGTTCAGAATTCACAGAGACAGAGAAGGGGAAAGGAAACAAACAGAGCTGTCACATGTCCAGCTGTCTGGCCCTAAATCTCTGGGACTAGGAAGACTTTAATTGAGAACTCTTCTATACAGCATTCTCCGGAGCCAGGTAGGCCCTGTACAAGAGACCTAATACACTGTTTTGGAAGGGTGTACATATATACAAACTAGCTGCACATGATACAAACTAGCTGCACTCAAACCATCTGAATAAAATCAAGAAAAGGGAACCTGGGTGGCTTAGTTGGTTAAGCTGCTGCCTTTGGCTCAGGTCATGATCCCAGAGTCCTGGGATCCAGTCCCACATCAGGCTCCCTGATCGACAGGGAGTCTGCCTGCCGCTCCTCCCTGCTTGTGCTCTCTCTCTGTTGAATAAACAAATAAAATATAATAAACAAACAAAACAAACAAAAAAATAAATAAAATCAAGAAAAGACTGTGACTCAACTAAACAGAAGCTCTGCTTTATCAGTCACAAGTCCCAGATTAGTGCTGACATTATAAGAAAAATATATCTGAAACAAAGAATGGCTAGGCTGGTCCTTAGATAATTTGCATAGAGTTTTTAGCAGGCAGATAAAATCCCTTGAAAATTTATTTGGCCAGAGCTCTTCCTAGACATGACACAACAGGATAGAAGCATCAAGAAACCAGCCCTCATCTTTCTGGCCTGGGGCCAATGCCCAGAACATCTTTCCTGAAGGTTTCTTTATTCCTCAAGGCAGATTGGGGTCCCAAGGACCTTGCACTTTGACTACAGTCTCTGGAACTCTGTGGCTACTCCACTTGTCTCCCTGAAAGGCAGCTTCTAACACAGATTTCATCTTGTCCTATTAGGCAGACAGGGAAGCAAGAAGGCTGACAGCTGGACAGCTGATGTAAATAACCTACTAAGTAGGGCCATGTGCACAGCAGACTGCTGTAGAATGACAAAAATGTACCACACATCAGGTAGGAATGCTGAAGTGCAAAGAAGCCAAGCAGCCAAGTGCACAGTAACAGTGACTCCATCATCTTCTCGCCTGTGTCTGACTCATAATCATTAGTGACACAACCATCATTATCAGGAGCCAGGATGCTGGCAAGAAGGTAGGCTGGTGAGCCACTCATTCAATACATTTTTTCCCTGTTATTCAAGGCTTATCTACCTGGTCATCAGAACAACAATGCAGCCTCAGAAACAACCAGATTTGATCACTAGAGATATGGGGTTTGATCTCAGTTCCATCTGGAGGCTACCCAGGCCTAGGATAGTGGCAGGATGCCCAAGGACAGGAACACTGTTTTCATTCTTGGCTTTTTCTGATTTGCTGGATCATCTGGGGGCAGGGTACCTGTGCTCTCAAAGGTAAAGGAGCTAACTATATCCATCTTCTAGTGTTGTAGCAAGGAAAAATATTTGAAAAATTAAAATAGTAAGTAGCAACAAATGTGAATGCTGTAAATTTTCTTGACCAAAGTGGTTTTTTAAAAAAGATTTTATTTGTTTATTTGACAGAAAGAGAGAGTGAGTGAGAGAGCACAAGCAGGGGGAGCAGCAAAGGAAGAGGGAGAAATAGGCTTCCCGCTAAGCAGGGAGCCCGACGCAGGGCTTAATCCCAGGACCCTGGGATCATGACCTGAGCCGAAGTTAGACGCCTGACTGACTGAGTCACTCAGGTGCCCTGAGCACCAAAGTAGTCTAGAAATATAGTTGTCATTCATGCATCTAGGTCTAGAGCCCTGGCCTTTCAGGTTTTCCTTTTAGGTCATGGGGGCCATGTTGGGATGTGCAGTTCTTTTCCTCAGGCCTTCTAGTTTGAAGAACAGTTGAAATAGTTAGAAATCTGCTTACCTAGACATAAGGTATTACTTTTCACTAATGTGTAACAGAGAAAGTAAAAACATGTAAGCAAAAAGAAACACCTCCACTCACCCACTTGCTCCACCTACAAATCTAATTCTCCCCAACGCCTGAGCCCAGGCCACTGATCTGAGGCTTGTATCCTACTGATTTAGCAGTAGGATTTACCAACTGGACTTAGCCTAAAGGCCTGAGAAAGCAACATTAATGAAAGGATGTATTCCACTGCTCAGAACAAAGGCAACACTGTGTTCTACACCCAACACAAGCCTTCACTCTTTCTAGCCCAGCAACCCCTCACTATTGGGTTAGTTTGACAAGTCTCCAGAGCTCATGGAGAGGAGAAACAGAAACCTATTCTTCACTGATGCAGATACCTCTTTTTCTGCAAGTGTCTATACTGGGGATTCAAAACAGATGTTCTGATATCCTGCAGCCTCTGGTGAGACCCACCCTCCTTATAGCAAACTCTATCTGTAAATATGTAATGGGCCAATAGGAAATATTTAGGTTTCATGGGGGGGGGGGTGTGTGTGTGTGTATGTGTGTGGCCTTTTTTAAACAACTCTTTAAAAATGTGCAAACCATTTTCAGTTTGTGGGCCATTATAAAATCACCCTGGCATGAGCCATAATTTGCTGACTCTAGACCTTAAAGGCCCCTCTATTCAATGTCTGGATCTTAGAATTCTGACTTGATCCTCTTTTCCTCTTCCTGCGGGGGCTTTCGGAGGCAGCTCCGCTCTAAGGAGTCACTGAAGAATGTGAAGGAAGAATTCTAAGGTTATTTGTATTAGAGCTAAAAGACACGCTAATTTCCCTCATATAAAGCACCTAAAAAACATCTGTGGAATTTAGCATATTGCATTATCATTCTGGAGTGCAGACTGAGCCATAAACAGTCTTACAGTCTTATCTTTCTATTTCTGCTTAAAATACTACACCATGCCTCTGCAAGGCCTTTTTTGTTTGTTTGGGTTTGTTTTTTTTTCCCCCCTGCTCCCAGGTTCCAAACCCACACTTGAATTGGCTCAGGTCCCAAGTCCCTCTCTCCTCCCCATCCCTTCCACTTCTGTATGTGGTATGGTTGTGGATAGTAAGGAAACTATTAATAGTCAGAAGGGTTTGGACATGGTAAATATGGATGAGAGGCGTGGCAGGGGGGGTGGGGGGGAGTAGCTCATTTTGAGCAATGACTTAGGGCTGACTGTGAACCTACAATCTATTACAAACACTTACAGGTTTTATAAAACTGGATCAAACTGCTATAGAAGCAACTTAAGAACAGTGTACACAGGGTCAGGAATATTGGAGTTTTACCTCCCCACATACCATGGATTAGTATGACTTATAGCTAAAGACTAATGACTTTATAAGTAAATGACTTATAGCTAAAGACTAATACTTGTATATAATCTTTACAATCAGCTTGCAAAGTATATATTATTATTTATTTTTTTCCTAAAGATTTTATTTACTTATTTGAGAAACAGAGAGATAGTGAGCAAAAGAGAAAGCATGAGCCAGGAGGAGAAGAAGAAGCCGGCTCCCTGTGAGCAGGGAGCCCAATCAACCCCAGGACCCTGAGATCATGACCTAAGCCAAAGGCAGATGCTTAACAGATTGAGCCACCCAGGTGCCCCAACAAAGTAGCTACCATTATCTCTACTCTGCAGTTGAGGAAACTGAAGCTCTCGCTGAGATAACTTTATCCAAGATCACAGAGCTAGAAAGTAGGGGGGAGTTGGGCTTGGAATTCTTGTCAGACTCACTCCAAAGCTCTTGCTTTTTCCACTGTAATACACTACTAATATCCTTGGTGGAGAACAACAATCAACAAATGTCTTCATTTAGGTCCTGTTTAGATTTGTCCTAAAGAGCAGCAATCTGTTGGTCTGTTCTTTTTCTTAAAATATTTAAGTAATCTCTATACCCAATGTGGGGCTTAAACTTACAACCCTGAGACCAAGAGCCTCATGCTCCTCTGAATAAGGCAGCCAGGGACACTGGCTGTTTCTTTCCTATAGTCTAAATATTAATCAATGACAAGGTGCTTAAAATCATAAGCATGACAATTTTGTGTGATAGTGATTCAGGTCAAATCAATACAGCTATATTCACATTCAAGCTGGGGCCTTATCTGAGCTAACTTACTAGTGTTAAATCTCTACCTAGTTGCCAAATAAATCTCTTTTCAATAGTGGTATATGTTTATCTTTGTGTAAAAATCAATGTTACCTTGTAATCAATTTGGCTGAATTGTAGTTCCCACCTTCCCAAGCCCCAGGTTGTTAGTTGCAAATTAACAGAAGCCTGATATTCAGCTGGGTATAATGTTTTCCAACTAAAATTCTACTTCCCTTTGAATGAACGAATGAAATTCTCAAAGAGGGCAGCTAAGCAACATGTAACAGAATTTGAAATTAAGTATTCTCTTTAGTCTACTTCCAGGAAATAAATCTAAAAGAAATAACAAGATAAAAGTACATGAAGATATATACATAAGGATGTTTGTTGAAGCACCATTTATAGAAACAAAAATTTTAAAAATATTCTAAATTCTTTTTCATTAGTGTATTGATTAAATTATGAGATAGCCCATAATGAAACAGTCTACAAAGCATTAAAAAAATATTGTTTTAGTTGAGATAAAACTATGTCCATAATAGTTTTTTCTCAGAATTCAACTTTTTAATTTAAATTCAATTTAATTAACATATAGTATATTATTAGTTTCAGAAGTAGAGTTCAGTGATTCATTATCAGTTTTATATAATACTCAGCGCTCATTATATCAGGTGTCCTCCTTAATGCCCATCACCCAATTACACCATCACCCCACACAAATCCTGTCCTGCAACCCTGAGTTTGTTTCCTATAGTTAAAATTGAGTCTCTTACAGTTTGTCTCCCTTTCTGATTTCATCTAATTTTATTTTTCCCTGCCTTCCCCTATGCATGATAAAGTTTTTTAATAATGTAATTTATAAGGTACGATTCATTGTGTGACCCCATTTTTATTTAAAAAAATACACATTTAGTTCTTTTTATCTGTATTTTGAGTTTTCTAGCAGTAAATGGGTTGATGAGTCTTTTAGGCCAATTAGCATCCTTATAGGCTGGAAAGTCCAGGCCTCCTAGACGATATCATCATAGGAGACATGAAGGACTACCACCCATTTACAGCCCAAAAAAAGGACAGATACCTTTATCAACAAGTACTTATGAAATGCCTAACACCTATTTCAGGGAAGAAGCAAAAACTACAGGCATCTTCTAGGGCAAATTACAATTCATTGAGAAAGCTATCTGTTATTTTGAAAGATTTAAGTTATATTCAAAGTTCTAAAATGCCTTACATTAGCTTGAAAAAATTATGAAAATAAAAATAACTAAGGTGAGAATATTCTTAAAACTTGTGCCTGCCTCTTTCATGAATAATTTGGTAAAATAACTGGTCACATCTGAAGAAGGGAAATTTTCTTGTTTTTTATTTTATTTTATTTTATTTTATCTTATCTTATCTTATCTTATCTTATTTTATTTTATTATCTGACAGAGAGAGAGAGATCACAAGTAGGCAGAGAGGCAGGCTCCCTGCTGAGCAGGGAGCCCAATCCAGGTTAGCTCGATCCAGTGCTGGATCCCAGGACCCTGGGATCATGACCTGAGCTGAAGGCAGAGGCTTTAACCCACTGAGCCACCCAGGCGCCCCTCTTGTATTTTTCTTTATCTTGAATTACCTAGGACATTAGTTCACAGGTAGACGTAAACTTGACGGTTACCTTTATAAGAGTTAAGAACATAAGAATTACATTAAGTAAACAGTACAAAAAAAAGTACAAAACTGGGCGCCTGGGTGGCTCAGTTGGTTAAGCAACTGCCTTCGGCTTGTGTCATGATCCCGGAGTCCCGGGATCGAGTCCCATATCGGACTCCCGGCTCTGCGGGAAGTCTGCTTCTCCCTCTGACCTTCTCCCCTCTCATTCTCATTCTCTCTCTAATAAATAAATAAAATCTTTAAAAAAAAAAAAGTACAAAACTACAAAATGTAAAAAACTACAAAGCAAAGAAGTGTATTATAACTAGTATATACATTTCCTCTTTCCTCCTTGGTTGCATGTTAAGGATAGAGACTGTCTGCTCATCTCAATGGTCATTTAACCTACTATAGAGCCTTGCATGTGGCTTAAAATGTTCACTGACTAAGGAGTTCACCAAACTAAACTGGATTTTTTTTTTCTAGAACAGAAGTTGGTAGTTATAGTGGTAGTCATATTTACACAGTAGTTCTAGTTCTTTTTGGGGTGCGGGGTGCTGAGAGCATCATGCGAGTACAGCAGCTGGCTGGCTTCTGGAATGTGCAGGGCAAGTATGCCTAGGTATAATTCCTTTCTGGGAGTTCCCCTCATACCCAGCTCTGCACTCCCTCTACTGCTAGTGGGAGCTGAAGCCAGAGAACCAGAACAGCATGTTCCAGCCGCAATGACAGACCACACCCCCTCCTCTTCATTTCTCCCCACTTAACCTCACTGGTCTTCAGCTCTCTTCTATGAGCTGCCCCCAGTGGGGCTGCTGAGCATCTAGGAAGGAATGCAGGATGTGTCTCAGAGTCCAACGCTAGCTGAGGAACAGTTTGTTTTTTTCCTAAAAATGGGCAGTTTATAAAGTTACGTAAGACCCAGCTCTCTTTGCTGGGAGCTTTTCCAACTCCAGCTGGAGAGATTCCTCAAGTTATTTTGAGTTTCAGGAAAAGGGTTTGGAATTTCCTGACTGGCCAACTTATACTGGAGACATCTCTGGGCAGAGATGAGGAGGTTCCAGCAAGGAAAACAGTAACTGAACTCCTACTGCCCCTCAAGTGTGGACCCACTGAGTTCTCCTGGAAATAGCCTGATCCGTTTATAATTAAAACCTCAGAATGAGGACAAGCCCCACTGCCAAAATCAGAGCCCAAATAGAATCAAGTCTTTGGGGCTCACTCAAAAGAGGCTGGGTCTAGGAAATCTAATAGCCTGACCTAGAAGCATACCAACAGGGCTTTGGAAGGGCTTCCTTCCCTACTTTAGGCAGATATATGGAGGAATTTGCTATTGGCTTGAAGAACCTCAGATGCCAAAGTCTCGCACAAGGACAGGATGAATCAATAACTGAATATTCATAGCTATTCAGAATACCTATGAAGTGCCAGATACTGTATTATATAAACAGAACAGACCTGGTGCCTTCCTTCATGGAGCTTATAGTTCACCCGGGGAGACTAAACAAATAATTGAGTAACTATGACCATATAAACTACAAAGTAGGCCTCTGGAATATGCTATATTCAAAGGAAAGATAGCTAATCCATAAAAGCCAGTTCTGTCCAGGGAGGCCAATTAACATATTTGTTAATCAGGAATCAGTTTACACTGAACTGGCAACTGAAATGATCTGTATTTGAACTGAAAATTCTGGTCCTTGAAGGAGTCACTAGAATCTATCAATATAACCTGCTCCCAAGTGAGCTCTACCTTTACTGTCATTCATTTTGCTGGGAGTTCAGTCCCTGTTTACTTCACACACTTTTATTTAAGCATAGGAACTTACTTCAGCTAACAAATTACTGTCCATTTACAGTGAAGAAATAGAACCCTCATTTCCAGTTACAAGTCACTCATTTCTTTTCCTTCTGGTCAACAGACAGTTATTAAAAGGTCAGCATGTAATTCTGTAAGGACTAATTCTGTAGCATGGGGCAAGTTATTGGATCCTCCTCAGTTTCCTCACCCTGTAAAACGGGAATAATTCCTCTCTTTTAGGGTGGTGTTGAGATTTAGAAACAAGATACAGGGGACACCTGGGTGGCTCAGTCGTTAAGCATCCACCTTCAGCTCAGGTCATGATCCCAGGGTCCTGGAATGGAGCCCTGCGTCAGGCTCCCTGCCTAGGGCAGGGAGCCTGCTTCTCCCTTTCTACTCCCCCTGCTTGTGTTCCCTCTCCTGCTGTGTCTCTCTGTCAAATAAATAAATAAAATTTAAAAAAAGGAAAGAAAGGGCGCCTGGGTGGCTCAGTGGGTTAAAGCCTCTGCCTTTAGATCAGGTCATGATCTCAGGGTCCTGGGATCCAGCCCTGGATCGGGCTCTCTGCTCAGCAGGGAACCTGCTTCCACCTCTCTCTGCCTGCTTCTCTGCCTACTTGTGATCCCTCTCTCTCTGTCAAATAAATAAAATCTTTAAAAAATAAAATAATAAAAGTAAAAAAGGAAAGAAGATACAGAAAACATCCAGTACAGTGACTGGTATTTAGTGAGGGCTTGGTAAATGGCAACTATAATAAATGTTAACCAAGAATCTCTTCTTGAACCCAATACCTCCTACTGCCTTTTTGAGACTGTTCTCCTGTTCAATTTACTAATTTACAACAGGAAACTTGCCACCATCATACCCATGTTTTTCTTTTTAATAAGCATACAGTCCTAAATTCTTTAACCTTTCTTCATGGCTCTGTTCTTTATCACCTAAGTTGTAAAGTGGTTCTGGCCCAGGAAACATCCCAAAGGAATATAAAGAAAAAAGGTTAGAGTGAGTTTGCAACTTATCTGTGAATCAAGAATTTCCTAGCCAGTGAACATAGTGAATTCAGGCCCTGGACCACCTGAACTGCTCAGTGTCAGCAGAACACAGTTCATGGGCTGACAAGAGTCTCCTTAAAAGATCTAATTATTTCTACACACGTACACCATGTATTCCCCAAGTCCTATAGCTTCTGTGTTAGAAGTCTTTCTAGTTTATCCTCTCTTCTAATTCCTACAATTATTACTCTAATTCTAGGCCTTCCTTCAACACCATTTTCAAGGGCTATATTCAATCTTTGGATAAAGATTACTATGGGCCAGGAATTGAGACTATTGCTAGGAATATAATGTTGAACAAGAGATATTATCCCTGGGACGCCTGGGTGGCTCAGTTGGTTGGGCGGCTGCCTTCGGCTCAGGTCATGATCCCAGCGTCCTGGGATCGAGTCCCGCATCGGGCTCCTTGCTCTGCAGGGAGCCTGCTCCTCTCTCTGCTTCTGCCTGCCTCTCTGCCTGCTTGTGTTCTCTCTCTGTTAAAATAAATAAAATAAAATCTTTAAAAAAAAAAAAAAAAAAAGAGATATTATCCCTGCCCCCGCTGAGCTTACAAGCTAGTGAAGGAAGACAGACAATCATACAAATAAAAATATAATTACAAAGTGTGATAAATGTCATGAAAAGAAGTACAGGGTATTAAGAGGACTTGATTAAGACTAATTATGTCACTGGTTAAGAGGTCGGGGAAGGCCTCTCTGGTAAAATGTTTAAGGTGATCCTTGAAAGGTAATTTGAAAGAAGTAAAATGGGTAAGAAGTGGGGGGGAAAATTCCAGGCAGAGAGAATGACATGTATGAAAGGCCCCAAGGAAGAAAATAGATGGTATATTAGAAAAACTGAAAGGAAGTCACTGTGGCTGAAAGTGTTCATTATATTTGACCACCTGGAGTTCATTGGTGATCTTGACATAAATCATTTCAGGGGAGTGGTAGGAAATGAAGTTAGAAGAGGGTTCCAAAGGGAATGGAGGGGTACTTGGGTGGCTCAGTCAGTTAAGTGTCTGACTCTTGATTTTGGCTCAGGTCATCTCAGGGTTGTGAGATCGAGACCCATATTGGGTTCTGTGCTGAGCATGGAGCCTGCTTTTGAGATTCTCTCTCCCTCTCCATCTGCTTCCCCAAACCCTGTGCGTGCATTCTCTCTTAAAAAAAAAATGAAAAATGGAGTAGTAGAGATAGCACAGATGGCCAATGAACGTTGGCTGTTAAAGAGAGTATAGAGTAGAGAAATGGGACAGTACCAAGAGGGTGATGTGTGGTCAAAGGACTTTTTAAAATTAATATTCATTTTATTAAACTGATAAATACATATGCTTACAAAGTTAAATAGTATTATCACATTATCTAAGTATCTATTATCTAAGTTATCGAAGTATCTAAGTATCTGTTAAATACTATTTAACAAAGTATTATCACATTTATTTTTTTTTTAAAGATTATTTATTTATTTATTTATTAGAGAGAGAGACTGAGAATGAGAGGAGAGAAGATCAGAGGGAGAAGCAGACCTCCCGCAGAGCCGGGAGTCCGATATGGGACTCGATCCCGGGACTCCGGGATCATGACCTGAGCCGAAGGCAGTCGCTTAACCACCTGAGCCACCTGGGGGCCCCAGTATTATCACATATATAACGAAAAATAACAACCCTCAGCCCCACCCTTCCCACCTCTGTGTCATTCTCTGGACCGCTACTTTCAAATCTTTTAGCTGGCATTTATGTCTATGTTTATAAATAATATGCTTATTTAGTTTCTTGGTTTTAACTTTATTTTTTTGAAGATTTTATTTATTCATTTGTCAGAGAAAGAGAGAGCAAGCACAAGCAGGGGGAGCTGCAGGTAGAGGGAGAAGCAGGCTCCCCACCAACCAGGAAGCCAGATGCGGGACTCAATCTCAGGACCCTGGGAATCATGACCTGAGCCAAAGGCAGGCACTCAATGACTGAGCTAACCAGGCATCCCTTTAGTTTCTTGGTTTTAAACATTAAAAAAAAAAAATTCTCTTTTTACTTCCTCATATAGGACAAAAACTCAGCAATTTCACACCCACCTTCCTCACAATTTTTAGGTAAATTAATATCCAGTGTTTACTGTGACTTGGTAGCCTGTGGACCCTCACTATTACTATATAATTTATAATACTTGTCTCTCTTTTGGTTTAGTTTGCCATACATTTGCGCCTAATTCTTCCCAAATTGTCTAGCAGAACAGTAAAAATCCCTCTCAATATAATTTTCCAAATGGTCAGATACAGTTTTTTTTTTGTTTTATTTTATTTTCCTCTAGAAGATCCTCCTGGAACTTTCTATTCTCCTAATGCATTCTGAATGGACTCCTTTCTCTGCTTATGACACCACTATCATGCCTGGCTTCTCTATCGGCATCCTAGGAATTTCCTTTGCCTCTCTCTTATGTTAGTTGCCCTAGGTTCTAGATCCCATTTTTTTCTTTCTTGTTTACTCTCTTAGTTTGCCAGAGCATATCCTTTAGTAGCATCCTAAAAAAATTATGATACACAAAAGGAACATTTTTGAAACGAATGTTGAATATATAAACTTTCACACACAAAAAAACCTTTCACAGACGGTAATTTGGTTGTGCATAAAATCCTAAGCTAGAAATCAATTCCTTTGGGGCACCTGGATGGCTCAGTCAGTTAAATGCCCAACTCTTGATCTCAGCTCAGGTCTTGATCTCGGGATCATAAGTTCAAGCTCCATTTTGGGCTCCACACTGGGCATGGAGCCTACTCAAAAAAAAAAGAAAAAAAGAAAAGAAAAAGAAATCAATTTTTCTCAGAAATTTGAAAGCATTGCTCCATTGCTTGCTAATCAGATTCCATTATTGTCCAGCCCAATGCCATTATGATTCCTGATATTTGTATTTTTCTTTTCAAGAGTTTTAGAATTTCTCCATTATCTTCAGTGTTCCAAATTTTGATGATAAGGTACCCTTGGGTAGGTTATTTCTATTTGTTGTAGTGGGCACACAGTGGGCCCTTTTAATTTGGAGACTCAATGTTCTTCAGTTCTGGGAAATATACTTGTCTGCCTTCCTTCCTTCCTTCCTTTTGCTTTCCTTTTTTCCTAACTTCCTCCCCACTGATGTTGAATATTTAGAAAACAGAGGGATTAAATGATAAGCAATATCCTGAGAAGCAGTAGTAGCTCCAGAATTTCTATATAGGTTGAATTTGGGATTAGCAAACAGATCAAAAGGTGTGGGTAGGAGTTGGGTGGCATTAGGGAATTGTCTTGAAGTCCCATCTGTATAGCAATCACACTATTTTTACTCAGGATACAGGTTTATTTGGGATAGCTTAAAAAGTGTATCATTTAGGTATGATACTCTGTGCTGAAGGGGACAAAAAACAATCTCAAAGCAGCTTAAACAATAGAGGAAGTTTATGAATCATATATCTATCAAGAAGACCAGAGGTAGAGTTACTATGGGGATAGTTAATTCAGAGCCTTAGCATGTCATTCAGATACTCTATAAGGTGACTGGATGGCTGTCACCATCTTAACCATTACATCCAGCTATGTTAATTCAGAGGCCAGTAGAGAGGAAGGTGGATAAACTCTCCTAAATAAACTCTGTTTGGTTTCAGTGGGCAGCAAATCAATTGCAAATATTTCAGGGTACTACAGTAGCTGAAAAAATAATGTAGGAGGATATGCAATCCAGTGTACCAGGGAGAATTAGTCTTTGTTGAGAGCTGGGATATCTCCTCCATTCCAATTAGTGAAGAGAGGATGGCTGTAGACACATTTGCATATTGGTAGAAAGTGAGAGGTCATACTTTAAGGTTTCTTTTTTCTTTCTGAAGTGCCTGAGTCAAACTCATCAAAAGAGTGCATGGAGGGGAAAAAAGGAGGGTCAGGAGCTGCAGAAGGTAGTGAAAGTATAAAATATTTGTTATAAAGAATAGAGGAATAACTTTGTTAGAAAATACAGTAAGATTGCTGGTCAATGTTAAGTTTGGTGATGATGAATTTAAGATGATATTAAATCTGCTGGGCTGTACAATTTTCTCCAACAATGCGTAGCTGTTTGAGTACGAGAGAGGAAGGTTATGTTCTTTCAGGGTGAGGGTTTTACTAGATGAACATGTATATATGTTCATAATATATATATAATGTTATATATAATATATATTATATAAACAAACAAACAAATAAATAAATAAGATTTTATTTATTTGTCAGAGAACGAGACAGCGAGAGGGAACACAAGCAGGGGGAGAGGGAGAGAAGCAGGCTTCCCGCAGAGCAGGGAGCCTGAAGCGGGACTTGATCCCAGGACCCTGGTCATGACCCAAGCCAAAGACAGACACTTAATGACTGAGCCACCCAGGAGTCCCTAGCTGAATATATTTTTAAGAGACTGGTTATATACATAAAAACAATTTAAAAATAAAACTACAGCGGTGCCTGGGTGGCTCAGTGGGTTAAAGCCTCTGTCTTCAGCTCAGGTCATGATCTCAGGGTCCTGGGATAGAGCCCTGCATTAGGCTCTCTGTTCATGGGGAGCCTGCTTCCCCCTTTCTCTCTGGCTGCCTCTCTGCCTACTTGTGATCTCTCTCTGTCAAATAAATAAACAAAATCTTTAAAAAAATAAATAAAAATAAAACTATAATAATAAAATAAATTTAAATCACCTGTAATCCCGTCTGCCTATCCTTTCTGTTTACATGCATATATAAAGTTTGTAGGAATGTAATTATAACATAAAATTATTTTGTATTTAATTTCTTTTTTTTTGTATTCTAATTTTTTTTAAAGATTTTATTCATTTATTTGACAGAGAGAGAGAGAACACATGTAGTCAGAGAGGCGGGCAGAGAGAGGGGGAAGTAGGCTCCTGCCGAGCAGAGAGCCCGATGCGGGGCTCGATCCCAGGACCCCGAGATCACGACCCGGGCCGAAGGCAGAGGCTCTAACCCACTGAGCCACCCAGGCGCCCCTGTATTCTAATTTCTTTTAACTAACATTATTTCCTACGCATTTTTCCATGTTGCTATTGAGGCTTTACGGTTTATGGTTTAGTGTATTCCATTCACTTGTTGAAGCACCCTCAGTAGTAGCCCTTTAACTTCATTCACATTATAACACCGTTAGGTAGTAACTGTTACAATGGAGCCCCAGACAAGGCCAATGGAAGCACAGTGGAAATCATACTTAAGTTTGTAAGGGGTGATTAGGAAAGGTTTCAGAAAGGATGTCAAATGAGTAGATTCTTAAGGAGGAATAGAAATATTTGTGTGGGTCAGGGGAAGGACTTCAGTCAAAACAAATGTAGAGAGTTCTTACTATTCAGCCACGAGAAAGAAGGAAATCTTGCCACTTATGAAAACACAGGTGGACCTTGAGGGCACTATGCTTAGTGAAATAAGTCAAACAGAGAAAGACAAATACCATATGATCTCATTTACATGCAAAATATAAACAAAACCAAAAAACTAAGCTCTTAGATACAGAGAACAGACTGGTGTTTGTCCCACTGTTGGGGGTGGGAGAAATGGGTGAAGGGAGTCAAAAGGTACAAATTTCCAGTTGTAAAAGAAATAAGTCATGGGGATATAATGTACAGCATGGTGACTATAGTTAATACTATATTGCATATTCAAAAGTTGCTAAGAGAGTAAATCTTAAAAGTTCTCATTACAAGAAAAAATTCTTGTAACTATGTATGGTGGCAGTTGTTACCTAGACTTTTAGTGGTGGTCATCTGAAATTTGTGCAAATATTGAATCATTATGTTGTACACCTGAAACTAATACAAATGTTGTATGTCGATTATATCTCAATTAAAAAAAATGTGGCTTTCAGAACTGTTTAGTAGTATATTTCCATTTTATACTTGTCTTTATTTTTTAGATTCTCCACAGTGAGCATATTCATTTATAAGAAAAAAAATACAGGGGCACCTGGGTGGCTCTGTCCGTTAAGCTTCTGCCTTTGACTCAGGTCACGATCCCAGGGTCCTGAGATCAAGCCCTACATCTTTGCTCTGTGAGGAGTCTGCTTTTCCCTATCCCTCTCCAGCTCCCCCTGCTTGTGTACTCTGTCTCTCTCTGATAAACAAATAAAATCTTAAAAAAAAAAAGAAAAAGAAAAAGAAAAAAATACAAAATATTTTTCAGAAAATATTTTTAAACAAAAATGGCCCAAATTTTGATTTAAGTTTCAAAGGGAAAATGTCATAGTACCTTTCATTTCATGTTTCTCCATAAAAACACTTAAGTTTAAATATTTTCTAGGGTAAAGTCTGGGCAGCTAATAGCATTTCCTTAGGATGATTCTCCACAATTCCTTAATCTTGAATGAGTGAGATTTATAATCCTAATCTCTAAAGGAAGAAAATCCAGTGTGGAAATGATATGCCCCAAGTAACACTCTTAGACAGTGGCACTTTTGCCTTCAATTCTTGGGTCTTGTACATGGGGCTCTCCCCCTGCACCCCTTACCCTCTAACAAAAGTTTTTATATTGATCGACTCTGAAAACCACTTATTAAAAGGCTGAGATTAGAGTGTAGATCTAATAGTAGTTCTACTCAAAGTGTGGTTGATGGACCAGTAGAATCAGCTTCATCTGGGAATTTATTAGAAAGGTAAATACTGGGACACCTGGGTGGCTCAGGTCATGATCCCAGGGTCCTCAGATTGAGTCCTACACTGGGTTTCTTGCTCAGCAGGGAGCCTGCTTCTCCCATTGCCTGCTTCTGCCTGCAGCTCCCTCTGCTTGTGCTCTCTCTGACAAACAAAATCTTAAGAAAGAAAGAAAAGAAAAGAAAAGAAAAGAAAAGAAAAGAAAAGAAAAGAAAAGAAAAGAAAAGAAAAGAAAAGAAAAGAAAAGGAAAGAAAAGGAAAGAAATAAAGAAAGAGAAAGAAGAAAGAAAGAAAGAGAAAGAAAGAAAGAAAAGAAAGAAGAGAGATACAGAGGGAGGGAGGGAGGGAGGAAGAAGGAAGGAAGGCAGGCAAGCAGGAAGGAAGGAAGGAAAGTAAATACTTGGGCTCTAAGGTAGACTTACTGAATCAGAATTTCAGGTATGATCTAGGTGATTTTTATGCACCCTCAAGTTTGAAAAGCACATGTCTAGAGGAAATTGGGCAAAGAGGCTAAGAGTACTCAAAAGAAAGAAGGTACAGAGCCCCCCAATGTTCAATGTATACATTTTAGAAGCATATACATTATTATAAAATAGTCTAAAGATAAAAATTTTTTACTTACTATAAACCAAAAGTATGGATAGAAAAATTTTTCTTGGCTCTGGGCTAAAAAGGGTCAACAAATTAAGACAGGTCTTAGATGAAAGTGCAAAAGCTATCTGTAATTCATTCCTAGTTCCATGAAATTTGTTAACTTAAGACTATCAGTTTTTTTTTTTTAAGACTTTATTTATTTGAAAGAGAGAGAGAGAACACATCCCCCTAAACTGAAGGCAGACATTCAACAGACTGAGCCACCCAGGTGTCCCAAGGCTATCAGTTTTACACAGGAATTTGGGAACCAGATGTATGCAGAACACATTTTGGTTGTATTTTTTTCAAACCATGATTGGCTACTGGTGGGTAGTCAACTGAAGATGATGGGATCTCAAATTCAACCATTTATGTAAACCTCTTTCTACTTTGGAATCATGACTCACCAGGAGAAACATCTTTATCAGTGGCTTTCAAACTGTGCTTTACAGAGCTCCCTCAAGGGACTGTGAGACAGGGAGATGAAGGAGATGGGGAGGAAAAGAGGGAGAGATGATCAGGCTAGACTCTATTTCCCCAGCTCCTTGCCTGTGGTCAACCAAAACAGCTTGGATTTTATCTTTTTGTGTGCATTTTCTTGTGAAATATACTTGAACAAAGAACTCCCTCTAAAAAAAGTTTGAGATTCTCTACTACAGATCTTCCTAACCGACACAAACCCACAGCTGTCTTTTGTTCTCATGACATCAATGATCCTTGTTAACTATCTATTACTACAACTTGGTTGGTAGAAGGACTCACAAATCCATAATCAGGCAGGTGGTTCTGCTTCCAGGCCTCCCTTCTCCAATCACTATCATTAGAGATGAATCAACTAATGATGTTGTAGGTTGCTGTGTTGATGTCAAGCTAAGCACTTCACATAAATTAACCTATAAACTGAAATAAACACTACATTATCTAAGAAGTTAACTATAGCTTTAAGTATAAAGAAAAGAGAATAATATTTTAAAGAAGTAGATTAGCTCTTTTATAACCAAGAGATAAGATTCAAAGTAGTCACCTTGAAAGACTTAATTCATTACAGTAGCGCTCCTATAAAAAATATTTCTAGAACTCCTGGGACGCCTGGGTGGCTCAGTTGGTTAGGCATCCAACTCCTGATCTCGGCTTGCATCTTGCTTGATCTTAGGGTCATGAATTCAACCCCTGCACTGGGCTCCATGATGGGTGTGGAGCCTAAATTAAAAAAAAAAAATTCTAGAACTCCTATAAAAATTTTAAAAAGTATGTATGTTTAAAAAAAAAGTTGGGGGCACCTGGCTGGCTCAGTCAGAGCCATGTGACTGAGCATGTGACTCTTGATCTCAGGGTCTTGAGTTCATGCTCCATGTTGGGTGTAGAGCTCACTTAAAAAAAATTTTTTTAAATATATATATTTTATATATATATCAAAATATTTCTAGACCTCCTCTTTTGGAACTGCAAAAAACCCACCTAGCCAACTCACAAAATTATGAGCTATAATCAATCACTGTTTTAAGCCACTAAGTTTTGGGGTGGTTTGTTATATAGTAATATATAAGTGAGACAGAAAAGTTTAAATCATTATGCTTTGGGGGATAGTGAAAGGAAATGATTATTAGCCTTACAGAAAAACTCTAGCTATGCAGCTGTATCTTTTTTTGTTTTTTTAAGATTACTTATTTGAGAGAGAGAGTGTGTGCACAAGCAGTGGGAAGGAGAAGCAGGCTCCCTACTGAGCAGGGAGCCCAAAGTGGGGCTTGATCCCAGGACCCCAAGATAATGACCTAAGCCAAAGGCAGATGCTTAACTGACTAAACCACCCAGGCGCCCCTAAAACTTGGCTGTATCCTTAAATAAATAGAATACAACACTTTAAAAAACAAGGAAATAATATTTTGTAAGAGAACTGCATAACGAATGGGATCAGCAGATCCCCAACTTTCTCGAGTTTTTGCTTCTTATTCCTTAGGGTCACCTGAACCCTACCTATTTTGACTTCGGGAATACTCTGCTCTCCTGTTCTCTTTACCTGAGCATGGATAAAAATATCCATTTTTATCCCTTTTCTCCCTGAGTACACTAAATATAAGGCTACATTTTCTCTTTAAAAAGAGTTGTACAAGAGGGCCCCTGGGTGGCGCAGTTGGTTGAGCGACTGCCTTCAGCTCAGGTCATGATCCCGGAGTCCCGGGATCCAGTCCCACATCGGGCTCCCAGCTCCACGGGGAGTCCGCTTCTCACTCTGACCTTCTCCCTTCTCATGCTCTCTCTCACTCTCTTTCCTAATAAATAAATAAAAATAAATAAAATCTTAAAAAAAAAAAAAGAGTTGTACAAGAAAAAAAAATACAGAAGTATAAAAACAGATAAACAAGTTAAATATAGATTTTAGGATACTAAGATAAGCAAGTTAAGTATAGACTTTGGATCCTAAGATAACTTTCGTCTAGCCAGAAGTTGGCTGGCCCTGTTTTTTTCTCTACCCAGTTATCAATCCACTGTCTTTAACTATAGGACCTCACACAAATAAAAAACAGCAGATTATCTCAAAACTCAATGCCTTACCTTCCTGGAGGAAATAAAAAGACTATCCTATTAAATCAAGAATTCTAGAGAACTTTCTTCTTGAAGTATAAAAATTAATTTTTTAAAAATTTTAGGTAGGAGCGCCTGGGTGGCTCAGTCGGTTAAAACCTCTGCCTTGGGCTCAGGTCATGATCTCAGGGTCAATGAGATCAAGACCCGGATCTCTCTGCTCAGCAGGGAGCCTGCTTCCCCTTCTCTCTCTGCCTGCCTCTGCCTACTTGTGGTCTCTCTCTCTCTCTGTCAAATAAATAAATGAAATCTTTAAAAAAAATTAGAAAAAAAGTTGTTATTTATTTGAGAGAGAGACAGTGAGAGAGGGAATACAAGCAGGGGGAGTGGGAGAGGGAGAAGCAGGCTTCCTGTGGAGCAGGGACCCCAATTTGGGGCTCGACTAGATACCAGGACCCTGGAATCATGACCTGAGCCAAAGACAGAGGCCTAACAACTGAGCCACCCAGGTACTCCTTGGTAACCTCCTTTAAAATTACACTTTTAGGGGTGCCTAGGTGGCTCGGTCGTTGGGCGTCTCCCTGCAGCTCAGGTCATGATCCTGGGGTAAGGGATCGAGCCCTGCATCAGGGTCCCTGCTCAACAGGAAGCCCGCTTCTCCCTCTCCCACTCCTCCTGCTTGTGTTCCCTCTCTCACTGTCTCTCTGTCAAATAAATAAAATCTTAAAAAAAAAAAAGTACACTTTTCCTGGGTCAGTTGGTTTCGTGCCTGACTCGATTTTGGCTCAGATCATCTCAGGGTCATGGGATGAAGCCCCATGTTGGGCTCCATGCTCAGAGCAGTCTCCTTGTCCCTCTCTCTCTGCTCCTCCCCCAGCTCACACCCACGCTCTCTCTCAAATAAATAAAACCCTTTAAAAAATAAAAGTACACTTTTACTTATAGGCTTTGTTTCACATACATTATATAGGTTATAACTTAACTTTTCCTTTTTTAAAACTTTTTCTTAATGATTCACTATGAACAGTAATTAATATACTAGCCTAAAATAGAATTTTGTTCTCAGCCTCTATTAAGGACTTGCATACCAAATTATCAAACCCTTTTCTAGTCAATAGGCAAGAAAAATAAAAGGCATCTGAGTCTCTGTTTGCAGATGACCTGATCTTACAAGTAAAAAACCCTAAAGATTCCCCCCAAAACTATTAGAACTAATAAGTTAATCAGGCAGAGTTGCAGGGCACAAAATCAAAACATAAAAATCTGTTGTGTTTCTATGCACCAACAAAGAAAGATATGAAAAGAAAATTAAGAAAACAATTTCATTTTACAATAATATAAAAAAGAATAAAATACTCAGGAATACGCTTAACCAAAGAGGTAAAAGACTTGGACACTAAAAACTATGAAATGGGAAAAAAAAAAGGGCGCCTGGGTGGCTCAGTTGCTTAAGCAACTGCCTTTGGCTCAGGTCATGATCCCGGAGTCCCGGGATCGAGTCCCATATCGGACTCCCGGCTCTGCGGGAAGTCTGCTTCTCCCTCTGACCTTCTCCCCTCTCATTCTCAGTCTCTCGTTCTCTAATAAATAAATTAAAAAAAAAATCTTTTAAAAAAAAAAAAGAAAAAAAAAACCCAAACCACAAATAAACGGAAAGATATCCTATGTTCATGGATTAATACAGTTAAGATATGTCAAAACCTGCAATATGTGACAACACAAATAGACATTATGCTAAGTGAAACAAGCTAAGCATAGAAAGAAAAACATTACCTAATGTTAGGTATCTGACATGTGGTATCTACAATAGTCAAATTAATGAATCCAAGAGTGAAATGGTGGTTGGTAGGGGCTGGAGGAGAGGGAAATGGGGAGTTGCTGTACAATAGATATAAAGTTCCAGTCAAGTAAGATGAATGAGCTCTAGAGATCTGCTGTACAACAATGTACCTACAGTCAACAATATATTAAGTGTTCTTTCTACATTAATAAAAAAAAACAATACTACTCAAAGCAACCTGCAGATTTAATACAATCACTTTCAAAATCCTAATAATATTTTTTGCAGAAATAGAAAAATCCATCCTAAAATTCCTAGGTAATCTCAAGGGATCCTGAATAGCAAAACAATCTTGAAACCGAAGAATAAAGTTGGAAGGCTCCCATTTCCTAATTTCAAAACTTACTACAAAGCTACAGTAATCAAAAGAGTGTGGTACTGGTATAAATACAGACATATAGACCAATGGAACTGAATATTGGAGAGCCCAGAAATAAATTCTGGCAAATCTGGCCAAATGATTTTTTACAAGAATGCCAGGACTATTCAAAGGGGAAAGGACAGTCTTTTCAGTAAGTAGTGTTGGGAAAATTGATATCCACATGCAAAAGAATGAAGCTGGGTTTTTGTCTTTACACTATATACAAAAATTAACTCAAAATGGATCAAAGACTTAACCACAGACATAAAACTATAAAAAACTTAGACAAAAAACATAGGGGGAAAACTTCATGACACTGAGTTTCACAATGATTTTTTTTTAACATTTTATTTATTTATTTGACACAGAGAGACATCACAAGTAGGCAGAGAGGCAGGCAGAGAGAGCGAGCAAAACAGGCTCCCTGCTCAGCAGGGAGCCTGATGTGGGGCTCGATCCCAGGACCCCGAGATCATGACCTGAGCCGAAGGCAGAGGCTTTAACCCACTGAGCCACCCAGGTGCCCCTCACAATGATTTTTTTTATTGCCAATATTGCACCGAAACCACAGGCAACAAAAGAAAAAACAAACTGGTTTTCACCACAATTTAAACCTTTGTGCATCAAAGGTCAATCGACAGAGTGAAAAGGCAACCCACAGAATGGGAGATATCTGTCTATCATATATCTGACAAGGGAATTCAAAAGTATACTTATTATGATGAAAAAATGATTAAAAAAAGAATGGTTAAAATGGTAGATTTTTTGTTACATATACGTTACCACAATTTTAAAAAAAAGTTAATGCGGTACGGGAGGTTCTGCTGCATGTTACACTTTTTTGTTAGAATCTACCCCTCCCATCCCACTCTCTTTCCCACTCCTGACCACTGCTCTCAGAGCCATGTTGATATCTGGCAACTCAAAATAATATGTTCATTTTGCATGACAAAATCATTTGACAGGTACTATAATATTATATGTCAGTGTCTGGGTAGGTGTTTTCTGGGTAACCCAAACACTGATCAGATTATCTCCACAGAGCCTGCCCTTACCCTAATGTGTCATGAGCCACCCCAGTCAAGTGACTTTTAATAGGGTGCTCAGTCATTGTGTATGAGTAACAGAAGAGAGGGTGAGTTATTGTCCTAAGTTTGAAGAGAGAAAATTAGAACGCATAAGCCTTTCCATGATATAGGGTTGCCAGATTTAGCAAACAAAAATACAGGACACCTTGTTGTTTATCTGAAATTCAAATATAACGTGGCATCTTGTATTTTATTTGGTAACACTCTGAAGTACTGGAAGTTGAAGAGAAAATAAATAAAGTGATCCAGAGTGTTTTGCAATCCCTGAGGTCTTACCTGATAGGGAATTTAGGCAAAAAAGTAAAAAAGCTCCTTAAAAATTGGTTCCACTTCCCCCACCAAAAAAAAAAGTATTGGTCTCCACATGCAATGCCCATGTGGACTCCATCTCAGGAGCCTCTCCTTGCTTTCTGTTTCTATGGTCCAGGACTTACTTCATAAAGACAGATCAGAGGATGGGGGAAGAAAAAGTGAAGAAGGAAAAATTGAAGCTAGAAATGGGTGAGAACACACTCAGCTTCCTGTTAGGCAGGCCTGGCCTAAAAAGGGACTTTCAACACTTAAAAAAAAATCAGAGAAAATCAGATTATGACCTGGCTCAAAGTGAGAGAGAAACAGGTGGTAAGTATCCTATGACACTTATAGCAGGAGGGGCACAGGTACAGAATACAGGGATAGAGGTGGGATCTCTCTTCCTTCCCCAAAGCCATACCACTGCCTCCTAGGAAACTCCAATCATTATTTGTACTTACTAATACTCTGAACCCCAGTTACAACAAGGCCTCTACTCGTCAGGCAACTACCTGTCAGCTTATCAATGCCTACAGCTTCCCAGCCATTGTTTCATCACTGCAATATCACCTACTTCCCCACAGAACCTGGGCTAAAACTGAGGTCTCTGAATATTGTCTCACTTTCAGGAATCTGAATCTGTTCAGGTTATCCTCCTAAGAATCAACAAAAACAGGGGTGCCTGGGTGGCTCAGTGGGTTAAGCCTCTGCCTTTGGCTCAGGTCATGATCTCAGGGTCCTGGGATTGAGCCCTGAGTCAGGCTCTCTCTTCAGCGGGAAGCATGCTTCCCCCCTCTCTCTGCCTGCCTCTCTGCCTACTTGTGATCTCTTTCTCTCTGTCAAATAAATAAATAAAATCTTAAACAAGTTTCAAGTTGTTCTTTGAGAATGCCATCTTTAAAAGACTCACATTCTCATTTATTACTGACACTGTTCACATAGTGGTAATCCCTGTCTGACTCTGGTGTACTGATATAAATGGCCCAGTATGGCCTGATCATACTACAGTAGTATTTACGACTCTTTGATATCTATCACAGTAGGTCTGCCTGGGATATCTACCACTCCAGTCTCCGAGGGGCGTGGCTGGGGGTATTCAGGAGGTGAAGGGTAAAATCAATGAGGACTTTCATTCCTCAACCTGTCCTGAAACACCAGCTGACTGGCTACACTGAGTCAGCTTTAAAGGCTGTGGCTGACCTCCAGAATTCTTCCCCAGAGGGAGTAGTCTCTAGGGGAAGAGAGCAGGTCACTTGGGCAAAGCTCTTGCAAGATACCTGGGCAGCCTCTAAGGCACTTACCAATAAGAATTTCTGCAGTATCCAGCCCTGATTTCTTTTTCTTTTTTTTAGAACATTAGCGGAAAACAGCTGATACATAGGTCTACCTGAATGAAATTAGATGCATGAATTGAAAGACTGAACATATTCAGTTTTAGGCTTGCCATATGAGCATCACAAGTAATCCCTCAGATACCCTTCCTTTTTCCCCCCTTCATGTTAACTAGAGACATCTTTCCCAAAGCATTCTGCCTCACACCTTCTACATTGGGCTAATTCATTCATTTATCCACCCTCAAATGTTTACTGGGTGCAAACAAATGTCACGTACTGTGCTGGGGCGCTGGGGATACAAATGAATAGTGTATGGTCTTTTGCCTCCAGAACGGTCCCCTGGGGTCTGCTGGGCCAGCCTGGCAGTCCCAAACCCCAAACCAGCTCTGGACAGGGGATCACCGTGTCCTTCGCAGCAGGTTAAGTGCAGCGGTGGGGACCTGGCAAAATGTCCCGTCAAACGTTTTCATAAGGTGATTGTGAGACAAAGATCCTAGCTTGGCTCAGGCAGATACCAACTTGGGAACCAGGGGCCAAAGAGGCGGAGGGTACCGAGGACCTGGCTGTCACTGGCTGTGCGGAGGCCCTGCCACAGTCCCGGGGCTGGCTGCTCTGCCGCTGCGCTCCCCCAGGGCCGACCCAGACGTGGGTACAACGACACAACTGGGCGCGAGTCAGCTGAGGGGTGTCACCGCAGGGACAGTCTGAGGAGACGGTTGGGCTGGATCTGAGGTGACGCCCAAAGGGATGTTTGGTCCTTGGTGCTTGAGCGCTCAGAGGATGGTAGAGCTTAAGGGTCAGGAGGAGGACAGGAGGAGGTGGACAGGGAGGGTGCGGATGTAGGGCCGCGGACAGGGCTGAGGGGAAGGGCGGCGGCACGGAGGCCTTTTTCCTAAGGGATCCTTTGGAACGTGAGAGCAATGGGTCTTCGCGACCCCGCCAAACCCAAAGAGGCGTCCCTACCTCGTTTCTTGCCTCAGCGTGAGCCTACGGCGCCGGCGGCTGCGGTGCTGGCTGCGGTGCTGGCTGCGGTGCTGGCTGCGGCTGCGGCGCTGGCGGCAGCGTCTCGCGCCCTCCTAGGGTCGCGCTGCCGCTGGGACAGGCCGGCGCCCCCCTCCTCTCAGGCCGGGTTGGTAATGTCCGGTCCCCCCTGCAGCCGCGGCGCCGATGGTCCAATCTGGCTTGCCCTCCTGCCGCCCCTCTGGACGGCGCGTTGGTTCGGTCCTCTGGGGCGGCGGTGCTTGCCCACCTCCCGGGCTCCTCACAGCTTTGGGTGCCGCGAGTCACGCGCAGTGCTTTCCCGCGAGGGGAGCCGCGAGGCTTCGGCCGCGGCCCCGCCTTCCGTGGCCCTTGCCCCGCCCCTTCGGGGTGGTGCGCCGCAAGCGCGGCTGCGGTGCAGAGAACCCTGGGGGCCGTTGTCGCGGGCCTAGTGGCTTCGACCATAGGCATACATCCGCTCCCACCTTCTTCTAAAGCAGCAATTCTCAACCCTGACACCTTAGCAGAACCTCTTAGGGAAAACGGAAACTAAATGCAGCAACAAAACCAAGGCTTGACCTCAGCAGAGCCGGACTGAATCAGGATGGTGGTCGTTGGGTGGCGCCCAGGCTTTGATATTTTTAAAAGTACCCCATCCGTCGCCAGGATTGAGAAGTCCCGGTAAAACTTGGAGCTGACAAATATTCTTTCTCTCTCTCTCCTTTTTTTCTTAAAGATTTTATTTATTTGACAGAGAGATCACAAGCAGGCAGAGAGGCAGGCAGAGAGAGGGGGGAAAGCAGGCTCCCTGCGGAGCAGAGAGCCCAATGCGGGGCTTGATCCCAGGACCTGAGCAAAAGGCAGAGGCTTTAACCCACTGAGCCACCTAGGCGCCCCAAATATTCTCTCTTTTGACCAAAACTTCAGTCAGGCCCCTCTGAGTTCTCTGCTGGACTAGGCCTGACCTTGGGCTTCCCTGTAGAATCCAATTTGATCAAGAATCCTAAATCCTTTTAGTGAGAATCCCCCCACCTTTGGTATCTGACCACCCTCCATATCTTAACACCCTGGCCTGCCTTTAGCAATAATTCTATTAAGACCATCTGTGGTCTGAATTTGTCTCTCAGAAATCTACACATTGAAATACTCCCAAACGTGATGGTATTCGTAGGCGGTTGGGGACTTTGTGAAGTGATTGCCTCTTGAGGCTGGAGCCCACAAGAATTGGATTAGTGCTTTTACAGAAGAGATCTCTCAGAGGTCCAGAGTAAAATTCTCTAGGTGAGGTTATAAGAGGAAGTCTGTTGCCCGGAAGGGAGCTCTCACCCAACCATGCTCGTGAAGCTGCAGAGCTGGGTTCTTGTCTCAGGAATGGGAGAATGAATCTCCCAGACAAAGGAGAGTGAGTAAAGGGATAGAGGCTTATTAAGTGAAGCTACAGAAAAAGCTCTCAAGAGTGAGAGGGGTCCAAACAGGGTTGTCAAGGAGGGTCTTTTAGAGTTGGTCTTCTATAGAAAGCTAACCAGGGAACTTAAATCCTTTTAACCTATCTACTGGTACCACCATTGAGCAAGGACTAGTGATAACACAAATGGCTTACTTCCTTTTTAGGGTCTGATTATTCTTTGTTGGTCACAGGTGATTGTCATAAAAAAAGACTTATCCCTCATGCCTAGGGCAAGGTGGTCCAGTTTGTTCCCTTATCTGTGGTTTCCCCACACCTACACATTTTGGGGATTTCTGTGAGCCTGATCACAGAGCCCCCCCCACCCCCCATCTCTCCCTACCTAGCCCCACCCGTCTTACTGGCACTCTGATCTTGGATTTCTAGCCTCCAGAACTGTGAGAAATGTTTGTTGTTTATGAGGTGGTATTTCATTATAGTTGTTTGCGCAGACTAAAGACTGCAATTTTGGTGTGCCTGGGTGGCTCAGCTGTTCAGCGGCTGCCTTAGGCTCAGGTCATGATCCCAGGGTCCTAGGATTGAGCCCCACATCAGGCTCCCTGCTCTGCGGGGAATCTGCTTCTCCCTCTCCCACTCCCCCTGCTTGTGTTCCCTCTCCTGCTGTCTCTCTTTGTCAAATAAATAAATAAAATCTTTAAAAAAAAAGAAAAAGATGGGGCGCCTGGGTAGCTCGGTGGGTTAAAGCCTCTGCCTTCAGCTCGGGTCATGATCTCAGGGTCCTGGGATCGAGCCCCATGTCGGGCTCTCTGCTCAACGGGGAGCGTGCTTCCCCCCTCTCTCTGCCTACTTGTGATCTCTCTCTCTCTCTCTCTGCCAAATAAATAAATAAAATCTTTAATAAATAAATAAATAATAAAAAAAGAAATAAGATCTCTCTCTGTGTCAAATAAATAAAATCTTAAAAAAAGATTTTATTTATTTGACAGAGAAATCACAAATAGGCAGAGAGGCAAGCAGAGAGAGAGGGGGAAGCAGGCTCCCTGCTGAGCAGAGAGCCCAATGCGGGCCTCGATCCCAGGACCCAAGATGGTGACCTGAGCCGAAGACAGAGGCTTTAACCCACCGAGCCACCCAGGCGCCCCAACTTTACCATCTTTAACAAGTGTCATGAAAATTTTTTTCTTTAAGAGAACTCATGCCCTTCTCATGGCAGACCAGACATATGTGGGACATTGGGAATTCTGCTGTCTCCTTCCACCCAAAGCGGGGCAAGGCAGGCAGTCATTCAGCAAATAGTTACTAGAAGTTCACTGGTTTCCATGCCCCATGAAAGAGTTAGAGACTGATGGGGCGCCTGGGTGGCTCAGTTGGTTAAGAGACAGCCTGTAGCTCAGGTCATGATCCCGGAGTCCTGGGATCGAGTCCCACATCAGGCTCCCAGCTCCATGGGGAGTCTGCTTCTCCCTCTGACATTCTCCCCTCTCATACTCTCTCTCACTGTCTCTATCTCAAATAAATAAATAAATAATTAAAAAAAAAAAAAGAGTTAGAGACTGAGACCCTACCACTCAGAGTTGTTAGGTCAAAGTCAAGGAAGCAGCTAGATGTCATACTGTGTAATGTATTCTCAGGCTTCACAGAAGTGGTGTGAGCTGAGTTTTGAAGAATGAGTGAGAGATAAAGGGTTGGGAATCAGCATGTGCAAAGGAACAGAGGGGCAAAATAACTGATATGATTCAAGTTTGAGTTACCATGGAGAGAGCACAGCAGAGATGATCAGGCATATGATGAAGAGCCTCCTATGATATACTAAAGAGTTGGGGCTCATCCTGTAAGCAGTGGAGAGACACTGAAGGGCTTTATGCAGTGGGAGGAATGACAAATCACATTTGAATTTCAGAAATTAAATTTTAGAAATAAAATTCTGGGGTGGAGTGGAGAGGGCTCGGACTACCAGGAGGGAGACTAATGAAACACTGTATGCTTGTACAGTTAGTGCTCCAGGGTAGGGGCTTAACCCAAACTAGGCCAATTAGAATCCTTTCCCTAAGAATTTGTAATTGGAAGAGAACTATACCCTTACTCATGGCTGGACTTACAAAAGAAATTTGAGAGTTGTGATCATCTTTTACTTGCCAAATGGCCTAAGTATCAAAGAAAACCAGTTTCCTGAGAAAGATCAATCTGTTGCAAACAGAGGAGCCAAGTCTAGACACAAAGAGACTACTCCCCAAGTTCTTGGGTAACCTTCCAGCAGTGGGTTTGTCTTCTCAGGGTCAGCTTGATTCCTGCCTTGGGTTCATTGCACATCTTTCTGTTCTTTCATATAGTCTCATTTTTGTCTTCAGCAAACATAGGTTACTTCCTGGTGATCCTAAATCACCATGCCATGCCTAGACAACTGTAATTGCCTCCTAGTCTTCCTGATGTCACTTTTGCACCCCTATTGTCCATAGAGTAGCCTGCGCAATCATTCAAACTGGTTTTTTAAAAGCCCTCCACTATTTCCCATCATATCTATCTAAATGTCCTTCTTTTTGCTCACCATGTTTTGTCTGCATTGGCTTCATTTTGATACACACAAAGCTTGCTCCTATCTTAGGGACTTTTTTTTTTTTAAAGACTTTATTTGACAGAGAGAGATCACAAGCAGGCAGAGAGGCAGGCAGAGAGAGAGGGGGAAGCAGGCCCTGCTGAGCAGAGCCCAGTGCGGGACCGATCCCAGGACCCTGAGATAACAACCTGAGCCGAAGGCAGAGGCTTTAACCCACTGAATCACCCAGGTGCCCCTATACCTAATTACTTTAACATAGGTGAATTCAGCTCTAGTTGGTCACTTATGATTCCTTCAGAAATATCTAAGAATTAGGGGTGCTTGGGTGGCTTTGTTGATTAAAGGTCAGAGTCTTGGTTTCTGCTCAGGTCATGATCTTAGGATCATGGGATAGTTGCGCTACACACTCTGCCTCTCTCCCTCTTCCCGTCCCCCTGCTTGCACTTATTCTCTCTCTAAAATAAATACATGAGGGGTGCCTGGGTGGCTGAGTCGTTAAGCGTCTGCCTTCGGCTTAGGTCATGATCCCAGGATCATGGGATCAAACCCTGCATTGGGCTCCCTACTCCATGGCAAGCCTCCTTCTCCCTCTCCCACTCCCCCTGCTTATGTTCCCTCTCTTGCTGTGTCAAATAAAGAAATAAATAAAATAAAGAAATAAAATCAAATAAAGAAATAAAATCTTAAATAAATAAATAAATCTTTCTGTCAAAGAAATAAAATCTTAAAAAAATAAAATACATGAATCTTAAAAGAAGAGCTCTAAGAATTAAAAAGCAACTTTATTGAAGTATAATTTACATACAATAAAATTCACAGATACTAAGTGTACAGTTTGATGAGTTTTGACAAATACATACACCTGTATAAACACTTCCAAAATCAAGATACAGAAAATTTACTTCATGCCCCTTCACAGGTAATCAATCCCACCCTCAGAATCAGAATCTGAAGATATCTAATCAGAAATCTTGAAGCATTTGACAGCAGAATTATTGCTTCCTTCTGCTGATACCTCCTCAACTTTTCAGATGGTCTCTCTGACAGGATAAAGAAACACTAACTAGGTCTGTTAGATGGCCCATAGGTAGGTGGTCTATGGGGAGATCCCTTGCATCCCTTTGTCATAAAAAACAATGGGAGTGTAGGCCAATCTCACCACAGCCACCACTTCTAGCTCTGCCATAAAACAGATAGCTAATTGTTCTCCTGCTTTTTGGATTTTCCAGGTATGAGTTAGGTGTGCATTCTCTGTATCCCCCAAACACATTTATTCTATCAGTCTCTACAGATAATTTCCTTAAAACCCTCTCAACTTGAACTGAACTGTGGGTAGACTCAAAGCCCACCAGCAATTCTCTCCATAGATCCCTTATCAATGTCTGAATTTCTGGCCCTTTTCTCAAGGTGGATGAGGTGGTTAAAAGTTGCATCCTTGTCTTTTACGCTCCCCTTTTCCAAGTCTTGCATGGCCGTCTCACCCCTCACTATGTAATAGGCATGTGCTGTCTTGGATCCTCAAGATCCATCCACCATCCGCAGACATGGAGACTCATATTTCCCAAGATGCACATAAACCACTGGGAGAGGATGCTGATTGTTTAGGAACATAGGGGGATACTTTAGGTCCAAATTATTTTCTTACAAATGCCTTATAAGGGACATCATGAGTGGCCATGTTTCATAAAAAGAGACCCCTAAAGTATAACGGAGTACTAGATACCAAAGGATAAGATTTGTTTTGAAAGGACAGGGTAAGAGGTGCCTGGGTGGCTCAGTTTGTTGGGCAACTGCCTTCAGCTCAGGTCATGATCCTGGAGTCCCAGGATGGAGTCCTGCACCAGGCTCCCTGCCCAGCAGGGAGCTTTTCCCTGCTTCTCCTGGGAAGAAGAAACTTCTCCCTCTGCTTTTCCCTCTGACCTCTCCCCTCTTATGCTCTCTCTCTCATTCTTTCTCTCTCAAATAAATAAATAAAAATAAAATCTAAAAAAAAAAAAAAAAGGACAGGGTAAGAGGCAAGTTTAGGACAAATGAAAAATAGCAGATTTTATTAATCTACTCATTCACTGAAAAACATTAACAATCTAAATGCTAGTACTTAATACAATAATGAATCAAAGTTCTTGTCCTCAAGGAGAGCACCATGGCCTAGTAGAGAAGACAGAGAAGTAAATCACAACTAAAATAGGCATGTGAGTGATAATACATTCAAGTGCTGGGAACTGAAAATAAGGAAGGTCTGGTGCAAGGAAGAGGTACCCAACTCAGAATAGGAGGCTGGGTATCAGTGAAGGCTCCCAGAGGAAGTGACCAAAGCTGAGAGTGAAGAGCAGTTAGACATTCACTAGACAAAGGAGGGAAGTTTATTCTAAGAGGACAGAGTACAAAAAGCCAAAGCACAGAGGCTTCTGAAGACAATGGAACCTTTGAGGAGTTACAAATAATTTGATATGATAGTTTGATACAAATAGTCCCCAGAAATGAGAACATATGCAGCAGAAAGTAGTGACAAAGTTGGAGAGGTGGCAGCACCCAGGTAGGAAAGCTACAATGAGTCATTAAAGGGTTTTAAACTGGCAAATGAGGGGTGCCTGGGTGGCTCAGTGGGTTAAAGCCTGTGTCTTCGGCTCAGGTCATGATCTCAGGGTAATGGGATCAAGCCCCACATTGGGCTCTCAGCTCAGCGAGGAGCCTCTCTCTCTGCTTGCCTCTCTGCCTACTTGTGATATTTCTCTCTCTGTGTCAAATAAATAAATAAAATCTTTTAAAAAAATAAACTGGCAAATGACATGACCTGATTTGTATTTTGAAAGGTCATTCTCTGTAGTATGGATAAAGGATTGGAAAGAAGCAGAGTCGGAGGCAGGGAGACCAAAGAGGCAGATATTGCCCTAATCTAGATAAGAAATGATGAAAGCAGTGGGACTGGGGATAAATAGTAAGGGACAGATTTGAAGATATTTCTAAGATAGAGTATACGTAACTTGGTAAAGAATGGATGGGATTAGAGGAAGGGAAGGGAAGAGTCCAGAAAGACTTCCAGGTTTCTGGTTTAAGCTAGTAGGTGGCGATGCTGTTCAGGAAAGAAGAAAACTAGGACGGGTATATAAATCACACTGAGGAATTAGGGGAAGCTTTCGGAAGAGACTGCCTAATCTGATCTTTCAAAAAAAAAATTGAGGGAAAATGCATGTAACATACAATTCACCATTTTAAAGTATACAATTCAGTGGCATTTAGTACATTCATAATGGTTTTCAAGCATCACCTCTATCTAGTTCCAACTGTTCTGAGTTTTGAAGGGTGCCTAGGAATTTTGCTAGAGGAAGAAGGGGGCGAGGGAAAACATTTTAGTATCCTAAAATGAGAATGAGAATAACATGTTTGATGACATGAAGACCAGAAGTGGCATGGCTGGAGTGAATACAGATAGGGGAGTAGTAGAAGGCAAGGCTAGAGAGGGCCCAATAATAAAATGTCAAAATTTTAACTTTATCTAGAAGGCATGGAAAGCCACGAAAGGGTGCAAAGTTGGGGTCTGACATGATCAAGTTTGCTATTTATAAAGATTACTCTGGAAGTAGTACTGGTGGGATGCTTTAGATAGGGGAAAATGAGGAAAGTGAGTTGGGAGATTTTATGCAGTAATTCAGATGAAAGATGATCAAAGTCTGAACAAGAGTAATAATAATGGAGGGAACCGAAAAAAAGACATAATAAAGAGGCAGAGTTTACATTTCTTTTCTTTTTTTTTTCTTTAAAGATTTTATTTATTTGACAGAGAGACACAGCGAGAGAGGGAACAAAAGCAAGGTGAGTGGGAGAGGGAGAAGCAGGCTTCCTGCTTGGAAGACATGGAGCTCGATCCCAGGACCCTGGGGCTGGAGGTAGGGTGGATCGTGACTCGATCCCAGGACCCTGGGATCATGACCCGAACCGAAGGCAGACACCTAACAACTGAGCCACTCAGGCACCCCAGAGTTTCCATTTCTTGATGACCTATTAGACATCAGACTAGAGGAAGAGTATAGGATGATTTCCATCACTGCCCTAGGTGACTGGGATCATCGTGACAGCATCCTTGGTGAAGTTTTGGAGGAAAATGATTAATCCATGTTGGTGGATTGAGTGTGAATTTCCTAGGATTCAACTAAATGAAGGATTTCAGAATCAGTTTAATAAATGCTTTTGGTTCTAAGAAAAATCTAAGATAGTTTAGAATCTTCTTTCTTTTGGTAAATGAAGTCATGCATTTGGATGAAGTCACTCAGTAAAAAAGCATACTAAGAAAGATAAGTAGAGAACCTAGTACTAAATGTAAAGGGTATAAAGCTATGTGGTCAAAGGATGGGGTCAAAATGAGGCCAAGATAGAGTTTAGCAACAAAGGACACGAAAGTAAAATGGAGCTGCAGAAGGAGAGAAAGGGGGTGGGTAGGGCAATAAGGATCTGTTGGCCAATGATACTGCTTGCATGTTATTGTCACTGGGATCCAACAGATCATACACATCTCTCCACTCCAAAATAAGCAATTTATTACTCCATAAACTTCTCAGAAACAATTTCCCAAGTACATACAATTTCTTCTCAAAATAATTTTATGGAATGAAGACAAATGTTCATCAATTGTGGCTTAAACCCCCTCAAGAAAAGATTTTTAAACATCCCCGGCAGTCTCCCTCTCCCAGTTCTGAAGCCTGAAAAGGTGTCAGTTCTTGGGTGAAAGGGGTCAAAGAGAGGGGAAGAAGGCAAAATCTTTAGCTGTCTTATCAAGGCAGGAACCAGCTTTTTTGGGGGGGGGGTGTCCAGAAACTCTCCTTCAGCTTTTTATGACCAACTTCTCATAGCTGCCTCCTCCTTTTGAGACCCAGGGCCATCAAAAGATTTACCCTGAATCCCCCAGATAAACCTGAGAAGGGTATCTGGGTGAGATATGTTTGTGTGGAGCCCTGGCAAGGTTTATGGTTGCTATGGGTATGGACACAGGGCCCAAAGTAAGATTCTTAGGTCATACTTCTTTTTTTCTCTTTCCCAGACTGCCCCTCTTAACTCGCCACTTCCATATTTGCTTGTCTGGATTAAAACTTGGAAGGGTTGGTGGAAAGGAAGACTGATGTCACTTTTTCATGAACCACCGCAACTCTGACAGATATCTGGAGGTTCTTTCTTTACCTTTCCTTGCCTTACCTGGCCACAACCTTCTAGGGAATGAAGAGGCTGAGCCCCTAGAGGGAGAGTGGAAGGGCAGGTTTATGCTAGTTTCCCTGGGGCTCTAATCCATCCTTATTACGTTGTGTGTGAATACAAGGGAGGAAGAGCAACGGCTGATTCCTTTGGGATTTTCTAAGGGCCTCTACTTTTTAAAAGGAAAGCTGTTTTTCTTGAATATCTTGTCCTTCATTGTTTTGCCTGAAGTGATGAGGGCTCCAAAGCCCTGTTTGTGGGAGAATGCATAGGCAGAACGTCGAGAGCTTGTGTGTTTCACTTTGGTCCGGGTAATGGGTGGCAGTGGATGTCTCTTGCAAAGATGAATTCTGTCCATAATCTATAGTCAGAGCATGGAGGACAGGGTTTTTATCCACAGAGGCAAAGGCAAAGAGGGCCATGAATTATATCTGGGTAGATTCTTTGTTCCACTCACCTTGTCCACGTCGACAGGCCAGAACAGTGGTGTAAGAAATTGGTACCCAATCATGGGCAAAATACAAAGGACCACGGTGAGGATAACAATCAGCCACATTTGTGGCAGGTTCAGAGTGTTCCTGGCCACACCTGTAAACAATGAGGTGCGGGAGGGAGGCTGAACCAGAGCCTAGAGGAAGGGGACTGTCAGCCAGAATTTAGATACCTCTCCATTCCAAAGAAGGAGATTACTGCTTTGGAGACCATTAAGTTTTCTAATAATACAAATGCATAAGAATTACAGTGAGGTCCTTTGTACAGCCAAAGTCACTGTGAATTCACATGCCTCGTCTCCCTTTAAAGGCTGAGTAGGGCAGGAGAGTGGGGGCAGGTTATAGGAATCCTGGAACACTGGCCTGGACTCAAAAAAATGGGATACAGGTTTTTGGAGGGGAAAAATGAGTGGCTTGATGACAGGTAAGAGGCAGCTACATCTAATATCAACCCTCTCTGTATTTTGTTCCCATCAAAGTAGAATGAAAGGTAGGAAAATTAATATGGGAGACAACAACACAGTATACCACAGTATAAAGGATACTGGACTGGGAACCAGGAGAGCTAGATTTGAGTAATTTAATTTTTAAAAACCTTCAGTCTCTAAAATGGTGCTAATAATTCTTGCCCTTTCTACGTCATAGGATGCTTGCAAAGATTAAGTTAGATAAGAAATTTAAAAATATCTTAGAAAATCTTATAGGGTAAAGTATTTCCCTAGCTAGATTTTGATTCCTTTTGGGGCAGAGGCCACGTCTTATTCCTATCTGTATCCACAGAGCCCAGTACATAGTAATAACTGGTCAGTGAACATTTATTAAACAAATGTACTTTGTTCACACTTCCCAACCCTACTTCCCACCTCCTTGCCACACACTGGGTGGGCATAGTCTTACCTAGGAATTGGAAGACGTTGGGGAACATTAGGCACAAGCCATCACTGTACAGGAAGAATAAGATGCAAAAGTAGAAACCCAGGCTACCCCAGGTGAAGATGTGGCTTATCAACGTCCAGTAGGTTGTGTCCAGGGCAATCTGAAAAGCACTCTCTTATGTGCAATACTCTACAATCTGGGACATATCAGCCACCTCCCTTCTCCAGTCCATAGTGGAGGATGATCCCTTCCCACTTTCCCTCCCTCCGTCTTTCCCTTTCTTCCAGACAGGCTCCCCACCCAATCCTCCCCCCATCTCTCCCCCCACTCCCCCAGCCACACCTGCATTGTGACCACGAAGAGCAAGGCAGTCTGCACTATCAGGGAAAAGGACTGGTAGTCAGAGATCTCTTTCCCATCACTGCGCACTGAGTTGTGAATGGTCCTCATAGGGATAAAGAACAGCACGAAGGAACTATAGATTCCATGAACTAAACACTTCACAAATTCCTTCTTGTTGAAATACAGGTTGTGCTGGCCTGGGTCATACAGCTCTGGGAAGCGCAGACTCCATGTTTCATTCACGTCCTGGAAGAACCAGAGGGTAAGGAGGAAGGCTCAGGGTCTCTCCATAGAAGGTCCCATCTCCATCAGAGTAGAAGTTCTCCCCTCACTGCATCTGCTGACAGCCTGCCTAGGAGCTTCCCATGGATTACTTGAGAAGTGGAACCAGAGAACAGAGCAGTGACCACAGACCCTTCCTGAAGTCCTACACTCTAGGGAAGGATCTAGGTGGTGGAAGAAAGCTAGGAGGTCAAGGTGGTGGTAAGGACCTGGAAGCAGTTAGGAGAGGGGAGATGGGATTTAATTAGGGTTGGGAGTAGCTGGAAGGGAGGATGGGAGCTTGGGATGGGGGGCAGTTGGTACATGAGTCCCCAGGTTTAAGTGTTTTTTAGTTGAATATTTTTTGTGTCAAAACCCAATAAAAAAAGAGGGGGAAGCCAATGGGGACCAGCTAGTCACATGAGGTATCCATGTTCTGTGATGCTCTTCCCATTCCCATAGCTACTGGTGAACTCAAGTGATAGGATTCTCTATGTGAATGCCATTGGATCATCTTCATCTCCTAAATCTGAAACTTTGGATAACAAAGCTTACAGCTTGTTTTTGAGAGGTTGTGGATCCCCAGAATTAGTCAACTGAAGCTTCATAGGGCATAACTCATCCCTCTTGTTGCTCTGTGGCTAGCAGCTACCTTATGGAAAATTTGACTTCCTACCCTGATGGAGACCAGGAACCATGATGTTATGATGCCCTCTTTCAGCTATTTTATTTCTCTTTGGAGGCTTCTTTTCTATTCATTGTGCCTAAGACTAGAGATTGGGACAGAAGAGGAAGGAGAGGTATGGTACTAGGACCCCCAATGCCCAGGAAATTTCTGACAGGGACAGATGATATCACTTAGGCTGACTCCCTATGACTCAAAATATCATACATTCCCATGCTTGGCCTTCAGGACGCTCAACTAGGCCACCCTGCATTGGCTTACCTTATCTCTGTATGGGTCTCTCCTTGAAGCCCCTTGCTATACCTAGTCTTGCCCTAATAACTCTATTTCCTTTCACTACCTTTTACACACACTCAATTTACTATAAAGCACAATTACTATGTTTCTCTCTACAAAAATAAAATTGACACAGGAAAACTTGGATTTCTAAAACTGATGATTATTCTCTGTGGAGGAAGATTCTTTATCCCATGATAACTCTCCAGGTGACGAGCTCCCTTCCTTGCTCTAGAAATTATTCCATTTACAACTGACTTTGTCGAACTCAGCTCTTGTCCTCCCCACTCTTGGGAATACTCCTCAAGGGCCCAGGAGCTTTAGCCCTGACTAAGAGGCTTGCTGCTGGTCTTACCTGGTCAAATAGACTCAAGCCCAGGACAGGGAGGGAGGTGTAGACCAGGTTGTAGAAAGTGATAAACCAGGTATCATAAACTGTCTAGGAGAATACCAAGGAGATTTCTTAGATTCCTCTGTTTTCCAAAGTCCCAGCTCCACCTCCCAGGTTCAAGAGAGCCCCTTCTGTCTCCCACCTACCCACCACTACACTAACCTAGGGCAGGATTTGGATTTCAGCAACCTGACAGAGAAGGCTGACCCCCATCTCTATTTGGTCTTACTCTAGTTAGAACTCTGTGTCCCAGGCTAGGGCAAGGCCACATCAAGCTTGTTTGTGGCCAACGCTACAAGGTTGATTTGGACCAACCCTATCATGACCTGCACTGCCCATCCTTGCACAGAAAAGATCCAGAGTGCCTGCTAGGAAATGCTAGCTGTACCCCTGCACTCTCAGGCATAGTAAGCCTCTTAGCTCTTTTATCTGATATATGGCATTCAGTAGCTTCTATAACACCGGATACTTTCTAATAGTAGTAAGTAGAATAGACTCAGTGACCCTTTCCTAGCTGGGTGCTCCATCCTGGGGCCCAGAGAGGGCTCCTTTACTAGCCACAAGAGGTCAGCAAAACACACACATACGAACACATCTTTCACAAACAGAATGACTTTGTTACACACTGGGGGTCTACTGTGTTCTGCTGCTAAACAGTTTGTTTCCCCCAGAGCCCAAGACAACACAGGTAGTAGGGATTTCCCAAGATAATCATTCCTGAGGTTGTTTTTCTTAGGAATCTGAGACCCCTGAAAAACTTCTCATAGGAAAAGGGATTCCTCATAGAATATCAAAATCCAGGTGCCATTTCTCTCCACTACTGTGGGGGAGATTTCATACTCTAATGTGGAATTAATTCATTAGAGCAACAACAGCGTATGTTTGGGGCAGGAAGAAGGGGTGTCGGGATGGGGAAGTAGAAGTAAGGGAAGCTGTATTCTGAAATAGGGCTATAGGTGAACACCATAACTAGCCTGTCTGGCAAGACTCAGAGGCCCCTTGAGGCTTAGTCTGCTCCATAAAGATTGCTTTGGATGCTAAAAAAAACCCCTCCCAGATCCAAGAATCTCCACATATTATCTATGTTTGGAAACTAGGTCTCCATGTCACGTAAAAGGTGAAAATATCTTATGGGAGAGCTTTGGAGGTAGGAGTCAAGTCCAAGTTAGAGCCAAGCCAGAAAAGTTAGGTTTTAGAAATCTAAGGTTAAATGTAAGGTTAGGAGATGGGATCCACATGGTTGAAGACCTTTATGCTTAACCGAATGAACAACCCAGGTGCCCCATGTGAGGAGCTTTATGGGTGGATGGCAATATGTCATACATTGGTCTCTAGAAGAGAAAAAAGGTCTGAGATGGCTGAAGTGGGGGTGAGTAGAGAAGACCCAGTTGACCAGAGTGGGGAATGCCACCTGATCTCCTACCTGTGCAGAGAACCCGCTGAAGAAGGCATACCAGAAGTGCACCAGGGTGAAGGCAAAGTTTTTGTAAAAGAAATAGCTGAGAAACTTGCACATGCGATTATAGGACCAGCGGCCATGGACCAAGAGTAGACGCCGAAGATAGTGGAACTGGGAGAAGGCGTAGTCACTGTTGAGCATGGCCTGCATTCCCTCCTGGCCGCTGATGCCAACCCCAATGTGGGCAGCTGCAAGAAATCCCAGAAGCTTCTCAACCACAGAGCTTGTCTGCTGGGCTCCCAGGCTGGGAAGTGTAAAAGAAAGGCTGAGATCATGTTGTATAAACACCTTATTTTACATTGGAAAACACTGCCCAGCTCAAAATGGCATGCACTTTGTGGAGCCTTTTCTTCTTAGTGGATTGCCCTTTTCCTTAATGGATTGTCAGAAAACAGCTCCTTCATCTGCACTTTGTTTTGGATGCTGCCACTCAGGAATGCCTGGTGTGGCCAGTACTAGAAAGCTCTTCTGGATGGTGTTTGTACCTACTATAGCCACATCTAGGGTCTTTCCTGCTGTCCAGATGCTGAGGTAAAAATTTCTTGTTATCTCTCAAAGCCACTTACATCAATTAAAATGCAGGATGGATGTCAATCTCATATAATATTTAATTACCTAAGTTTATCTAAAGAGCTAAAATCCAGCTGTTAGGAAATAAGTGATGCACCTATTTGTTAGTGAGAAGCAAGTTCTTCAAGAGGCCTAACATGACTTTTTCTAGGTAAAACAAGGATTATACTTGATGGAAAATAAGACCAAAGTTCCTAAAAGTTTTAATTAGTCTGTTGTAGTGTAGGGTAAATTCACTGATCTTCTGGTATATACCTATTGCATTGCTTAATGAAATACCTGAAACATCTAAGACCCTAAAAACCAGAGAAATTCTAGAAAGTGAGGAAGAGATCAAGAACACCTCCTGGTATTAAAGCTGGAGGTAGAATGTCCGCTAGTGTTTCCTGGATGGGGAGAGCGGTTGGACTAGAGGACCTCTAGATGTTGTCCATATTTTACAGAACCACAAGTTGCTGGAAGCTAACAACAATCAGCTGAAATTAAAACAAGTTTCAGCCATTTGCTTCTATTGGTTCAAAGCATCAGTAAGTCTGCTATTCTCCTCCAGCCAGGGGAGTCAGGGCAAGTTCTCATGAACACTACCTCAGGGAAGAAGAGATTCCTACATTGTGCCTCATAGCTAATTCCCTGGTTGAGCAGTCCTGTCTTCTAACATTGTTCAGGCATACAGCCTTCAAAAAAGGAACAGACTATGACTCTTGCCCAGGGGTTCTTTATGTAGGCTTTGATGCCATCTTGGAAAGATAGTATGGTAGTTGCATGGTCTGTTCTGTGAACATATGTATATGTTCTTACGGAAGCCAGGTGTATTTGTGTATGCGTGTGTTAAGTGCATGAAGTTGAATGTGTGCGTGTATGCACATGGGCTGATGTATGCATGTGTAAATAAGTGGGAATCCAGGTATAGAGGAGCATGAATAAAGTTGCAAAACATTATAAATGTACAATATATATGATATACAGGAATGTGAACCAAGAACACAGTGCCACCCAGGTTGTTTTTTCCCCATGGAGGAAGGAAAGGGCAAGCCCTTGGTTGGAGGTTACTTTCCCCCATCCCTCACATGCCTTTGATCATGCTGACGTCATTGGCCCCATCCCCGATGGCCAGTGTCACCACCTTCTTGTACCTCTTCACCAGCTCTACCACCTGGGCCTTCTGAAGGGGTGTCATCCGGCAGCAGATCACCCCCTTGCACATGCACGCTGTTCGCAGCAGTTCCAACTCCAGGTTCCCTTCTAGAGCATAGGCCTGCAGTACCAGGACACACCCACATTTCAGGTTGCCCAAAAAGCCTCTCAGAACAGGATCTTCCTAGGCCCTTCCCCATAGCCATACTCTCCTGTACTACAAAGGTCAGGCATAGTGGCTCCCAGATACTCCATTCCCGAGGGAGGCTAAGTCCCCAAGTCACTTCTAGGCATCCTCACATTTGACCCAGCCTCCAGTGGGAATCTGGGCAACCTCTCTCACTGGGTTAAATCAGTTAACTGGGCTATAAAGGCCAAGTGACTTTTTAGAGGACCTGGTTCCGTTTTGCTCCCTGTCCCCTTCCCCTAACTGATAGGCCACATAAGTAGTGAAGAATTTGGATAAGGAAGGAACATGTCCTTGGCTTCTCTTTCCTCATTATTCCTGCCTAGAGAAAGATAGGGAAAGGTGTCTGTTAGGAAAGAGCACCAGAAGAGAGGGGAAAAAGGTGACTCATGAAATAGAGAAGGGGTCTTAAAATTTCCCCGAAACGGGCTGGACCTAGGAAAAAAATTCATTGGGAGAAGAGAATAGAGTTGTAGCTCTGTGTTGCCCACCAGACTGTAGCCATTGATGATCAAGCCATAGTTGCCATTGGGCACCTCCTCAGGTATTCTGAAGGGCATTTGGGGCTTCGTGGTCAGGTAAGTGTTTACTGGGTCTGATTCCAGTAGAGACTCAGGTTTCATCTTGTCCCTTGCCAACCTGAAAGCCAAGAGTAGTGGTTAATGTCTGACTGAAAGCCCCAGAGCTTAGGAAAGTGAAAGTGTCCCAGAAAGAAAGTGGGCAAGGTAGGTACATAGCCTCTACAAAGCACCAGCGAGGATTCAAACCTGACTGCCTCCCGAGAACCGCCATTGTCTCAGGTCCCTGACCATCCACACACCACACTTCTCCAACTCCTTGACCTCTAAAGCTTCTTCACAAAATCATTTCAAATATTTTAGGTTTTTTGTTTTCCCCTTGTCTGTATCTTCTTTGTTCCTTCTGACAGTGTGGGAGTCATACTAAATGAAGAGCTGTGGCAGTTCCCCCCATCTGTACCTGAGTTCTTGCCGAACAGTCTCATCATTCTTGCCTTCCAGGATGAATATCCCATCCATTTCTTCTTCAAATACATTACAGGCATAGGCAACGTTCACAGCAGTCTCTGCAGGGAAGGGGGAACACGGGCTACATTTTGGCTGGGATACGGTCTTTACAAAAGTGTATATGTACATAGGCACTAATGGTGGGCAGCAGAGCCCATTTGTCCACATTTGCCATCGATGCAGTCAAAGTATATTTTTCATGAGTCAGTGGAAACCATATTCAAACACACAGGAAACAGCCTAGTACAGGCTTTTGAGTTACTTATCAATAACTAGGATCACTCCGGCTTAGTCTTTCTTTTTCTTTCATTTTTTAACATGGAACACTTCATGAATTTGCATGTCATCCATGGGCAGGGGCCATGCTAACCTTCTCTGTTCCATTCCAATTTTAGCATACGAGCTGCTGAAGCCAGCACCATTCTGGCTTAGCCTTCCAACAGGGCCTTCCCTTATTTCCTAAGACAATTCCAGTCTGTATCCACTTTTCCAGTCAGGATGTATTTCCCTGTGCCTGCTATTATTCCAGAGTTTATGGGGGACTGTTTTAGTTGTGGTCTTTACATCAAGAATTCTAGAATTTCGGGGCCCCTGGGTGGCTAAGTTGGTTAAGCGACTGCCTTCGGCTCAGGTCATGGTCCTGGAGTCCCGGGATCGAGTCCCATATTGGACTTCCGGCTCTGCGGGAGGTCTGCTTCTCCCTCTGACCTTCTCCCCTCTCATTCTCAGTCTCTCTCTCTCTCTCTAATAAATAAATAAATAAAATCTTAAAAAAAAAGAATTCTAGAATTTGGAATAAATTCATACTAAGGAAAAAATTTACAAAAATTTAAATTCTGAACCCTTGCTGCAAGTGGTATCAAAATTCAGAGGAGAGATTGCAATTGTCATAGAAACTTTCTTGGGAAAAGACTTTGAAGTATGAGTAAGACTTGTTCAGGGGAAGGAAAAAACATTTCTTTTTTTTCCCCCCCAAAACTTTTATTTTTTCAGTGTTACAAGATTCATTGTTCATGCACCACACCCAGTGTTCCATGCAATATGTGCCCTTCTCAATACCCACCACCAGGCTCGCCCAACAACCCCCTCTCCTCCCCTCTAAAACCCTCAGTTTCTTGCTCAGAGTCCACAGTCTCTCATGGTTCATCTCTCCACCCCCACCCCCAGATTTCCCCCAATTCACCATTCCTTTCGGGAAGGAAAAAACATTTCAAATGGGGGAAACAACCCAAACAGAGGCCTTAGAGTAGGAACTGGATTGTTTGGGACATACTAAAGATAATGGTCACATCAGGATGGAGATAAGTATATGTAGGTAGCAACAGATTATCAAGATCTTGAAGGCTGTACAGTGGAGTCTGACTTTACCATAGAGAGTTTCTGAAGGTAACTGAGCAGAGGAATATCATATAAAAGCAGTATATTTTAGTAAGATTAAGCTGATGGTCGTGTATTGGCTATACTGAAATCAATAAGGACCGGAGACAGAGATCAGAAGTTTTTTGCAGAAGTACAATCAATAGGGGACAAAGGCTGAACTAGGGTGGTGGCACAGTCAAAGGGATCTTCAGAAGACTTGGTGGGACATGGTAAGACAATGAATCTTTGGGACAACAGAGAGGGTATATTCAGAGGTAATTCCAAAGTTTTTGGCTTGTGGGTTCCTGGATGATGTCCAGGAACATGCCCTGACATGTTCCATGTCTGACTGAATCACCTCTGTGTCCTCACTGCCTAATATAGCATCCAGCATAGAGTATACTCTTAGAAAACTGTACAAGACTAGGAGTGACGGTGTCCTGTAAGGACTTGACCTGGATTATATTTGTCAAATAAATGGCTAAGAAAAAAAGAAAATGCAAAAGAAAAGAAATGGCTAAGGTGGACAGGGAAGAGGACTGGTCAAGTGAAGAGCTCCCCTTTACCTTGCTTATCTCCAGTTAAGACCCACATCTTAATTTTGGCTTTGTTCAGGGTGGTGATTGTCTCAGGTACACCATCCTGGAGCTTGTCTTCTATGGCTGTGGCCCCTAACAGCTTCAGACAGAGAGAGCAGTGAGTGAGGGGGCAGGAGAATGTCACAGCATTTAGTGCTACCCAGCAACTCAACTGGCACCTCATCATCCTTGTTAGCAAGCTGGCTCTGTCCTGACATGAGGATCCAAATGGTGTAAAATTCAGCAACCTCTGCCTCAAAACAGATGCAGCTTTTCAACCGCATAAATCAACTTGAGACACGGAATGTTAGGGATCAAAGAGGGAAAAGACTTGCCCAGGTCATACATGAAGCCATGTGCCACTGTTAAACCATCTGTTTCTCAACACACTTTCACTGCTCTTTTGATTCACAGCACACTTCTTGGCTTTCCAGGGCTGACCAGAGGGATGGGCACCAGGACTCAGTGTGAGGAATTGACAAATGGATAAACAATTGGCTGATTTCTGCTAGACCTCCAGAAGGACAGACGAGAAACACTAGCTGCTGAACTGATGATGGAAGGAGATGTATGACCTTCGGGATCTCTGTTTTCTCATTTGGTATCAGCAATTTCTATTTTTGGCAGAGCCAGTCTATGTCAGCCTGGTAAAAAACTTTGGGGTCATTTTTAACTTCTCTTTT
Source organism: Nasua narica (assembly GCA_028533885.1). Taxonomy (NCBI): domain Eukaryota; kingdom Metazoa; phylum Chordata; class Mammalia; order Carnivora; family Procyonidae; genus Nasua; species Nasua narica. The sequence goes on along the minus strand of CM052813.1, from coordinate 48,776,909 downwards.
TTTCCATATATAATCTAATCCATTAGCAAATTCTGTTGGCTCTACCTTTAAAAAATGTACAGAATTTGACTACTCCTCACCACTTTCACTAGTTCTATCTGGTCCAAGTCATCATAATCTCTCACCTATACTGTTGCAACTACCTTCTAATTTGTCTACCTGGGTCTGTGCTTGCTCCCCTATAGTATAATCTCAACACAGCAGCCAGAGTGATTGTTTTAAAAGCCATCACATTGGAGTGCCTGGGTGGCTCAGTCAGGTGGGCTTCTCACTCTTGATTTTGGCCCAGGTTGTGATATCAGGGTCCTGGGATCGAGCCCCACATCTGGCTCTGCACTCAGCGCAGGGTCTACTTATCCCTCTCCCTCTGTGCTTCCCCCTGCTCATACTCATTCTCTCTCTCTCTCAAATAAATAAATAAGTTGTTTTTTTTTTTTAAAGCTATCACATCACTTCTTTGGTTGAATTCTTCAGTGGCTTTCCATATCTCATTATAAGTACTTATACTGGCTTATGAGGGCACTCTACTACTTCTCTGTCTCATGTCCTTTATTCTCTCCCCGTCACTTATGCTATACTATATCAGCCCCACTGGCTGACTTGCTGTTCAACTAACAAGTTAGGCCTACTCCTGTTTCAGGGCTTTTACTCATGCCATTCCCTCTGTCTGGAAAGCTAATTCCCCAGAGATCTGATTGGCTTGCCACCTTCTTCAGGTTTCTGCTCAGACTAAGTGAAGACTAAGTACCCTATATAAAATAGTAACTATACTCTGCCACTCCAAAACATACATGCATATGCTGATATTCCCTAGCTATCTCCCCAGCTTTATTTTCTCCCATAGCACTTTCATTATCTAACATACTATATATATTATTTTTGTCTGTTTTTGTCTGCTGCTACATGCTCAGGGCTTAAAACATTCCTGGCACATAGGAGGTGCTTAGTAAACATGTTGAATGAATGAGTGAATATTTCCATCTGTTGGTTCTGGATTATCTAATCTGTGCATTATTCAGATCCTCATTTCTCCCAGATTACTTAGCTTCTGTGAGTAGCTTTGGGATAAAATGTATAACTAGTGCATTCTACTCCCCCCCCCCCCATTATTTATGGATTTCAAAGATCCAGAACATTCTGAATCAGCTTGGATTCCAGTATCCTGTATCCAGAGCACCTGAACCTATTGATTTGCTGGAAGCCACTCTTAGAGACCTTGCTCAGTCTGCTGCCACCCCAGTCCTGCCCCCAATCTGTCCCTGGCTTCCTCACACTAACCATCAAGTCTTTTTCTATCTCTTCGTAGACATCTGTCATTTTATCTTCCCGGTTTTCCAAAGACAGGCAGGCTTCATTGTGCTTCTTGCTCCAGGCCTGGTAGAAGGCATTATCCAGTTCTCGGTAGGCCACCATGAGGGTGCGGAGACCTTCAAAGGCAAAATCCTGGAAGACATGTGTGTGCACTGAGCAGGCCTGGGCTGGGTGAGGGCTGAGTTTAGGAAGAGGCCGACTGACCCCACCGGCCCATTTGCCTGCAAAATAGGATTTAATGATTAGTACCATGGGGCTAGTACCTAGCTTAATCACAAAACAATGGTTGAGCTTTCTCAGAAAAATGTCCTAAAGGTGGGGCCAGCATAGCTGGGAGCTAAGTTTGAAAGTACCTCTGAAATATAGAAAGTCCTAGCTTTTCCCTGTAGTTAAATTTGCTGTGTGACCCTGGGAAAAATTAAGCCTTCTAGATTTCTTTGTTGTAAAATTGGGATAGTAATTTACTGCCTACAGAGAGGATAATAATGTCTGTAATACGAGACTGGAATACCAAAGTAAAAGGAGTTGTTATAAAACATAATCAAAGGACTAACTACTTTTTACAAGTGTACATTCATTTTTTAAAAAAGATTTTATTTATTTACTTGAGAGAGAGAGAGAGAGTGTACAAGCAGGGGGAGCAGGGAGGGAGATGCAGGCTCCCCCGCTGAACAGGGAGCCTGATCAGGACTCTGGGATCATGACCTGAGCTGAAGACAGATGCCTAATTGACTAAGCCACCCAGGCGCCCCATACGTTCATTTTATTTTTCTCTTTCCCTGCCTTCCTTCAAGCATCCAATAGGCCCCTCAAAAGCACACACAACTTGTATCTTTGGCTACAGCTAATTGGCTCAGTTGATTAGCCACAGCCAGCAGTGTTGACGAGGCACTCTGGAAATGCTCTCTGCGTGAGCTAGCACCTTTTTGCTCTGTGGCCACCAGTATATCCTAACTTACCACAGTTAACTATCTTGTAAAGTATACTCTGGGTCATAAGGAGAGCTGGGTGAGAGTGTGGGTAGTTTAGGGTAGAACTCATATCCAACTGAGGGTGAGTTAGAAGATTTTACATCCTGAGAATTGCACATGAATAAAAATTCTCCATGATCACTGTTATAGTGAGCTTCAAAATAATTCACTTTGGCATTATAAGAGCAAAGAAAAAAGAATTTTATTATCCTGATATTCTGCTCTTAGTTCCCTGTGAAACTGTGGAGTGGTTGACTTTAGCTGTCAGTTGAAATGAACATAAAACAGTGTATGTATGGAATGCCATCTCTTAAACCTCTGTACTGTTAGCAGATGAAGCTATGAAGAGACGCCAGAGAGAAGATCTCAGAGACTTCTTAGAAGGAAGAGATATGGGTACCTGGATGGCTCAATTGGTTAAGCGACTGCCTTCAGCTCATGATCCTAGAGTCCTGGGATTGAGTCCTGCATTGGGCTCCCTGCTTAGCGGGGAGTCTGCTTCTCACTCTGACTCTCCCCCTTCTCATGCTCTCTCTCTCAAATAAAATAAAAAAAAAAAAAAAAAGGAAGAGATATGGCAGAAACTGACCTTGCATAGGACATTAAACAAGGTTTAACACACTGACAGATTCTTAATTCATTCAACAAATAATTTAGCAGTCTGTGTTGAAATTATTTCTTACTTACCCCTTACTTGTGTTTTTATCTTTTCTATTGTGGTGGGCAAATCCTGATGGCTAGCTTGTTTTTATATGACCCATTTGCTGATTCCTGTCTTAGAGAGCCTGGAACTGTGCTTTTGTAAGAGTTTTTGAATCTTGGGGTGCCTGGGTGGCTCAGTTGGTTAAGGCTCTGCCTTTTTGGCTTGGGCCATGATCCTGGAGTCCGAGAGAGAGCCCCTTCTCAGGCTCTGTGCTCAGTCTGCTTCTCCCTCTCCTTCTGCTCCTCCCCCTGCTTGTGCTCTCTCTCTTTTAAATAAATAAAATCTTAAAAAAAAAAAAAAGAGTTTTTGAATCTTGACTCCTGAGTATAAGCTTCACTCTTACAAGTTTCTCATTTGTGGTTAACAGACTAGTGTAGCCAGGCTCCATTATGGGTGTCTGTAAAGGTGGGTAGCGGGATGCAGGTCAAAAGATCTGGAATGATTTTATGACCCCCTTTGGAACCAGCCTGTGGAGATGCTCTCTGAGAAGATACCTCAATGTGTTCTGGAAGGTTAAAAGATAAGTTTTTCAAACTAGCCCATAGAAAATACTGTGGCCTCTGGGAACCAGTATAGAACATATGAACTGTCCTGTGTGGGATACTTCACAGACTTTTTTGAAAACCTGAAATACAATGTATAGATCATAAAATTCACACTTTTAAAGTATACAAATCAGTGGTTAAAAAAATTATACTCGTAAAGTTGTGCATCCATTACTATCTAATTCCAGAACATTTTCATCACTCCCAAAGGAAACTCTGTAACCATTAGCTGTCATTCCCATTCTCTTTTCCCCTAGCCTGTTCCCTGTGAAACATCAGAGTGTTTGACTTTAGCTGTCAGGTGAAATGAACATAAAACAATGTATGTATGGAACGCCATCTCTTAAACCTCTGTACTATTAGCAGATGATGCTTGGCAACCACTAATTTACTTGTTTCTATAGATTTGCATATTCTAGATATTTCAAATAAATGAAATTATACATTATGTGGCCTTTTGTGACTGGTTTCTTTCACGTAACATAATGTTTTCAAGGTTTATCTGCATATATCAGTATGTCATTCCTTTTTGGGACTGAATAATATTTGTTGTTTAGATATACCACATTTTATTTATCTATTCATCCATGCCATTCATGATGGGCTTTTGGATGGTTGCTACTTTTTCACTATTATAGGTAATGCTGCTATAAACTATGTGTAGAAGTTTTTGTGTGGATGTTTATTTTCATTTCTCTTTGGGAATATACCTAGGAGTGGAATTGCTGGGTCAATAATAATAATTATTAATAATTATTATTAATTAATAATTAATAATGGCTATTATTCCAAAGTGTTTCTTCACAATCTAGGAAAGTATTTTTTCAACAATGGACACTGAAAACTATGAGTTAAAATTTCCTTACAATGGCAAAATGGGAAGAATAAATTTAATAATTTAATATTATCATTAAATTAATTAATGTTAATTAAAACCAGTGATTTTGATGGTTTAATTATTAATTATTAATATTTAATAATAATAATTAATAATATGGTCATTATTACTTAACTTTTTTAGGAACTGCCAAACTGTTTTCTAAAATGACTGCATCATGGGGTGCCTGGATGGCTTAGTCCATTAGAATGACTGCATCCTTTTACATTTCCATCAGCAATGTATGAAGGTTACAATTTCTCTATACCTTGCCATTACTTATTATTATCTGATCATCTACCTATCCTGGTGGTATGAAGTAGTATCTTGAGGTTTTGATTTGCATTTTCCTAAAAGCTAATGAAACTGTGTATCTTTTCATGTGCTTATTGACTACCTGTTCTCTGACTTCTGATTATGTGTTAATGTGGGTCAAACCAAAGTGGCTTAATAAAACAGCATTTTCTCCAATCTATTTCTTCTTTAAAATATTTCTTTTTCTGATCTGCCCCTCTCCCATTCCATCTTCTGTCCTATTCCCTCAACCCTTTATATATCTAGGTTTATGAAATCCTGGAGAATATAGATTTGGTTTTCCTTTCAAGTGCCAGAAGGCTCAAGCCATTCTCTTTCAGATCCATCTGAAATCCTAGAGGGTGGAAGGAGGGAGGGATAGGCAAGGGGGAAGGTACCCCTCAGGATTCTAGTCTTGTGATAACAGAGGATGGTAACAAACAACAGCTCCCTAAATAGCCCAAGCCTGGCGCTTTCTCCTCCATACCTTCAAAGCTGCCATGGCTGGTGAGGTAGTGCCTCCTGTATCAGCAGACCCAATTCTGAAGCAAATTCTAGGTCTGACCATGGGACCTTCTGAGCCAGGAATCACAGAGAGAACCATTTTGATTGTAGTAAGTGCTCCCACAGACACAATCCTCATCATGTCTTTGGGGTCCTGTGCCATCTAACTTCTTGACACAGAAGTTGGCAATGTAGTCAGTAGGAATGCCACACAATGAAGTAGTTTTTATTCTTCCATCAATTAAAGAGACACAGATACTAAAATACATCCATAGAGAAACACACGGACACAATATATGTGGACGCATAATGCATGTACAAAGAACCACCTAGAGCTTCCCTCCCCTGCAACCTAAACACTTACATCTAAATGTTCCATGGTCACATCTCTGAGGGATCTACAGGATGGATGGAGCCGCTGACAGAGAATGGTGTCTGCACCCTTGCAGAATAACATTACTCGATCTTCAGGTGTCCTCACTAAGGATAAACAAATTAAGAGAGTAACCATATAGGCCCATTGTTATAAGAACTTGTCTGGGCCATTGAGGGATAGCATGAGGCTGTTCCCATGACATTTGTTTCTGATTCTTTTAGGGGCTAGGCATTCACTGAGTGGTCACAGAGGATAAATGATGCAGTCAGTAAAGGCTGGTGGGAGTGGAAGGAGACCTTATGCAAACAGTTCTCCCATGGGTTCAATGTTATCTGGAAGACTCTGATGCAGAATCACATTTAGCTTCCCAAGTCCAAGTTCCAGATCAAGACCCATACCTACTAAGGACCAAGAATAAAGAATGACCTTCTTCCTCTTCAGTCTGAGGCTCAGATTATTTGAGAGTAAGATAGTATGAATTTCCCTTATATTGTCTGCCCCTATCTCTTACTCCAAGTTCAGGCTTTATGGGTTTATTCTCTGTTCTTATCTTGGCTTTGTGGGTTCAGACAAGCCACTATCCAGGAACACTAAAGAAGTATATGGTAGCAAGCTCCCAAAGAGAAAATATATAGGGCATGTGAAGGAGAAAGTAGGAATGGCTATGTGTTTGTATTTGAGGCATGATACCTTTGAGAAGACAGGTGAGTAGGAGAAAACGTTTGTGTGTATATAAAAGAGAAAGTCAACATGTGAATGTGTATGAAAGTCAAATAAGGGGAGAGGACTGAGTAAGAGGGGCACCTACCAATAACAGACATCCTCTTGCGTACATTGCTGAAGTCCAAAATAGCCAGCAGTTGGTAGACTTTGGTCTGACCCATTTCAACTACCATGATTGTCTCAGATGTGCGGGAACGGAACACAAAGCCAAAGTTCCTGGCAGCAGTGACAAGGGCACCTTCATCTGGGGACTGAGCCTGGTACACAAGCTTACCTGGCAGGAGAGAAGAGGGCAACCAGAGCCCACAGAGATATGCAGCTGAAGTCAACCCAGAAGTGACACCAAGGGGCTTACATAAAGATAGAGTCCAGGAGGGAACACTTTTCTTCAAAGTTCCTCACAAGTTTGGCTCTAAAAACGTAGGCTGTATACAGGTCAGTTTTTTTTCCCCTTTCCAATATTTTCAACTTATTTCACAGACTTGAGTTAGTATTATAGAGGCACATGGTACATGCAATATACACGAATGAACGAAACATAGTTCACTCTCTGATTTTGGTGGATAAAGATGCGTAAGGGGTTTGTTAAAAATGCAGGTTCCTGGGCCCTACTCAAACTTACTGAATCCAGAATCACAAAATACGGGAGGAGGGCTCAGTAGATTGAATTTTTAACAAATCTCCTGGGTGAATTTCATGCAAGTTGTTCTGCATAAACTGCTTCTATATAAGACTAGCTATACTTTGATGAATACTCCTATAAGATAGGACAATAAGGATAGAATATATAGAACAGGATAATAGGATTGATAATAATAAGACTAATGATTTAATAAAATTAAAAATATAATAATATGCTCAAAAATACAAAATATTCGGGACGCCTGGGTGGCTCAGTTGGTTAAGCAACTGCCTTTGGCTCAGGTCATGATCCCAGCGTCTTGGGATTGAGTCCCGCATCGGGCTCCTTGCTCCGCAGGGAGCCTGCTCCTCTCTCTGCCTCTGCCTGCCTCTCTGCCTGCTTGTGTTCTCTCTCTGTTAAATGAATAAATAAAAATCTTTAAAAAAAATACAAAATATTCATGTAAATGAGTACTGTCACCTTTGAAACTTTCACCCTGGGAAGCTTAATGATTCACTCTGTTGAATCAGTCTGTCAAACTTATATTACTCAAGACATTTCTGTAACTCCTCTTGAATTTTTTTACAGCAGAGTAAAATAAAATTTATTCTTTCCCATTTTGCCATTGTAAGGAAATTTTAACTCATAGTTTTTAGTGTCCATTGTTGAAAAAATACTTTCCTAGATTGTGAATAAACACCTCGGAAAATAAACAACAAAAACCCTTGAGGGGTGCCTGGGTTGCTCAGTTCATTAAGCATCTGCCTTTGGCTTAGGTCATGATCCTGGGGTCCTGGGATGGAGTCCTGCATTGGCCTCTCTGCTCAGTGAAGGGCCTGCTTCTCCCTCTCTCTCTGCTCCTCCTCCTGCTTGTGTGCCCATGCGCTCTCTCTCAAATAAATAAAATCTTAAAAAAACAAAAACAAAAACAAACAAACAGAAAAAACCCCTGAATTCAATCCTAAGTTGCGACATGTATTATTTTTTTCTCATCACAAACTACTGTAGTCTAATAACTGGTTCAAGTTATTTTGGTCAGAGAGAGAATGGAACAAAAAACTGCAGTGATGAATGCAAACACTATAGCACTGAAAAATGCTAACTTCTCTTTTAAAATATCACCACAACCTGAGGTATATTTTGGATTATTTCTCTTCTGAAGGTCAATTTGATTTTTTTATTGTGTTACGTTGATTTGATTTTTTTTTTCGTTGATTTGATTTTTAAAAACAGTTATGTATCATCAGAGTCTTATACTTGTGAATAAGGCCCATGGGACATACAATTTTAGGTCAGATATAAGATGTATCTGTGGGACAGTAAGACTATTTTCTTGTTGCCTACCTTGTCACTTAAGGCAATAAACAAAAACAATTCCAAATATGCTTCAAGTAACAGCAACTTGTTAGAATGTCAGGTCTGGAGATACCTGTGGTGGGGCAAGATCTCATAGAATGAGGTTTGGGTTCTTTTTTTTAAATTATTATTTTTATTTTTAAATTTTTTTGTGGTGGGCAGCAAAGTTTATTGAGAGTACAAAGCTCCTGAAGAGGGAGGGAACCAGAGAGGGTTGCCTGAGATTTGGGTTCTTTTTTTAAAAGATTTTGTTTATTTATTTGACAGAGAGAGACAGCGAGAGAGGGAACACAAGCAGGGGGTAGTGGGAGAGCGAGAAGCATTCTTCCCGCCGAGCAGGGAGCCCTCGATGCAGGGTTCAATCCCAGGACCCTGGGATCATGACCTGAGCCAAAGGCAGATGCTTAATGACTGAGCCATCAGGTGCCCCAGGTACCTTGATTTTTAAAGGATATGACTGATTTGGTTGTCTAAATTCTTGTTTGTTACAAAAAAAAAAAAAAAAAGTCTTTTTATTTTATTTTTTTTTTTAAGTAGGCTCCATGCCCAGTGTGGAACCCAATGTGGGGCCTCAACCCACAACCCTGAGATCAATACCGGAGCCAAGACCAAGAGTCAGATGCTCAATCGACTGAGCCACCCAAACGACCCAAAAGCCTTCCTAATTTTTAATCAGTCATTTCTCATTCATTGTTTCTAAAAGAGGTTTAAGTAAATTATGTCATAGTCATATTTGATTACTAAAGAAACTAGGATACCGTGAAATTGTGAAGCAACAAGACAATAACTCAACTCATCCTTCAGGAATTTTTGTCAGAGATAATGGGACTGATCTTGGGGGACAATTCAGATAGACTGTGACAGAACATTGCTGAAACTCAAGATCAGAAGCTCCCTAGATAGCATCAAGTTTGAACCCTATCCAATGACTGAATCTTCTTTATGACTAAGAGGTTGTCTTCTACTTGAATATCTCCAGTGACTAGAAGCTCACTAGTTGCCTATCCATCCCATTGCTAGACAATGCTCCCTATTAGAAAGCTCTTAGATTAAGCCATTACAAATGATATTAAACCAAGCCCACCTAGATTCTAAGACATATTCTCAGTCAATGAGTCTTCAGGCCCCGCCTCACCTTCCACTTTCTCTTCTGAAATCACAGTATGACACAATGAGAGTGAGAGGAAAAATAAGTGCACCCAGCGATCTCCATTTTTCACTGCTTCCACCAGAGTCTCGTCATAAAATGAAAACTTAGGATCAGCCAGTTTGTTGTAAGAGAAGTCGACCTTTTCTGTTTCCTAGAACATATAAGCCAGAACAAACTTCTCAGTGGCAGCCTGACACTTTACAGAAGGTCTATTTGGGGACAACTTCTGGAATGGGATGAGAACTCTTAGGAGGAGGATGGAAAAAGAAAATCAAGATAAACGGAGGAGACTCTGTGCTGGTTTCTAAGGCTTTTCTAGCTCTGACTTGGACCATATATTCACTTGGGCCAGAAAAGATTCATCCCACAGGAGACAAACTGAGTGCTAGTTGTCAGACCCTTCTTGTTCCCTTTCTTCCCCAGCTACCCTGAATGATCAATGGCCATCTTTAGGCGCTACTCTTCCAAGTCCCAAATCCATGATAATCAAACCTGAGGATATGAGGGGGTAACTGCTCCATAATAGTAAATGGTATCTGGAAAAAGTTTTGTCTCTGGCTGCCCTCTGTCTGATTTTGGGGGCTGGGAAGGGAACTTAGCCCTCAGTACAGTGATATCACTGTGTTGTACTACTTCTATCTAACCCCACAGGTGGCTAGAGAGGAATACTGCAAGATAGAGGCAAGGCTGTATAACAAGAAAGCTTCAGTACATACCTGTTGATCACAGACTTAATTTTGAGCCATTTTACTTGACCTGTCAGCATACCTGGTTCCTTCCTGCCTCTAACCCTCATGGACCTGATATTCACCAACATTCTACTGGTTCCTTTAGATATGGACTTTCATTAAGCATTTCAGCTAGGCTTTTAGTGACCATCTTGGGTAAACATGGCTCAGTTTGGCCGTGAGACTCTATTGTCCCCATCCTGGAGTGTCATGTTAATAACAAACTTCTCTAGCCCATACCAGAACTCTCAAGGATATTTCTCCAGTTCTTTGTGGTTGCAGTTCTACCTGTGCTGGGTTCCAGTATGTCCAGTATAGACATAACTGTCCTGGTTGGTGCTATGTCTGGAAAAGGGACATTTGTAGTAAGCTATATTGGCTCTTTTCTTTTTCTTTTTAAATATTTATTTATTTATAGAATATTTTTTAAAGATTTTATTTATTTATTTGACAGAAAGAGAGAGATCATAAGTAGGCAGAGAGTCAGGCAGAGAGAGACGGGGAAGCAGGCTCCTCGCTGAGCAGAGATCCCGATGTGGGGCTCGATCCCAGTACCCTGAGATCACGACCTGAGCTGGAGGCAGAGGCTTTAACCCACTGAGCCACGCAGGTGTCCCCCCCTTTTTTTTAAATTTGATTTATTTACTAAAGAGAGAGTGAGTGAAAGAGAGAGACAAGGAGCAGAGAGAGAGGGAAAGCAGACTCCTTGCTGAGTGGGGAACCCAAAGTGGGGCTTGACTGTGGGACTCTGGGATCATGACCTGAACCAAAGCTTAACTGACTGAGCTACCCAGGTGCTCTTTCCTATGTCCCATCTAGAAGGAGTTTTGTCATAGCAGTGAGGAAGTATGGTCAGGTCCAGAACCAAGCCCCAGACCTGGCCAACCACAGAATTGTGCGCTCTGGGAAGTTTGTGGTTTCAGTAATTTAAGATAATTCACTATGTAGCATCTCTTGAGGCTTTTCTAGAATGGGGCTCTTACACTTGCACACTCTGAAACTGGAAGCTGGTGAGTGATAACAGAAAAGTTGGAGAAGTAGGCATGAGGTAGATCCTCCACTAGCATCTTATACGCAATAGGGAGTCATAGCAATTTTTTTTTCTGGAAGTGACATAAATAGATTTGTGTTGGAGAAAGTCCTCTGGTAGCAGCATGGAGAATATACTGGAACTAGCAAGATGAGAAGCAGGGAGACCAGTTAGGAGGCCATTCAGTAATTCACAAGATAAATGATGTAGTAACAATAAACATTAAATTAAGGGAATGGCTTGAAAATATAGGGAGCTAGAACTGATACATGATATGTGGGGTGACAGAAGAAAAAGTAAAGAGTAATTTTATATTTCCTAACTGGGGCCCTGGATAGATGATAAGACCATTCACTGGGATGGGATACCTGCCAGAGGATATTTTTTACAGGCTGAAATGGAGATACCTGAAGAACTTACAGGTAGTAACAAAAACAGGCATATATAGTTTGAAGCTTAGGTAAGAGATCTGAGCTATTTTCTAATCCCCCTTTCCAGACAAGTAATGCTAGAGAACATTAGACCTGGCTCGATACAGGAGTGAGGCAGGGTAGGCTTGGAGCTGCAGTACAGCATGATCTGAGAGGCAGCATTCATGGAAAATTCTGAAACTGAAAGCCAAACAACCAGTTAAATAAGGTGGAAAGGCAAATCCAGGTACTAGATGAAAGGATGGAAACTGGGGATTTCAGGTGAGAGGAAGGGGATTCAAAATGGAGGGTAGAAGTGGTAACTCAGTAAACTCCTTAAGACGCCATGACATAGTTATAGTTTCTATAAAATATCTTTAGTCTTGGTCATGGGTGGGAGGGAGCAAGAAAGGATTCCTTGGATAGATGGATTTGGAGGTCATCACTAAGTAGGTGATAGTTAAAGCCATGTAAATACATGAGATTTTTCAGGGAGACTACACAGATGGGGAAGAGGTTCAATAAGAGAGCCTTCGAGAACATCAGCCCATAGGGCTGGCCCTATGGCCAAGTTGATGAGAAAAAACAATTAGACAGGAAGAAAAAACAAGAAGAGAGTTATTTAACAGAAGCCAATGGACAAGAAAACTTTAAGAAAAAGTGGAGTTTAAGTGTTAAAATCTGCAGAGAAGTTGGGAAAGGACTTAACAGCAAGGTAGTCATTAGTGACCTTGGCTTGGATAGTTTCAGTGGATATGCAAGGACAGAATCTGACTACAGAAAGTAGACTGAAGAATGAAAGGAAGGTGAGGAGTTAGAGACCTCTGTAATTGCCTGTTTACTTATAGGGTTCCTCCTCGAGTCTGACAACTCTCCGAAGGTAGGGGACATGTCTCTTTTGTTTTTCTCCAATCTTTAGCATTTATTCAAAGTCTGACATATGGTTGATACTCAGTATTTTGGACTAATGGAGACAGATAATGGCTAGAGGATAATGCAAGAATGGTTCTAAGTACTTTTTAAAAAAAAGTACTTAGAACCATTTTAAAAAAAATGAATAAAAATAAGATATAAAATTTTATTTTTAGTGGTTACCTCTGGCTAATGGGCTAAGGGTTATTTTACTATTTTATTTATTTTAACTATGTATTTTATTTTATTTTAAATTAATACTCTTAATTTTTAAAATTCTTTTAATTTCTAATTTTTATTTATTTATTTATTAAAAAATATTTTATTTATTTATTTGACAGAGAGAT
>CM052813.1:48730573-48763550 GCA_028533885.1 Nasua narica | reverse complement strand
TCTGGCTAATGGGCTAAGGGTTATTTTACTATTTTATTTATTTTAACTATGTATTTTATTTTATTTTAAATTAATACTCTTAATTTTTAAAATTCTTTTAATTTCTAATTTTTATTTATTTATTTATTAAAAAATATTTTATTTATTTATTTGACAGAGAGATAGTGAGAGAGCACAAGTAAGCAGAGTGGCAGGCAGAGGGACAGAGAGAGAAGCAGGCTCTCCGCTGAGCAGGGAGCCCGATGTGGGACTCAATCCCAGGGCCCTGGAACCATGACCTGAGCCGAAGGCAGCCGCTTAACCAACTGAGCCACTCAGGTGCCCCTCTAATTTTTATTTTTAAAGATTTTATTCATTTATTTGACACAGAGAGAGAAAGCACAAGCAGGGAGATTGGGAGAGGGAGAAACAGACTCCCTGCTGAGCAGAGAGCCTGATGTGGGACTCAATCCCGACCCTAGGATCATGACCTGAGCCGAAGGCAGATGCCTAACCGACTGAGCCACCCGGGTGCCTAATACTCTTTTTTTTTAGAACAGTCTTAGGTTTACAGAAAAATTAAGTAGATGTACAGGAAGTTCCCATATACTCTCTCTCCCTCCTTTCTACTCTGGTTTCCTCTATTAACAAACATCTCACATTAGTGTAGTACATTTGTTACAATCGATGATCCAATGTTGATACATTATTATGAACTAAAGTCTATAGTTTACACTAGAATTCATTCTGCATTGTACAGTTCTATGGGTTTTGAAACATGCATATTGTAATGCATCCACCATGACATGTAATGAATCCTACATGACACCATGACATGTAATGAATCCATTCATGACACCATGAATCCACCTAAAAATCTCCTGTGCTCCACTGCTTCATCTCTCTCTCCACCTCTTCCCAAACCCCTGGCAACCACTGATCTTTTTACTGTCTTTACCGTTTTGACTTTTCCAGAATGTCATATAGTTGGAATCATACAGTATATGCCTTTTCAGATTGGCTTCTTTCACTTAGCAATATGCATTGAAAGTTCTTCCTTGGGGCGCCTGGGTGGCTCAGTTGTTAAGCATCTGTCTTTGGCTCAAGTCATGGTCCCAGGGTCCTGGGATTGGGCTGAATTGGGCTCTGTGCTCAGCGGGGGGCCTGCTTCTCCCTCTCCCACTCGCCCTGCTTGTGTTCCCTCTCTCCTGCTGCTTGTGTTCTCCCACTCCCCTGCTTGTGTCTCTCTTGGTCAAATAGATAAATAAAATCTTAAAAAAAAAAAAACTTCTGGGGCGCCTGGGTGGCTCAGTGGTTTAGGCCTCTGCCTTAGGCTCAGGTCATGATCTCGGGGTCCTGGGATCGAGCCCCACATTGGGTTCTCTGCTCATCAGGGAGCCTGCTTCCCCCTTCTCCCTCTGCCTGCCTCTCTGCCTACTTGTGATCTCTCTCTCTCTCTGACAAATAAATAAATAAAATCTTTAAAAAAAAAAACCAAAAAACTTCTTTCTTGGGGTACCTGGGGGGCTCAGTCAGTTAAGCGTCTGCCTTCCGGCTCAGGTCTGATCTCAGGGTCCTGGGATCAACCCTGCCTCAGTTCCCTGCTCAGTGGGAAGTCTGTTTCTACCTCTCCCTCCATCCGTTTGTACTCTCTCTCTCTAATAAATAAATATAATCTTTTTTAAAAAAAGTTCTTCCGTGTGTGTGTGTGTGTGTGCACGTGGCTTGATAGCTCATTTCTTTTACTGCTGCATTATATTCCATTATATGAAAGTATTAAGTATTTTTTAATTTTTTTATTTATTTTTCTTTTAAAAAATTATTATTATTATTATTTTAAAGATTTTATTCATTTATTTGACAGAGAAAGATCACAAATAGGCAGAGAGGCAGGCAGAGAGAGAAGGGGAAGCAGGCTCCCCGTCGAGCAGAGAGCCCAATGCAGGGCTCGATCCCAGGACCCTAAGATCATGACCTGAGCCGAAGGCAGAGGCTTCAACCCACTGAGCCACCCAGGTGCCCCAAAATTATTATTATTTTTTAAGATTTTATTTATTTGTCAGAGAGAGAGAGAGCGCACAAGCAGGCAAAGTGGCAGGCAGAGGCAGAGGGAGAAGCAGGCCCCCTGCTGAGCAAGGAGCCTGATATGGGACTCAATTCCATGATCCTGGGATCATGACCTGAGCCGAAGGCAGCAGCTAAACCAACTGAGCCACCCAGGCGTCCCTTAGGTATTTTTTTTTAAAGAAAGGGAAAATTTGAGTAGAGGGGAAGGAATCACATAAGATTAAGTTTCAGATATTAAGAAAGAGAGCACAGGATTGACTAAGGTTCCTGAAGAAGTAGGAAGAATATGAAAAAAAAAAGAATTTTTATATACTTTGGTGGGATTATAAATTGATACAATCTATCTAGAGAGCAATATGGCAATATTAAATGCATTAAAAATGTGGTTACTCTTTGGCCAGCTTGTATTCCCTATAAGCTAAACTTTGTTTATATTGCCAAGGTCATTACCAGAGTGCCTGGAAGAGGACTGAAGGCAAAAAAAAAAAAAAAAGGTTCTTTTTTTGATATATGATATATAGATATATAGATATGAGGCAGTAGTTGGGAGCTGGAGTTAGCTATTTGGTACGTAAGTCAAGTGGCTAAGGGTTTGGAATTGGTTGTAGAAGGAAAAGGATAGGGTGAAGAGTACCATGAAGGTAACAGAGAAAGCCCTATGAAGGAATGCTTAAAATCAAATCCATAAACAAAAGCTGAGATCTAATACAGGAAAATAGTCAAAATGAACCAGTTAGAATTTGGAAGAATGAATAGGAAGATATTTTTATAATTGTGTGGGTTAGGACTATTGAGTATGTCACAAATACTAAAGCTATAAAGGAAAAAGACTGACAGATTTGATCACACACATTAGAAACTTCTCCTTCTCAGTAAAGTAAATAAACTTCTCAGAAAAAAATTATAAACAAAAGCCAAAAGACAAAAATGGGGAAAGTAACTGTAATGTATATGCCAAAGGAAGAGTTTGTATTTTTCCTATATAAAGAGTGCTTTCAAATAAGAAAAAAAGGGCAAAGAGTACAAACAGGCAACACATGAAATAATTATAAATAGGAAATAAAGCAGGAAGGGGAAGGAAAAATAAGCACATAAAAATGACTCAATCTGGGGCGCCTGGGTGGCGCAGTTGGTTAAGCAACTGCCTTCGGCTCAGGTCATGGTCCCGGAGTCCCGGGATCGGGTCCCACATAGGGCTCCCAGCTCCATGGGGAGTCTGCTTCTCACTCTGACCTTCTCCCTTCTCATGCTCTCTCTCACTCTCTCTCTTTCCTAATAAATAAATAAATAAAATCTTTTAAAAAAAAAAAAGTTTAAAAATGACTCAATCTGGGGCGTCTGGGTGGCTCAGTGGGCTAAAGTCTCTGCCTTCCGCTCAGGTCATGATCTCAGGGTCCTGGGATAGAGCCCCTCATTGGGCTCTCTGCTTAGCAGGGAGCCTGCTTCCCCCCCTCTTTCTGCCTGCTTCTGCCTATTTGTGATCTCTCTTTCTGTCAAATAAAACCAACCAACCAACCAACCAACAAATAAATAAAATGACTCAATCTGATTAGTAATCAGAGGAAGGTAAATTACACGAGATGCCATTTTTTACCAATTAAATTTCTAAAGATTAAAAGATGATTAATACCCAGTACTGACAAGGATATGGGAAAAAAGAATTCTCATGTACTTTGGTGGGATTATAAATTGATGTAATCTATCTAGAAAGCAATATGGCAATATTAATGCATTTAAATGTGGCTACTTTCTGACCAGCCAATTTTAGTTCTAGGACTTTATTCTAAGGAAATAATTATCAGAAGAAGAGACAAGAATGTATGTACCAGGCTGCTTACCACAATGTTATTTATAATAGCAAAAAGAAATGGAATAAAAATAGGGGATTGGTTAAATAAATTAAGGTACACCAATACTACTGAATATGCTACTCATTCAAAATGATGATGTAGACCCATTCATGTTTATCATGAGATCTCGATGTATATGTGTGTGCATATACACACATGAAAAATATCTGAAAGAGTATATCCCTAAATTTTACATTGGTTTTCTACAAGGGATTGAGTGACTGTCACTTTCTTCTTCATACATTTCTGTATTGTTTGGACTTTTTTTTTTTAGTGAGCATAGATTATTTTTTAAACATAAAGAAACAAGAAAGTTATTTTAATTTTAAAAAAGATTTAAAAAAAGAATTAATCAACAAATGGGAGTTTGAGCTATAAAATATGAGTACTGAAAATGCAAGGAACTCTTGGGATGCCTGGGTGGCTCAGGAAGGTAAGTGTCTGCCTTTGGTTCAGGTAATGATCCCAGGCTCCCCGCTTAGCAGGGAGCCTGCTTCTCCCTCCACCCCCTGCTTGTGTTCTCTATCTCACGAATAAATAAAATCTTTAAAAATCTTTAAAATCCTAAAAAAATAAAAATAAAACTACAAACCCAAATCCTCTCAAATAAACATAGGCCATTTATACAATGCTTTCTGATATTATGGGGCCAATGAAAGCTTTAGTATTTCAGGAGCTAAGGGACTCCCAATTTGTGTCCAAGATGCTGCTATGCAGCACAGCCTCAGCTCCCACATGCATTTCACAGGGAGCTGCAATCACTCACCTCAGAGACTTCTACCCTCTGTCCATTCTTGTCATAGCTACAACCTGTTGGTAAGGAAACAGAGCAGAGACTTGGCAAGGGTTTTATTTAATTTATTTATTTGACAGAGAGAGAGACAGCGGGAGAGGGAACACAGCAGGTGGAGTGGGAGAGGAAGCAGGCTTCCTGCTGAGCAGGGACCTGACGCAGGGCTCTATCCCAGGACCCCGGGATCATGACCTGAGCCAAAGGCAGACGCTTAACAACTGAGCCACCCAGGCGCCCCTTGGCAAGGATTTTAGAGAAAAGTTTAAATTTTTTTGTTGTGATAAAATACATGTAACATAAAATGTTAACTATTATTTAGTGTACAATTCAGTGGCATTAATTATGTTTTAATTACGTTCCTTTGATGGCTTCTCTCAAGACTACTTATTGGTCTGAAGGGGAACCAGGAGATTAGCAGCTTCATCAACATGCTGGTTTCTCTGTCTGATTTAATATGAGTGAATTGACACTCTCAAGACATCGGGAATACCTTGAGGACAGAGATTAGGTCTTGTACATATTGGTATTTCCAATGTCCAAAACAATGGATTACCTCTAAAAGGTGTTAAATAAATGCTTTTTGGTAAGCAACTAAATGGAGTCAGGGATCTTTGCCTAGAGAATAGAGAAGGCTGGAGAATAAGAGATAAATGTGAATTTCAGAGGTATATAGATTTAGAGGGAGATTACTCTTGGAAACAATTTGCAAGGTAGAATTTCCCTAAGACTCAGGGAAAGCAGGAAGGCATGCATACCATAGATTATCCCATTAATAGAACACTTATTGAAAATCATGATGTTCTGAGTCAGGGTTCCGGTTTTGTCAGAGAACACGTATTTGACCTGGCCAAGTTCCTCATTAAGGGTGGTGGTCCGTGCCTGTGCTGGTATGTTCTTCGGTGCATAATACATCTTCCGATCCCAGTTGATATAGCAACTGTTGCCCAATCTTATTATCTCAACACTATGAAGAAAGAAGAAAAGAAGGGTCCTGGGTCAGAAAAGATCAAATACATCATCCTAGTTTCCTTCTTAACAGTTCTATGATAGGTCAGGGTGAGCACCTGAAAATCAGAGAATCTTCCTTGAGAACGTACAGTGGATTTTGAAGGACTCTTCCCACCAGCCAAACCCAATGTAATTCTGATTTTGACCATAATCATTCAGGGCTTTACCACCTGAGACATACTTGATTAATTCTGCTGAGGCATAATCCCTTTTCATTCTTCTTCCAAAACGTACCCAGGAAAAGTAAAATATTTTGAATTTCTGCAGTAATGCAAAGCCTGACAGAATTAAGAACTAACTAATAAAAGTCTGCCTAGGTTTAATTAGAGGATTACTGTGGCTGTCATGTAAATTCACTGGTGAGGAAGAGAGAGAAACTTGAAACACTCAGAAGCTTCTTCGTTTCATAAGAAGGGAAGGATATGTGAAAATCAGAAACAGCTTATAGAAGCTAACCTGATAAATTTTCTGGCAGACCCAATCTGCCTGTGGGATAGCTTCTCCCTCACCCCCAACCCTAATAGTGTCCTCTTTACTTTATCTGAATTTTTCCTATTTCCTTTGTCACGTTTCTCTTCTATTTCAAATAAGGTACATTATAGATTCCTTATGGTTAACAAGCACCTCCATTTGAAAACAGAAAAATTTTTAAAAAAATTTTTAAAGGATTTTATTTATTTGACAGAGAGAGAGAGAGATCACAAGTAGGCAGAGAGAAGGCAGAGAGAGAGGCTCCCTGCAGAGCAGAGAGCCCAATGCGGGGCTCAATCCCAGGACCCTGAGATCAGGACCTGAGCCAATGGCAGAGGCTTTTACCCAATGAGCCACCCAGGCGCCCCAAAACAGAGGATTCTTTTTTTATTTTTTATAGATTTTTATTTATTTACTAGAGAGAGAGAGAGAGAGAGACTGAGAATGAGAAGGGAGAAGGTGAGAGGGAGAAGCAGGCTTCCCGCAGAGCCGGGAGTCCGATATGGGACTCGATCCCGGGACTTCGGGATCATGACCTGAGCCGAAGGCAGTTGCTCAACCAACTGAGCCACCCAGGCGCCCAAAACAGAAGATTCTTAAGGGGCCTCCTTTCTGCCATCATTCATGCTTAATGTGTGTTAGTTTCAATTGCTTCTAAGAAACAGCTGCACTGAGCAATGTGGATTTTTTTTTTTTTATTTCAGGTGAGGTGGGAGGGTTCTAGCCCACATTATTGACTACTAGACCTCATGCATTGACTCTTGATCCCTCCGTTCCTTTGCCATACTAACCAACACAGCAATTTCTCTAAACCCAAACATTTAGTCATATTATTTCTATCCTTAGAAAGGTCTTTCCTGCTTCTAGGATAAAATCCAAACTGCTTGGCCTGGCAGTTAAGGTTCTCTTGGAACTGATACTAAATTACCATCCAACACTTCACCCTAGGCTACTCACTGTTCTGACCAGATCAAGCTTTTTAAAAACACCAAACCTTCATACAAGCTGATCTTTCTGTTTGCAATATTGTTTTGCTATTTTGTACTTGGTGAATTCTACTCTTTTCTCAAATATCAGTTTGATTATTTTTTTTTAAATCCCCAAGGTTCTCCAGGTAGAATCAACCCATTCCTTTTCTAGTCTCTCATAGCATTCTCATATCTATTACATCATTTTCCATATTGTACCATAATTATTTAAGTATCTGTTTCCATGGCTATGTTATAAGCCTGTCTAGAGAAACAGCTATCTTGTTATTCATGCTTCTATTTCTAGTACCTATTATAGTGCTTGGCATGTAGTAGGTGCTCAACAAATATTAAGTTAATAAGATAATTTTGTCACGGTGCTTTTCAGGTTGGAATGTCACAGTGCAGGGTTTAGGAAACTTGGAAAGAAGGATACAAAAATGTGTCTGGGTGAGTATGTGTGAAAGGGGATGATGAAAAACAGAAAAAGGAGATCATAGTAATAATTTATTTTATCTATTTCAAATTTTTGTTCATGCAAAGGAGGAGGAAACACCCTTTTGTTTGCCAACTTTTAGAAACCCGAACTTAGATCATAATTATACCCATCTCCCATTTGCCACATTATTCTAATTATTGCATGTGTTTATATGTCTTAGTCTTTTTTTTTTTTTTAAAGATTTCATTTATTTGACAGAGAGAGACACAGTGAGAGAGGGAACACAAGCAGGGGGAGTGAGAGAGGGGAGTGGGAGAGGGAGAAGCAGGGTCCCCATGGAGCAAGGAGCCTGATGCAGGGCTTGATCCCAGGACCCTGGGACCATGACCTGAGCCAAAGGCAGATGCTTAATGACTAAGTCACCCAGGTGCCCCTAGTCATTTACATCATAAGCCATTTGAGGGTAGGGATGATTTTCTTTTTGTATAACTCACATAGTATCTAGCACAGTACTCTGGATATAGAAAGCACTTACACAATCTCTAGACGTTTTCTTTTAACACTTGGACAAGAAGTTTGGCAGTTTCTTACCTTTTTTTTTTTTTTTTTAAGATTTATTTATTTATTTGAGAGAGAGAGAGAGCAAGAGCAAGCACAAACAGGAGGGACTGAGAGGAAGAGTGGGGGAGAGAAACCCAAGGGTACTCTGTGTTGAGTGCGGAGCCGGATGTGGGGCTCAATCTCGGGACCCTGAAATCATAACCTGAGCTGAAACCAAGTTCGTCACTTAACTGACTGTGCCACCCAGGCACCCCTATTTCTAGACATTTCTCAGAGTGTTTTGTACACAGGGCACTGTGAGAAGTAAAGAGTTAAAGAGCACACAACCTATGTTTTCTAAACATTTACACTCTATTTGGGGAGTTAAGCAGGAAGTATAAAGTCAGTTCCTCCCTCTATAACGCAAAGTGGTCAAAAAAGCCTACCTGACATAAAGAGAAATGGGCACCATAGTGTTGAGAATAATGAAGTAGGACCAGAATGTGAGGACGGCAGAGACAACTGATGAGGACACATATTCTTTCCATGGCAGAAAATCCTGGAAGTAGTAGCCTTTCTTGTTCTCCCAAATGCCATGCCCAACTGCTAGGATAAAACATATGCTGCCTAAAAACAGGAAAATCTGAAAATCAAAAAAAGAATTAACATTTCATCCAAGGCATGTGCTGCTTCAGTTCTACCTTTTGGAGATTTATCTCTCAACAAACTTCTCTCTGTTCTTGGAGGTCAGGGGGACCCTATAGTTCATAGGCTCTAATCAGTACTACACAGGACAGAAAAAAAGCCCAGCAGGAGTCATCCTTGGGATTTTGAAGGGAAGTAAAAGTAACTAAACTATACTAAATACTAATTAAGTATCAGGAACTGTGCTAAGTACTTTACATACATTACTTTATTTAATATTTATAAAACCTCTTTTTTAGTAATAGATAAGGAGCTTGATATTAAGAGTAGGTAAAGTATTTTTCCTCAAGTCACTTCGCTGCTAACGAGCACGGAATCCAATGTGAGGCTCAATCTCATGACCCTGAGATCATGACCTAAGAAAAAACCAAGAGTCAGCGGCTTAATTGATTGAATCATCCAGGTGCCCCTAAAGATGATACATTTTTATCAAAGATTATGGTTCCAAATTATCTCAACCTGCCATCAGGTTGAGAGAGAAAAGGGCATAGAGGGTCAAGGAAGCAAAAAAGACAAATTTGAGAATGATGTTTAGAAAGGAAGTTTGGGAAGAGGAGATAATCTTCCTGAACTCATTTTACAAGGCCAGCATGACCCTGGTACCAAAGCCAGACAAGGACACTACAAGAGAAGAAAACAATAAGCCAATATCCTTGACGAATATAGATGCAAAACTTCTCAGCAAAATACTAGCAAACCAAATTCAAACACATTTAAAGGATCAAACACTGTGATCAATTGGGATTTAGACACTAATGAAAGAAAGTGAAGACACAAATAAATGGAAAATCCTATGTTCATGGATTGGAACAATAAACTTTGTTAAATGTCTATACTACCCAAAGCTATCTATAGAGTCAATGTAATCCCTATCAAGAGTCCAATGGCATTTTTTTTTTTTTGCAGAAATAGAAAAAATAATCCTAAAATTTCTATGGAATCCTAAAAAACCAAAGTAATCTTGAGAAAGAAAAACAAAAGAAAGAAAACAAAGCTGGATGCATAACATGTTCTCATTTCAAACTATATTACAAAGCTATACTAATCAAAATAGTATAGGTGGCCCAGTAGGTTAAACAGTTACCTTTGGCTTGGGTCATGATCCCAGTGTCCCTTGATCGAGCCCTACATGGGGCTCCTTGCTCAGTGGGAAGCCTGCTTCTCCCCTGCCTGCTGCTCCCTCTGCTTGTGCTTGCTCTCCACTGCCCCGCCGTGTCAAACAAAAAACAAAAAACAACAGTATGATACTGGAATAAACACAGACATATCACCAACGGAACAGAATCAAGAGTCCAGAAATAAACCCATGCACATAAGGCCAACTCATACTGAACAAGGGAGGCAAGAATACTCAATGAAGAAAAGACAGACTCTTTTAAATGGTGTTGGAAAATCTAGACAATCATTTGCAAAAGAATGAAACTGAATCCTTATCTTATACCTCTCACAAAAATTTACTCAAAATGGATTAAAGACTTAAATGTAAGACCTGAAACCATAAAATTCCTAGGAAAAATAACAGAGAAAAAGCTCTCTGACAGCACTCTGGCAATGATTTTATGGATGCAACAACCAAAAAGCACAAGCAACAAAAGCAAAAAAATAAGTGGGATTACATCAAAATAAAGTCTTCTGCACAACAAAAGAAATGACCAACAAATAAAAAGGCAATCTCTGGAATGAAAGAAGATATTTGCAAATCATATATCTGATAAGAGGTTAATATCCAAAATACGTATGGAAGTGATGCAATGCAACAGCAAATAGCAAAATAGCAAATAATTCGATTAAATAAAGTGCAAAGGACCTAAAGAGATAATAGGTTTCTTTTTTAAATTAAAATTTCTTTTACGATTTTATTTATTTATTTGAGAGAAAGAGAGTATGCACACACAAGTGGGGGTGGGGAGGAGCAGATGGAGAGGGAGAAGCAGACTTCCCACTAAGCAGAGAGCTGGACATGGGGCTCCATTCCAGGACCCTGAGATCATGACCTGAGCTGAAGGTAGCTGCCTAACCGACTGAGCCATCCAGGGTCCCCAGTAATAGGTTTCAAATATTTATTTCATATTTAGATTTCAAATGCCCAAAAGCTATGTGAAAAGATACTCAACATCACTAATTATCAGGGAAATGCAAATCAAAACCACAATGAGATGTCACCTTAGAAAGGCTCTAACCAAAGAATGTTAAAATCGCTGTAAAAAAAAAAAAGAGATAACACATACTGGGGGGATGTACACTGTTGATGGGAAAGTAAATTGGTACAGTCGCTATGAAAACAGTACGGATGCTCCTGAGAAAATTAAAACTAGAACTACCATATGATTTAGTAATTCTACTTCTGAGTATATATCTGAAGGAAATTATATTACTATCTTGAGGAGTTATCTGTACCCCCATGTTCACTGTGCCATTATTTACAAAAGCCAAGACATGGAAATCACCTAAGCATCTACTGACAGATGAATGGACAAAGATAATGTCACACACACACACACACACACACACACACACACACTGGAATATTAGCCATAAAAAAGAAGAAAATTCTATTTGTGACAACATGGATGAACCATGATGGCATTATGCTAAGTGAAGTAAGTCAGAGAAAGACAAATACTCTGATACTCTATATGTGGAATTTAAAACAAAAAAAAGTCCCCCAAAAATAGACAGCAGATTGGTGGTTGCCAGGGGCCAAGGGTAGGTGAGGAGGAGCAGTGTGAAGATGGTCAAAGAGTACAAAGTTCCAGTTATAAGATATTTAAGTTCTGGAGATGTAATGAGCATGGTGACTAGGCCTAATAATCTTGTATTATATATTTGAAAGTCCCCGAGAGAGTAGATCTTAAAAGTTCTTACCACCAAACTAACAAACAAAAGAACTGTAACTCTGTGAGGTGATGGATGAGTTAACTATCCTTATTGTGGTAATGACTTCATTATATGTTTGACATATGCATAGATCAATATCAAATCACTGTACAGTACACCTTAAACTTCTATAATGCTATATGTCAATTATATCTTAAAGATGAAAAAAGTAAAAAAAATTTTATATGAATGGAATCATGTATGTTCTTTTTTTGATAGCTTCTTTTGATCAGCATAATTATTTTGGGATTCATTTATGTTTTTGCATCTACCAGTAGTTTATTTATTTTTATTGCTGAGTAGTGTTCTATTGTATGGATACTGCACGATTTGTTTACTAATTTGTTGGACATTTGAGTTTTTCCAGTTTATGGCTATTGCATACAGCTATACCAAACACATGTATACAAGATTTTGCATAGATATATGCTTTCATTTCCTTAGTAAATATCTAGAAATGGAATTGCTGGATCCTACAGTAAATTTACATTTAACTTTTTAGGAAATTGCCAAATGCTTTCCAAAGTGGTTGTACAATTTATGTTCCACTTACATTAGTACCTTTAGAGCATGACATGTACCGTTAGAGCAGACAGGTATGATGTTACTGTTGAACCATTTCTAAGTCTTCACAATGGTCTTCATACCTGTGCCCTTTGCCACAAAGTGTAACTAGCTCAAAAGAACACATTCCCCTTGCTAGATGACTGGAGTTCTCATCTTTGAGTCACTGATGGGAAAAGTGTTTGTTTTTGATGGGAAAGTCTTTGAAGACAAGGGAATAAAAGGCAGGAGTACATCTAACTGAGACCATTCTCATAAAATGAGATCTTAAAAAACTTTTTATTATGAAAAATTTCAAACACATATTAAGTTATATAAATAGTATAATGAATCCCTATGTACCCATCACTATCAACTATCAATTCATTACCAGTCTTATTTCATCTAAACCTCCTCTTCTCCTTTTTTTCCTTTCTTTCTCCTTTTAAGCAAGTTTCTCACATTATATAATTTTATCTGTAAACTGCTTAATATATACCTTTAAAGGATATTATTTAAACACAAAAGCCACAATACATTTATCACTTAAAAATTAAAAATAAATCCTTAGTATCATTCAATATTTGAGATTTGAGTGTTGAGTGAGTAATGGAATGGGAGAGAACCAAATAGAGGAAGATTGAGAAAAAAACAGTAAAACCTGCTTTTATTTCCAGCCAAATGCAGATTCATACTGAGTAGCTGAGCCCTTTGTGATGGTCTCTCTGGGGCCATAAAACCCCTTCTTCTCAATCATATTCCTATTTCTTTATCCTTCTCTTCAATAAGCCATGTGAACACAAGGCTATATCCTTATTATTCAGATCAAACCTCAGTGATGAATTCTATTGGTCCCACCTTCCTTTCTGGATAATCTATGTGGTAGCATTAAATTTGGGCCCATATTCTTCCACCTGCCACTTTTTCAGGCACTATTTCATCAGCTCCAGTGGGAAAAAAAATGGGGAAGGTAAAAGAATAAATTATTATTTATAAATGGAAATTTATTTATAATTTATTTGTTATGTTATTAAAATAAATTATTTCTTTCAAAGCTGTGGGAAAATATTACAGGGGAACTTCAGCCTGCTCCATCTCTGTTGCCTGGATAACTGAGAATTACCCATGATTTCCAGTGATATGTCCTGCCTCTACTGTGAGACCATGAGTCCCCCAGGACCAGATCTTTCTGTTCAGATTAAGCCACCAGAAAGGAAAACTATCTGTATCAGACCAAATCCCCCAGGGCAGAGCTTCCTCCTCAGTGTGAGGCCTGTAGGGGCAGGACATAGTCTCTCCTCTTTCCTCATTTCCAGAACTTTTCCGCCATCCCAAGGCTTTTTAAAGCCCTTGCAGATGTTCTATGTCTCTTATTGTGATGGAGTTTATTGGTATGTAGTCTCTAAAGCTTCACCTTGCTTTTCTACAGTAAAAAACAAACAAGAAATTGGCTGTGGCTACAAACCCCCAGGTTGCTTGTTTATTATCAGAGCCAGTCAGATCCAAGAAGAGTAGACAGCCTTCCATTTCGCAAAAAGTGGTACCAGTAAACACTCAAAGAGATATTCAATTTTGTCACTGTTGACAAAACTAACAGAGAACTACTAAGGCTGTCACTGTCACAGGGGAGTGCCCACGTTTCATAGGCAGCTGTAAACAGAAAGTACTCCCTGGTCCTTTGACCTTCACATCTTCACTTTTCACTGTTCCTTACTTTGAAAATATATCCTAGATTTCTGGTGCCATTCAAATTTCAAACACTCTGCTTCTTTACCCCACAGACACACTCTTACGTAATAGACTGGGGTTCAGAAAGCATTGTCACTGTGAGCTCTGGTCACTGGGGAGAGAAAGGGTATCAAACTCTAGCTCAGTTGTGGGCTCATCAGAAGCAGCTTGGCTAAACATGCTTCTTGTATCTGCAAGATTTTCACCTAAGAAAGATTTCCATAAATGCAGAAAAATGAAGTGTTTAAACCAGGTAAGATATGTGGTACAGCTTTAAGAAATGAGAGTGCATTACATGTAACTACATTAGCAATGTCCTGCCAATAAATATCATATAAACAAAACTACAGTGCTGATAAGAACCCAGCTAATTCAAGAACATTTCCCCATCAGTAACCATTCAAAAGATATTTCCTAATATCTAAAATAAAAGATATTTTATTTTGTGCAAGGCACTTCCAAGAATATAGAGATGTATATAACCTAATTTCTAACTTATAGGTTCATAATTTGGTAGCTTAGATATTCACTCATTTTTTTCAGGAACTCAACAAATAATAGTAAAGCTATGTTATGTGTCAGGCATAGTTCTATGGACTGAAGATAAAGTGGTTAAAAAAAAATGTCTTTACTCTCAAAGAGTTTACACTGCTGTGGAGATAGGTGACCAAAAGATAGGAAATTAAAAAAAAATACAATTTAATAGTGCTAAGTGCTGTGATGAAAATAAAACAGATTAACAGAATAAAGAAGGTCTTGGTGGGAGTGGCTACTTTAGACAGAAAAGAGGCTTCTTTGAAAAGGTGGCATTGAACAACGAACAAGAAGCAAGCCATGCAAAGACCTGGGGCAGGCCTTGACAGCAAGGGTAAAAGTCTTAAGATAGTAACAAGTTTGCTTTTTCACTTGATTTGTGGTTTTCCTGGGTATAGATTTCTAGGTCAAAATAACTTTCACTACGAACTTTGAAGGGATGACCCTACTAATTTCTAGGACCCAGTTGTGTGGGTAAGAAATCTAGTACCAACCCAATTCTCAATTTTTTGGTTGATGTCTTATTCTTATCCTTGTGAAAATTTTGAGGGACTTCTCTATACCCCTGAAGCTCTAAAATCATCCAGTTTAAGTAAGGTGTTCTATTAGTCTAAGTTTTCTTTACGTGCTCACGAGTAAAACAGGCTATGAGGAAATACAAATGTGTCAGTTTCTAAAGCAGGGTCCTTGATCCATCCCAGTATCACTAATCAGAGCATGAAATCTTAAACAAATTGTGACTGTCATCTACAACAGAGGTGTAGAGAGAGACTCCCTTGTCAATCAGCTCTGTTCTTCTCTGCTTCAGGCATTAGTAAATAGTGTACCAAAACTGCTTGAGTTTCTCAAACAACTAAAATCCAAGTTGGAAATGCCAACCACTGCCATAGAAGGAAGAAAAGCACGTCTATTTGTAAAGAAGCAAAAAAATGTCTTTAACTTACCCAGAGCACAAGGACATTCAAGAGATGGTCCATGTGTGTCCGCTTAAAGGTAGACTTTCCACAGTTCTGCATTAATTTGGTGTCTGGTCCTAAGTGAAACAGGAGACCAGCTCTTAGAATCATTGAATATACTCAAAGGATTGAAAAGGGATTAAATTTATACATTTATGATCACCTAATCAAACCTCTCGCCAATGCCAGGGGATAAAGGTCTGGAAAAAGGCTTGCAGTTGGTGCCAATAACTAAAAAAATACACATTTTGTTTCTAAGGACAATCCCAACTGCAAAGTACATCAATGTTGACCCCTCTTTTTGCAGCACCTTAGACAGTCTAATCTTCCATAGATGAGTTAAGTCAGAACAGGAGCCACAAGCTTTTTTTTTTTTTTTTTTTAAGTTTAATTCCAATAAGTTAACAAGCAGTGTTATATTAATTTCAGATGTACAATTTAACACTAGGAGTCAAAAACTTCTTTCTCATCATCATCATCTGGTTTATTTAGCTTAGAAAAGAGATTTTTTGATAAGGAGATCTCCACTTTCTTTGACGATACCCTCTGCTGGGCCAGGCTCTTATTTCAAGTTTCTAATTGGGAAAGGAAGAACAGAAAAGGCAATGGCAGTGATTTGTTCTGAGGTGGAAGCTGGGGCTTTTCTGGGGCTGAGAGAGATTGTATTTCTTCACAATAGGGCAGATGGTAAGTAGAAGTAAAGAGTTTTTAGTGACCAATGGGACTAGAGTTGGGTATTACTGACCAGAAATATGGCTGCACAGAAAATATAAGAGGTTTAGAAGAAAGTATAAGCAGCAATTTCTCTGTTTTTACCACCTGATTGTTATTCTTAAAGGTACTCTAATGAAGGAATTTCATTAATGTTTATACATGAGGGAGCTGGAACTTCCCTGATAATGTGGGCAGACACTGAGATTACAGAGCATAAGCTATACTGTTCTTTCCTTCTAAGGCATTTCATGAAGGGCCTGAAGTCATAAGAAGTTTGTCTCAGAGCATAGAAGCTACAAGGGACAGGATCTTCCAAAGGTCCTTAGAAAAAATGACCCTACCTCACATTTCAAGAAGGATGTGGGGATTGTGGTAGAACCTGGGCATCATGTAGCAGAAAGCAACTAAATTCTGCACTATATACCTCAAGATGCTCTTAAGTGGTATCAATTCTCTTCTGCTCTAAGATTCCCAAAGTCCCAAGAGACTTTTCACTAACATTTAAACCAAGAATCAGAAAGAAACCTTAGCTAAATTTGTGCTGGTTGGCAATCTCAGTACCATTGCTTTAGAGAGAAATCTTTTGCTGAAAAATGAGCTTTTTCTGAATGGCAATGTGTAGGAGTAGCTGCTGAGGTGGAGTGAAGAAAATAAGTGTACTTCAAATCTTTTGAGTTTGGGATTAGTCAGTCTAGAAGCTGTCACTGTAACTCAAGAACTAATGAAAAAAGTTCCACCAAGGCCTCCCTAGACTCTTTTTTTTTTTTAAAGATTTTATTTATTTATTTATTAGGAAAGAGAGAGAGTGAGAGAGAGCATGAGAAGGGAGAAGGTCAGAGTGAGAAGCGGACTCCCCATGGAGCTGGGAGCCTGATGTGGGACTCGATCTCGGGACTCCGGGATCATGACCTGAGCCGAAGGCAGTTGCTCAACCAACTGAGCCACCCAGACGCCCTCTTTTTTTTTTTTTTTTTTAAGATTTAATTTATTTATTTGACAGAGAGATAGAGAGAGAGCACAAGTAGGCAGAGCAGCAGACAGAGTGAGAGGGGGAAGCAGCCTCTCCACTGAGCAGGGAGCCCGATGTGGGGCTCGATTCCAGGACCCTGGGATCATGACCTGAGGTAAAGGCAGACGCTTACCATGACCTGAGGTAAAGGCAGACGCTTAAAGACTGAGCCACCCGGGTGCCCCCCCTCCCCAGATTCTTAAGCTTCTCTCTAAGGCTTGGATCTCATTATTTTCTGTAAAAGTGAGGCATCTAAGATCCCCCTGTCTAGGGGTGAATTCTTTAGAAGAGGATCTCTGAGTTGAATAATATCCACCATGGTAAATCTGCCTTGATGGTTTCTTCAGTGTTCCTATCCTCTTACTATGGTTATTGTCATCAATGCCCATTGTCACCAATGCCCATCATCCCTAAGGGCACAGGGTAGCACAGAAGCTTTCTCCATCTTCCCAAACACATCATAACTCCCCCCAAAAAACCTTCACTAGGCATAAGGGATTATGGTTCTAAATGACATCTGAAGAGGGGCCATTGCTAATGATTCACATGTGTCTTTTCTGTGGCATGAATCCCTCACATTTTATATTCTTCTCTATAGTGAGCACTGTGTGTATTCCCTCTTGGGAGTAATTCACATACATACACTCTCCTTTCATATGTCCCCCTCTCACATATTAATTCCATGCGTATTCTTTCTTTATGTATACCTTCTCCTGTGTCCAGATATGATTAGAAAGATTCATAAGTGCCTTGTGGTCTTAGAACACAGACTTCTTTTAAAAAGGCAGAGCTGATAATGTTGACAGCTCATTGCTTGGGGGAAGGGAATGTCTTTTTTTTTTTTTT
Source organism: Nasua narica (assembly GCA_028533885.1). Taxonomy (NCBI): domain Eukaryota; kingdom Metazoa; phylum Chordata; class Mammalia; order Carnivora; family Procyonidae; genus Nasua; species Nasua narica. Next base: position 48,745,523 of record CM052813.1, on the reverse strand, counting down.
TTCTTTTTCTAAGAAGAAAGGTTTTTCTTAAATCTTCCATCCATTCAGACATGAACAGACATTTATGCAAAGAGGACATCCAAATGGCCAACAGACACATGAAAAAGTGCTCAACGTCACTCAGTATCAGAGAAATACAAATCAAAACCACAGTGAGGTACCACCTCACACCAGCCAGGATGGCTAAAATTAGCAAGTCAAGAATTGACAGATGTTGGCGAGGATATGGAGAAAGGGGAACCCTCCTACACTGTTGGTGGGAATGCAAGCTGCTGCAGCCACTGTGGAAAGCAGTATGGAGATTCCTCAAAAAGTTGAAAATAGAGCTATCCTACGACCCAGCAATCACACTACTGGGTATTTACCCTAAAGATACAAATGTAGTGATCTAAAGGGGCACGTGTACCCGAATGTTTATAGCAGCAATGTCTACAACAGCTAAACTATGGAAAAAACCTAGATGTCCATCAACAGATGAATGGATAAAGAAGATGGAATATACAATATATATACAATGGAATACTATGCAGTCATCAAAAGAAACGAAATTTTGCCACGTGCAATGATGTGAATGGAACTAGAGGGTATTATGATAAGTGAAATAAGTCAATCAGAGAAAGACAATTATCATATGATCTCTTTGGTATAAGGAATTTGAGAGGCAGGGCAGGGGGTCATGGGAGGTGGGGGGAAATGAAACAAGATGGGATCAGGAGGGAGACAAACCATAAGAGACTCTTAATCTCATGAAACAAACTGAGGGTTTCTGGGGGGAGGGGGATAGGGATAGGGTGGCTGGGTTATGGACACTGGGTAGGGTATGTGCTATGGTAAGTGCTGGGAAATGTGTAAGCCTGATGATTCACAGACCTGTACCCCTGAAACAAATAATATATTATACATTAATTTAAAAAAATAAATAAAAGAAAAAAATCTTCCATCCATTCATCTATCCATCTATCTACCTCCCTTTTTGTCTGTCTCAAAGCCATGGTTTATGTACATCTGAGTCCCATATTTATATCCTGGAAACATAAATTGATCATGAATGGAATCTAGCAGGTTGGGTGTTTGACTGTGACTCTCAGGAGACATACCGGTATAAATCACCAAGCCATAACACCAATCTGTATTCCTGATGATGCAGCCTCGGAGTAGCAGCTTGTCATGGTCCAGGAAGTAGTTTTTTCCCTTATAAGTCAGTACTCCTGTGAATTTGTCCAACTTGTTATTGGGAGAGTCACACCTCACTTGTCCTGAAGAAAAATTAAGGAGTAAGAGTACACGCTCTGTAATCTTAGGCCTTTCCTAACAGGATGCTTAACAGAAAAGAGGAAAGAACACCCCTCTTTCAAAATATATACACAGCTTTTTCCTATCCTCTCTCAGCTGCTGCCCACTTCTCACAAGCTCCCTTTAGAAAGGCAGTCAAAGATTTCTGAGCATCAAAGAAGAGTAATTTTGTATGTGACATGGGTCATCCAGAGAGAGAGAAAACCCACGTGATAACTTATCACCATCAGTACCGCCAGATCATATGATCTCTGAATCTGAAGAAATCAAAAAACTATTTAACTTAAAAGAAATTTGGTATTTTTTAAAAAATGGAAATAATTTGGTTTTTTTTCCTGATTACTAAGTAAAATATGTCCTTTGTAAATACATAAGAGGAGAAAGGAGAAAGTAAAATTGCCTAGAGATAAGTGCTATTAATCTTTTGAAGTACATCCTTCCAAGTTTTCTATAGATGTACTTGTAAACATATATGCTTCCAAAAACAAGCTTATGTTATATACACTATGCAGAGTTGACTGTAATAGTTTTTTTCACTTATTAATATGTTGTGAATATTTTTTCCATGTAAGTAAATATCAAATTGCATATTGTTCTTAGTAAGTTATGAAGTTAGTTAAGGTACCATACTTTATTTAACCAGTCCTCTACAGATAAACATGTGCGCAAACCTACTTCCTAACTCACCATCAAAGGCAGACAGCAGCCCTAGGTTATCTTCCAAGCCACTGGTAACTGAGATGGACTGCTTCACTTTCAGGTTGGTTTCACTAAAGCAAAGGGCACAGAGTCACCAGAGCACAGGACACATGCACAACAGCAGCAGAGGTCCGGTTTCTCCCACTTCGTCACGGGATTTTAGAATATAGATACTGTCAGTAAAGCTTGGGCTACGGGTTTGAGCTCTAAGAGTGACCTCCGCTGTTCTCTCTCAAGGTCAATATTCCTTCCTTCTCCACAAGGAAGCCAAGTGTTAGCCCACTCACTCCCCTCTCTTCTTGCTCTCATTCCCTGCAACACATCACTTCTACTTCAACCAATCCATGAAATCTTGCTAGTCAGGCTCTCTAGATCAAGCTAAAGAGACATCACAAAACAAACCTGAAGGTGGCACCTGCTCTTTTCAAGAGGAAGGAGCAGGTCCTGGTAAGAACATTGCACACACTTCCAAGTAAACGTACTCCTCACTTCATAAATATTTATAGGACACATGAAGGAATCCCAGTTAACTATTTGTTATACAGGAATGCACAGAGACAGAAACAAAAATGGAAGCCACATTTCAAAAAGCTTGTGGGCACCAAGAGGAATAGGTGTAAGAATGTAATTGATAGAAAACCCTACAGCACAAGCTCTCTGAAGATGGCCTCTATCCTCCTAAGATCTTAGCTTTTGCATGTTAATGAGTCTTTACCTTAAATCCTTCATAGAACATGGTATTTTATCAGTAAATAATTACCTCCATGCTCATCCTCCCACCCCCATAACTCCCACTGGAAACTTTGGAACTCTATTCTGAAATTTTACAGTTCTATTAACCTCTTTCCTATCACTCAGTATTACTGAATATAGCCAGAGTGTCTCCAGTTTAGAGATGGAGAATATAGAGTTTATTTGTTCAGATTCTGTACCCAGTGGATGCTTGATTATTGCTATTAAGAGCTCAGTCTTAGACTTGAGGTCCCAAGGGCCTGGCCTTCTCTTTTCACTTATCTGGTTATTTCTAGCATCTTTGGCACTTCCATCCGAGAATAAAATTCATTCTCTGCACCATGCTCTCCCTTAGTGAGAAATTAAGGTGGCTCAATTGTCTTAAATGACTATCAGGAAGGAACACTTACCCATCCAGTTCTGCTGTTTCTATATATGTCAGACCATAGGGCTCACTGCTAGAGAGTAATAGCATATCAGCCTGTGGTCAGAAAAGTCAAAGATAAGGAAAGCAGGAAGGCAGACGTTTAATATTACAGTGTGACAAAAGCAATTACCTCATGAACAGATGTTCCTCCTAAAAATTTTACAAATACTTGGTTTACTCTCTTTGTCTAGGACCCACTGCTGCTACCACACACAGCCCCTCCTGAAACTAGTCATACTTTATCAATAGCTATGGTGAGAGGCAGACAAAAACAAGCTTCTTACCACAGGAGCTGTTAATCTCTGGATGCAAAGTGAGGCAGACAGAGGTCACCAAAAGCAGTGGCCGCAGAAGTGCTAAAAGGGTTCTTTTGTACTCACTCAAGCCAAAAAAGAAAAAGCCACAGCCCAAAGAGGTACTCACCGTGACAGGCTGATTATTTTTTAGTTTTATTATATCTCCCACTTGAATATTCATCCATTTGTCCTCCTTTATCCTGTAAGAAAATGAAGCCCTGAATGCTTGCTCTGAGAATTTTCCCCAGTCTTGCTTTGACAATCAAGAAAAGAAATAAAAAGAGAAAGAAAAAAGCTGAGATGAAGTCAAGACGTAGAGGGGAACCAAACTGGTTTGTGATGAATCCTTGCTATAATCAAGAATGGGCTGGGCGCCTGGGTGGCTCAGTTGGCTAAGCAACTGCCTAGGGCTCAGGTCATGATCCCGGAGTCCCAAGATCGAGTCCCGCGTCGGGCTCCCAGCTCCATGGGGAGTCCGCTTCTCACTCTGACCTTCTCCCTTCTCATGCTCTCTCTCATTCTCTCTCTTTCCTAATAAAATAAATAAACAAAATCTTTAAAAAAAAAAAGAATGGGGCCCATTTCTCTTGACTTCAGGTTATAACGATTTTCTAAAACTATATAAAGGCATATGTAATCATACATGCACATAGTTATTCTTTCATTAAAAGTAATATATGCATATGGTCAAAATAGTCCAAATAATAAAGAAGTACATAAAAGGAAAAATTCTCCTCTCTCCCCAGATTTTAATTTTGCTTCTCAAGGTAGCAGCTGTAATTTTTTGTATTACTTTCTAGAAAATATCAATCTAGTCATACAACACACACACTTAAAAGTTACACACTAGATACATAATTTGCTACACTTTGCATTTTTCATGTAATAACATTTCTTGCAGAGAACTTATAGAAGATGTGGCTCATTCTTTTTGATGGATAAAAATGTATTCTATCATATAGCTGCACCAATTTTGTTTACTTATGTTAAAAATTGGATTGCTTTTTTATTACTTTTTTATTTTTTAAAGACTTTATTTATTTGACAGAGAGAGACAGCGAGGGAGGGAACACAAGCAGGGGGAGTGGGAGAGGGAGAAGCAGGCTTCCCCCTGAGCCCGATATGGGGCTCAATCCCAGGACCTTGGGACCATGACTTGAGCTGAAGGCAGTCGCTTAATGACTGAGCTACCCAGACACCCCTGGATTACTTTAAAAAAAAAAAAAATTCAAGTCAGTTAATATAGAGTGCATTATTAGTTTTAGGGTAGAGTTTAGTGATTCATCAGTTGCATAAAATGCCCAGGGTTCTTTATATCAAGTGCCCTCAAAATTGGATTACTTTTGACCCCTCAAATCCTCACTTCCCGCAAGAGGCAGATGGCAGTAGGAGCAGATTTTATAGTAATACTGGCTCTCTTCCTTTCTCTTTTTTGTATCTCAATTTCCCCAATTGCATAGAGGCCATAAATCTTTCTGAGAAAGGACTAAGCAAGATAGACACAGTGCCATGAGCATTTCAAAATATGAACTACTCTTTGCAACAATTCTGTTATGCTAAGTACCTAAAGAAGTGGCAAAGAGAAGGGTATACCTGGATGCCATTGCTTGTTTCACCTTCAAATGAAGGCTTATTATCTGTAGGCATGACATACATCACCACTTTGCCAGACACACAAAGGCATGGGTTTTCTCAGAAGGCCTTTTCTGGGAAGCTAGCCTCTTTAAGAAGGGCCAAATTTCTTTTATCCAAATATATATATAAATTCACTTTTTCTTTTAGACAATTTTCTTCCAATTCTTGGGTTATATTTCTTTAAATCTTTTTACAAACTCAGTTTTCTCTCTATGTTATTTTTTAAAAAGATTATTTCTTTATTTGGTGGGGAGAGGGCAGAGGGAGAGGGAGTGGGAGAGAAAGTCTTAAGTACGCTCACAACCCTAAGACTGTGAACGGAGCCAAAACCAAGAGTTGGAGGCTCAACCAACTTCATCACCCCTTTCTGCATGTTATAATACAAACGTAAGACTTTTTTGTAAAATCACTATTTTTATGTATACTTTTATCTCCTCCTTCCTTGTTTTTTTTTATTAAGATTTTATTTATTTGACAAAGAGGAGAGAGATCACAAGTAGGCAGAGAGGCAGGCAGAGAGAGGGGAAAAGCAGGTTCCCTGCTGAGGGGCTCAATCCCAGGACCCTGAGATTATGACCTGAGCCAAAGGCACAGGGTTTAATCCACTGAGCCACCCAGGCGCCCCTTCCTTCCCTTGGTTTAAAGTGTCATCTCTACGCAGATAAAATCCAGTACATTTATTTGTTTTGTTACTCATTTTCAAATCTGCTTTATAGTTTTATAAGGGAGTAGCTACAAGACTTGGAGAAAAACATCTGAATAATTGTTTGCTTTGTTTTGATGCCACGTTCACTTTTGCCAGTTCTCTGGCATTCTGTCTGCCATGATTTTCACCAGTAAAATATGGCAAGAAGGGCTACACCATTCTGGCTTCTCCTAAAGATTTAACAGCTTATATTTTATTACATAGGAGCTGTCAAACTATTACCATTTTTTTCCTGGACATTATAACAATCGTGTATCCCAAATTTAGGAGAGGGGAAGATATTACCTTCCAGCTTAAAATATTCAATCTTGTTATACCATAAGAACATTTTCAATTTCTAGGTATTGCATTCTAACTTTTGGTTTAGAAAACACAATCCGAGTGCTAGAGAAGGCAGTGCTTTGACTCCAGAGGAGACTATTCACATTATATTCTCTGTTTTATGTGAATGGTACCTCCTGGAGTTCTGTAACATACTGGTACTTTTTCTACTACAAAAATTTAGAAATGCTAGATATGCTAAGGCAAACATTCTTTCCTTTTCCAAAAAAGTAAGGTTATGCTTACCACAAAGTAAGGAGCCAGGAGAAACAAAACAAAATAAAACAACTATCTCAAATCCAGAACAGTAAGCATGTTCTGAAGCTGCCCTTGCTCTGAGTAAAGGAAGAATCGCCAATCTTAGTGACTTGAATTTTATTTATTTATTTATTTATTTATTTATTTATTTATTTATATATTTATTTCCCCCAAATATGTTTATTTTACTTTTTCAGTGTTACAAGATTGATTATTCATACACCACACCCAGTGTTCCATGCAAGTGACTTGAATTTTAATTTAGCCCACTGCGTGACAGGACATGAAGCCTTAGGATCTTGAGAGGCAAAGAGTTGGAACTAAGAACCCCTCATAAGGCCTCTGAAAGGGCAACAGTATTAGAGAAACGGTAGTCTAAAAAAAAAAAAAAATCAACCCACTGGCAAGAAAGTTTGTCTATCTTATTCTGGAGGATTGTGGGTCAGACAGTAGAGAACTCTCCCTTAAGAATGTATAACCTTGTGAGGTACGGGATTCAAATTTATAGCTCCTCAAATTGGTCTCAGTAGGTGATATCCTTGAGTTATGTGGCAAAAGCAAACACAAACCCCTCAAAAGGGATACAACCTCAACTCAAGGCATTTAGAATTCTCATAAAGAAAATTCCACTAATGATGTGCTTGTAATCAAAATTATTGAGAAATGAAAATGACAGAAATCAAAACTTGCAAAACAGACAAATTTTTCAATAGCAGCTCTGCTGAAAGCATTCTAGAAAAAGAAAGCCACTTTCTGGATTACAGACTGTTTCAACAACCAGCTTCACTGAGTGTTCAATTAAATGCTGGCTTATAAAGTATAACCAGGGCCCTACTTGTGACCTCCCTCCCTAAAACCACTCTATGACAAATTCTTTTTTGTCTTTCTTTTAGGCTTTTTTTTTTTAAATTTTATTTATTTATTTGACACAGAGAGACAGCAAGAGAGGGATCACAAGCAAGGGGAAGTGGGAGAGGGAGAAGCAGGCTTCCTGCTGAGCAGAGAGCCTGATGTGGGGCTCGATTCCAGGACCCAGGGATCACGACCTGAGTGGAAGGCAGACACTTAACGACTGAACCACCCAGGTGCCCCCCACCCAATAGTCTTTCAAAACCCAAGTGCTCACACTACTTGAGGAGTTCATTTGACTAAATCCATTTGGTCAGTTCCCTAACCCTGAAAATTTCTAAGACACTGAGTTTTTTGTCTTTTTCTTTCCTTTCTTTTAAATTTTCTTTTTAATCACAACTGACTTTTTTGGTGGTGCCTTATGAGAGGTTTCAACAGATCAAAACACTTGAGGAAATAATCCACCAGGAGAAAGAATCAGCAGTCACAATAAATAATAGGATTAGATGCCCAAGAACTTCACATAAAAGAATTATGTGATTAAAACTACAGCTCCTGGGGGTTCTGTACGCCCATTGTGAACAAAGACTGGACTTCAATTTTGAAATTCTTCAGATTCATACTTATTTACAATCATGTTACTGCACACGCTGGTCATTTTTTCCTGTTTTACAATCTCTATTTGTTGAATTTTTCCCCATTCCTTAAAGCCTAGCACAGATATTAGATCTTCCAGAAAGTCTTCCTTGATTCCTTTAACCAGTTCTGATTCCTCATTTTTATTAATTACTATAATTTTTGTATCTCTTATGATAGTCTCCATATTTTGTTTGATGTGGGAATTATGTCTGCCTCTCTCTATTCCTAACAAAGGTAAATTGCTCAAATTTTGTAGTACCTCATCAAATATAAACACTGACCCACTGAAAACACTTTAGATAGCTATGACCAAACACCACAGCAATAGGGTCAACACCAATACTTTCTTCATTTGTATGTTTTTAGCCAATACTTTCTTTAGATTGTTAACGAAAAGATGATCTGATCAAAGGTTATAAGCCACGCCAGAATCCAATGATGTTCTTTTTTTTTTTTTAAGATTTATTTATTTATTTATTAGAGAGAGAGACTGAGAATGAGAGGGGAGAAGGTCAGAGGGAGAAGCAGACTTCCCGCAGAGCTGGGAGTCCGATATGGGACTCGATCCCGGGACTCCAGGATCATAACCTGAGCCGAAGGCAGTTGCTCAACCAACTGAGCCACCCAGGCGCCCTCCAATGATGTTCTAAAGACACATATCTCCATGCTGACCACTGCATTAATAATAATCACTTGTATTGTTAATTATTTTAATATTTATTATTTCATTTTCATTTTTGCAATATCCTCCCAGGTAGAGAATATTATCTTCCTTTATAGATAAGAAATATGAGGCCCAGAGAAGTCTGAGGTCACACAGCAAATTCAGGGTATGCTAGATCTAGAAACAAATTTTTATGTTCAACCTTAGGTTCTTTTCACTGTTCTGAGTTACCTTTCCAAAGTACCCAACAGCATCAAGCTTTAGCAAAGACAACACTCTCCCCGAAGCCGGTCTACCTAAACTGGTTTCCCTCTGACTTACCTGCCATTCATCACCACCAGGACAGAGCGGTTGTTGACGTGATTGTCATTTTGGTGCCTGTTCTAAAATTACACAAGAAAATGTTCAGGAAATAGGCATAGAGCAAATTGCATGTAGAAGGTTAGTATTCTGAAATACTCCCCAAGGTAATACTCCTTATTTATAATTTTCCTTTACCTCCCCAGCCTTTCTATCATTCAAACCAGGGTAAGAGGCTGATTGTCTCAGAGAAGCTGGGAAAAGCGGTCAGAAAAAGAACTAAGAGAAAAAAAAGTGACAAAATCTTGGCTTTAAATACAAAAGCCAAAGCCTGGAGGAATGAGAACAAACATCTTAGTCAAAGCCACAGAAGAGAGAATGAAAAATGATGGACAGGACTAAAGTCCCTGGGAACACCTTGTTGAGGAGCAGGGAAAGTTAAGAATTCTCAGGCATACCCCCACCACAGTCAACACACAGAAGCTTCGACAGGAGATGCACTAAGGAAAGAGCAACAGAGGTCTTCTATTCAAAGACCAAATAGAAGTGTATGCATGTCCTGATGCTCACATGAATCTTCTACTTCCAGTTGAGATTACTCCTGGGAAAAAGCCAGGACTATGAAAAGGACAGAGAGAATCTTGAATTTGTCAGTATGCTTATGCTAAAAATGTAAGTTCTAACCCAGAAGTAATTGGGTTACCTCGAATTGGCAAATTTCGCTTTCAGCTCTCATTAAAAAGGTTTGGAATGGTGGGGTGGTAGTTGTGAGACATACTGAGTTTAGTTGTAGAGAAATAAAGTCACATTTTTGCACATCTGAATTTTGAGTAGAATTTCAACCATTACATGGCTAATTATGGATTTAAAAGAGTTGCAGAGTTAAAAAGCTAGAGTAACATCAGGCTCACAAACTTCGGTCTAAAAATCTATCCTGGTAAAATCAGAAGGACTGTCTTAGGGAAGCTGGAAGCAGGTCAATAGGTCTGACTTCCCAAATCCCCCTAGCAGGCTTGGTACTGGGGCCTCATTCTCACTGTTCTATGCCAGGCTTGCTGTAAGGAGCAAAGAGGATGCCAAGCAGCACTCACTGCGAGCCAGTTTCTCCCTCCAACACCAGGAAAGGAGTTGGTCTCTATTTATGTCCTAAGGTGTTCTAAACCCAGAGGGTTACTAGCTGTATATACCTTATAGAAGTGAAAGTTGGAATGGGAAGCAGGGAAAGCTACAGAGGAGAAGGGAAATGTGAAAAAGGGAGGAGAAAACTAAGAACAGGACAGAGAGGCAGGAGGGGACAGAGGGAGGAATGGAACAGGAATATAAAAATGGGAGAAGGGGTAATGGAGGAAGATGAGCACAAACTTGAAGAAAGCCAAGCGAAGGAAGAGGTGGGTTATTAAAAAGGAGCTGGAAGAAAGCCTGAAAGGGGGCTAAATGGTGGCAGAGGAAGACAGAGAAAGGTCTTGCACTGCCATTTTCTGGCCATACATAGACCACCAATCTTGAGGCTAAGGGAATTGCCTTTCTTCTGGGATGGATAAGGAACCAAGGAAAGGAAACATATCTTTCCAGTCAGTGCTTCTTCCTTGCACTAGGTAATTCTGGGAAGTCTTTTTTGCCCCCCAACCAGACTAGGTACAGGGAAGGACTAGGAGCCCAGGAAGCCACTTCACCATGTCATCGATGGCATCCTTCACTGCTGTTATAGACAGCACCACCAACAGGGGTATCACAGTTGTGTACCACGCCAAGGAGGAGATCTGGGGAATTAACTGTGAGACAGAAAAGGAAGAAACTTGGCTCAGAAAGCTTAAAGGACAATATATTTCCTACCAGCACCACCCACCCCCAACCTCTTTCACCTCCACAGGTTCATAATAAATCCAACTATCCTAGTTGCTTTCTACTGTTTCGGAAATATAAGTATTATAAGTAAATACATAATATAGATGTAAATATAAGTAAACATTGCCAAGAAAGGACAAAAGAATAGGAGATGGTAAGTTGCCACCTATCTGTCCCCAAATCCACTATAATAGTCTTAATGGGCTATTTCTCCTCTGATGATGAAGGTTCTGGTGAGAGGTAGGGGGAACTGGGAGGTAAGTGTGGACACTGGAAAACCACATCCCCTCCCTTATCCCTCAGCATAAGGGGAAATGAACGATAGGTTCCTCTCTCCCAATTTGGGCCAACCCTGCCCTGCTTCCTTGCCCTGTGCTGGTACTCTTATGTTCTAAACCATTCTCTTTTTCAGAATTCTTGCATGTTAACTTTCTGTGAGGGAGCCTGGGAATGAATGAGAAATGGAGTTGTAGTTGTGGTTGGGGTGAAGAGTCTGTGACCTCCTGTGATCAAGCTGAACTGTGGCCATGCAGACAGGATGAAGGAGCTCTTCTTCCTTGGGATTCAGTGACCTCGTGTCCTACCTTTTGCAGAGACTTATTTCATTGCACCTAATCCTGACCACAGGTAACTCTATAGGATTGGCCAGACACTCCAGGCCATCCATTTGCCTGTTATCTAAAGAGACATTTCTTAATTTAGGGAGGAGAAGGACTGATTACACAACCAGATCCCAGAGATAGTGATAAAATGCTCTGTGGAAAAGATCCCAAAAGTCAATACCTGTAGGAATAGCAAAATGAGGAAATATGCATTTGCAAGTCTCTGGAATTGTTCAAATAGATTCAGGGGCAGGAAGTTAAAGACACTGTATCTTGAGGTCTTGATGGTATTGTTCTGTGAGTAAAAGAAAACAAGCACAATTAGAGGAACAAAAGGCCCTACCTTCCAGTCTTTGTTTTATTTTATATATATATATATATATATATATATATATATATATATAAAGATTTTATTTATTTACTTGACAGACAGAGATCACAAGTAGGCAGAGAGGCAGGCAGAGAGAGGGGGAAGCAGGCTCCCTGCTGAGCAGAGAGCCTGATGCAGGGCTTGACCCCAGGACCCTGGCCGAAGGCAGAGGTGTAACCCACTGAGCCACCCAGGGGCCTACCTCCCAGTCTTAACGAAAAGCACCAAGACCACTCCTTGAAACAGGGAAAAGCCTTAGTTCCTCTACCCTGAGGGGGAGGGAGGGAAGAAGTGTTTGTCTCCCACTTTTCTTGGAGACCTAGAGAATGCAAAGAAGGCAAGGCGGATCAATACGGGATTTTTTGAGGCATGGAATTCTTTGTTTATTGATGCTATTAATAACAATGATAAAAAAATCAACATAAAAGCTTGCATTTATTGAATATTTACTACATGCAAGACACTGTTCTAAGCATTTTATATGTAGCAGCTTATTTATTCCTCACAATAACCCAGTGAGGAGAGGACTATATGATCACTTTTTGAGGATGAGGAAACTGAAGCACTGAGGTTATTTGCCAAAGATCACACAGTCAGTTGCAGAGTTGGAACTGGGCTGTCCCCTGAGTCCCAGTTCACTTGCATAGCTATCCAAATGCCTTCTTTTCATAGAATCAGAGAGCCTTCAGTGTCATCTTCTCTCTCACCCACTAGCCCTTCTCAGCCCTAAACAGTAGGCAAGTCTGCCATTTGTATTAGCTCTGCTCCAGAGCTCTCAAATGAAGTTTTTCTAAGCTTGGCAAATTCAGTTTGGTGTGCCTTTATGTACTGCTTTCAATGCTGAAGGATGTCAGATGCCAAAAGCAAATTACTCTTTCAACTTTAGCCCAATGAAGGTTCCCATACTGGTCCCTGTCAGCATTGGGAAATCACTTGCCTTTTAACTGTCCTGACAGAATCTGAACAGTTTCAGTTTACATGTGAGTTATGATTTTGCTGAGTGAAAATGGGAACTAGCTCCCTCTTCAATCCTGACTTCAAGATGTTGACAGAATCATTTTACTTTCTACCTTTGGGTCTTCAATCATTTGACTTAAGATGTCAGAGCTTGAATATAAGAGCTCAAGAAAAGCAAAAGAATAACAGTTTAAACCAAACAATTTTCTAAGGACAGGTTTCTCTCCTACCTCCTCTATCTAGAAGGCCAGAACAAGAGAAAAAACCTACATGTAGTCCTGGAGTATAAGTATTGCTCAAGTATGAAGAATCTTGCTGGACTCTGCCTTGGGAAAGCATCAGAGACCTTCTCTTGGAAAACCAAAACCATTCAGTCCTAAGGCTAAAACTTACCCAGGAGGGCTAGATAGGCTTTTAAGTCAAGATGTACCTATCTATTTTCCTAATGAAGAGAAGCTGGTCATAGAACTTAGGAGTTTAGAGATCCAAGCCACAACTAAGATTTCCTTGGTGTTTTCTCTGTGATTTTCTAGTAATTAATCAAACATTACAGATTTCTCAAGGCCTTCCTCTGTTCATAGTATATTCTGAGCTATACTAGTAGAGGCTAAAAAAAAAAAATTAAACAAGATCTATCCCACAGAAGTTCATAGGTCTGTCTTGAATGAAGTTCTTTTTTTTTTTTTTTTTAAGATTTTATTTATTTATTTTAACAGAGAGAGAACACAAGTAGGCAGAGAGGCAGGCAGAGGCAGAGAGAGGAGCAGGCTCCCCGCCGAGCAAGGAGCCCGACGCGGGACTCGATCCCAGGACAATGGGATCATGACCCGTGCCGAAGGCAGTTGCCCAACCAACTGAGCCACCCAGGCGTCCCTTGAATGAAGTTCTAATTAAATGATCTATTGGTCCTTCTAACCCTGAAAAAATGCTCTTCTAACATAGAAATAGCTTTCTTTGATCATGAGATACTCTGAATTTTTCAGTGTCTAAGTACAGAAGGTGATAAAACTTGGAACCAAAGACCTTTTCTAATCTTTAGCCTTATTGGAGCAGCAGGCCTTCACTACTGATTTTCCATTTGATTTTATAACTAATTATCATATTTCAGGTTTCTATCCACTGGTAGTATTTGTTTAGCAAACAAAGACAAAAGCCTTGCTGATTCTATCTCAAGACAGAAATATCAGTACTTCTTTACTAACTTGGCAATGAGAGTGTTCTGTTCTACTCTTAAATGTCAAACCAGAAGCAATATTTAAAGAATGTAGAACATCTGCTTAACTATGAATTTCTTCAGTGTTCAGTTCTTTTTTGGCAGAGGTGACAAAATTTAAGCATGATAGAGGTGGTGCATTTTGGTTTGGGCTGTTTATTTATTTAGGTAGTAAAACCTAACTGTTGGCTAAATGAGGGAATAGAGGAGGACATAAGGCCAAGGCCACAATGGGAATCAGAAGTTAGAGCTTGGGAAGAAGAAAAGGAGTAGGACTGGAAAAGAGTAGAGAATAGGAGAAAAATCAGCAATGGGCCATGGATATGAAATGGTTGTTAAATACTTAAGAGGTATTTATTCAGTATATTAATCAAATGCCAATTATGTGTCAAATATTGTGATGCAAACTGTGGAGAGAGATGAATGAGACTTGTACTCTTTCCTCAAGAGGTAATAGTTTCTTGCAGAAAGAGAGACAATATTATTCACAACTATATCTAACTTCCATAAGCACCATGGAAGGTGAAATAGACCCTTTTCACAGATGAGGAAACTCTAGATCAGAAAGGTTAAAAAACATGCCTAAAGATGCAAAGTTAGTAAGGAGTAGAGCTGTGCTCAAACTCAGGTCTGTCTGATGTCAAAATCTAGTTTTATTGCATTATAATCTCTCTCATACATGTCTAGAAGATAGAAAGGGGGTAAGAAAATCTGTTCCCAGGGCCATATCCTGAACACTGTTATTATCCGGTAACTCTCTAACTCAGAAATCATAAACTACTGTCCTACAGAGACTACAAATATGTATGGCAATGTATGTATTTATATACATATACATACATACATATAGATATAGATAGATATAGATACAGCAGCAAAAGCATAAAATAACATTTATAAAAACATTGCTTATAATCGACTAGATTGTAATTGCTTGCAATTGCTTATAAATGACTAGAAACAACCCAAATGTCAATTTTAAGAAACTGGTTACATACCAGAAAAGACCCCGAATTGCTAAGGAAATGTTGAAAAAGAAAAACAAAGCCGGGGGCATCACATTGCCTGATTTCGAACTTTACTACAAAGCTGTGATCACCAAGACAGCATGGTACTGGCACAAAAACAGACACATAGACCAGTG
>CM052813.1:48684009-48730073 GCA_028533885.1 Nasua narica | reverse complement strand
GAGAGAGGCAATTATCTTATGGTCTCACTTACGTGTGGAGTATAAAGAAAATCATGGAGGGCATGGTGAGAAGGAGGGGAGGGGCGAATGGGGGGAAATCAGAGGGGGTGATGAACCAGAAGAGACTGTGGACTCTGAGCAACAAACTGAGGGTTTTGGAGGGGAGGGGGTTGGAGGGTGTGGGTGAGCCTGGTGGTGGGTATCGAGAGGGGCACGTACTGCATGGAGCACTGGGTGTGGTGCATGAACAATCAATCTTGTAACACTGAAAGATTAAAATAAACAAATTTGGGGACAAAAAAAAAAAGAAACTGGTTACATAAACTATGCTAAATCTACAAAAGAAGTACTATGCAGGTGAAAAAAGAAAAGAAGGAAAAAGCTATTATGAAAACATCTCCAGGACATTTGTTAAGGTTCAGAACAGTTTAAGAAAGTGGTTTTTCTTTATTTACACAAAGAAGCACTGATGAATATACAAGAAAGTAAACTTGAGTAATTCCCTATAGGGAGCAGAGATGGGCAAGGATGGGTGCTGGAGTAGGAATTTTAAACATATATCTTTTTATGAGTTATTAATAAACAAGTGAAAAATTAACAATCTAAAAGAAAATGGGTAAAGAGGTAGTTTCCATAAAAAGAAATACAAAAGATTAATATGAAAAGATTATTGAACTCACTTGAAATTAAGGAAGGATAGATAACAAAATATCATTTTTCATTCAAGAGTCTGGCAAAGATGAAAAAGATTGATAGTATGTAGTCTGGCAGCAATATGGAAAAATGAGCAGTCTCTACTGTAGGTAGAAATATAAGTGGATATAATCTTTTTAGAGGGAAGTCTGGCAATATGCATCACAATTTTTAATGTATTTTTGCCTTTGACCCAGCCAATTCACTTCTAGGAAATTCTCATAAGATATATTCACACAAAGGGGCGCTTGGGTAGCTCAGTCAGTTAAGCATCCAACTCTTGGTTTCTGCTTAGGGTATGATCTTGGGGTCCTGAAATAGAACCCTGCACTGGGCTCCCCACTCAGCATGGAGTCTGCTTCCCCTTCTCTCTCCCTCTGCCCCCTCCTCCTGCTCTAACACTCTTTCTCTGTCTCTCTAAAACAAAATTATCTTCAAAAAAAGATAATTACACAAATATGACAAATTTTATGATTAATGGTGTTCATTCAGAACCATTTATCATAGCAAAACAGTGGAGACTTTTTTTAGAGGGGCACCTGGATATGAATGGAAGCATTTTATTTTTTTTTAGGTTTATTTATTTATTTTAGAGAGAGAGTGTGTGTGTACATGAGCCAGGGGAGGGGCAGAGAGAGAGGAAGAGAGAAAATCTCAAGCAGACTCTGCTGTGATGTGGAGCTCAATCTCACTACCCCAAGATCATGATCTGAGCCAAAACCAAAAGTCAGACACTTAACTGACTGAGCCACCCAGGTGCCCCTGAATGGATACATTTTAAATGTTCACCAATGGGAAACTGGTAAAATAAATTAAGGTATATTGAAAACAGTAGATAACCATTCCACTGTTAGATCTGTATGTATTGTCACAGATCTCAAAGTAGAAAAAAAATTGTTCAACTATGACTTCATTTGTGCAAGAAAAAACTACAGCATTTCTTTTCTAGAAGTTATATGTGAAACCCAGAATCTGAGATATATTCTCTCCTGAGCCTAGGTCACTAGAATTAATTTTGGTTTCTGAGCCCTCACTATACCAGCCCTCATCGTATAGGAGCTTGAAAGAAAGTAGAACCTATGTTGTAGGATCTACATCTACAATGAATTCCTGCCCCACTCACAAAGGGGAATATTAGGGGAGAATACTAGCCCCCTTCTGAAGTAACTAGAGGTTTGATACTCACAGGATATCCAAACGTAGAGTTGAGTTCTCTGCTGTTGGCTTGCAGATATCTCATTTGTTCTGAAAAAGAGGAGGGAAATGATGAGGATAATCCTCTATAGATCAGCCTGGGATCCTGGCTACTAATGAAGACTTCACTAGATCTTCACACTTTCTCACTGAGGAAGATTATGTCTACAAATGGGGTTTTTGTCTCTATTCAAAGAATCAACACAATAAAAATGGAAATTCTCAAGTGTTAAAGCTTTCTGGAGGCAACAGGACCAGAAACTTTTGAGTTTTGTATCATGAACATCTCTTAGTAATCCTAGATGATGTCTTCACAGACAACAGAATGGCTGTACTAACATCACTGCTAAACACAGAAACCCAGCCCTCTCCAATTAGTCAATCTCAGGACCTTATTTTAAATATTTGAGGTTCTTTCCAGGGCAACTTTTCCTGAAATTGCTTAATGAAATTTAATTCAATAAATCATTATTAGGTATCTATTGTACAGAGGCCAGCATGTTTGATCTTGTGGGCGGATAAAAAAATGAGTAAGACACGGTCCTTGACTTCAAGGACCTGCTGTTTAGTAGTAGTGAGCCTATAACTATAACACATGACAAAACTATCACATCCAAACACATAGTTGTTATGAACTATTACAAATAGTGAGCCCAGGGCACCTGGGCGGCTCAGTTGGTTAAGTGACTGCCTTTAGCTCAGGTCATGATACCAGGGTACTAGGATTGAATCCCGTATTGGGTTCCCCCTGCTCTATGGGAAGCCTGCTTTTCCTTTCCCACTGCCCACCACTCATCCTGCTTGTGCTGTCAAATAAATAAATAAAATCTTTAAAAAAAAATAGTGAGCCCGTTATTGTGTTACGAAAAAAATTTTTTTTGCATGTTTCTACTATTTATTTTTATTTTTTTAAACATTTTAAAATTTAATTTCATTTAACTAACATATGATGTATTATTGGTTTCAGAGGTACAGGCCCATGCTTCATCAGTTTTATATAATACCCAGTGCTCATTACATCGCATACCTTCCTTGATGTCTACCACCCAGTTACCCCATCCCTCCACCCTCCCTCCCCTCTAGCAACCTTCAGTTTGTTTCTTATGTTTAAGAGTTTCTTATGGTTTGTCTCCCTCTGGTATTGCTTTGCTCTCTGGTAGTATTGCTTTACTTTTTCCTCTCTTCCCCTATGATCCTCTGTTTTTTTTTCTTAAATTCCACATATCAGTGAGATCATATGATAATTGTTTTTCTCTGATTGGCTTATTTCATTTGGTATAATACCCTCTAGTTCCATCCACGTCATTGCAAATGGCAAGATTTCATTTTTTGATGGCAATATACATACATACAATATACCACTGTATGTATATACCACATTTCCTTTATCCACTCATCTGTCAATGGACATCTGGGCTCTTTCCATTGTTTGGCTATTGTGGACATTGCTGCTATAAACATTGGGGTGCAGGTGCCCCTTCAGGTCACGATATTTATATTCTTTGGATAAATACCTAGTAGTGTAATTGCTGGATTGGAGGTTAGTTTATTTTTAACTTTTTTTAAAAAATATTTTTATTTATTTATTTGACGGAAAGAGATCACAAGTAGGCAGAGAGGCAGGCAGAGGGAGAGGGGGAAGTAGGCTCTCCGCTGAGCAGAGAGCCCCATGCAGGGCTTGATTCCAGGACCCTGAGATCATGACCCGAGCCGAAGGCAGAGGCTTTAACCTACTGAGCCTAACTGGCTCCATGCGTCCCTGCTCTTTCTTTCAGGGTTGGGAAGCTGAAGTCAATGGATGTTGGTCCCCAAATAAGAAAGGCCCCAGTAGCACTGTCCTTTCCACTTGAGGGTGTTTTGGTCCTGTGATACAAAAGGTTGCTTGATGACTCCCATTAGGGGCACCCCTGTGTGTAGGTCATAGACACCAATTAAAATGGTGACACACTGAAGTCCACTGGGGAAGATTCCTTGGTTGGGTTTAATGTTCGCAGAACCTTTTATGTACTGATAAGTGTAATCTATGGGATCCACCCAAATTCCCAGAATGTCCTGTGGAATGTCGATCTCTACCGAATCCAGAGCTGGGTCAGTAAAGGTGACATCCTGATGAACAACCCTGGCTAATGCTTCAGACGCCAGCTTGTTACCACTAAGGACTTTGCTAAGGAGCTCTACTGTTTCTTCCTCAGTCGGATACAGTCTCGGGATAATCTTCTTCCCCAAATCATTAGTAAACTCATTCGATTCTTCTCCCAAAAATTTTTTTTCCCAAGCCTGGAAACTTGTTCTCCATATTCTGTTTTATAACTTCCTGTACCAGGACATCAGCCAGCATCTTGAAGTCAACTGCAAACTTCTTGTTCTTTTCTCCCCCTTTCTTTTCTTCGATCAACAGCTGGAAGAGGGGTTCCTGCTGCCGGCATGCCCGGGCGATGTTGGCAGCTTTCTCAGAGACATGGAGCAGCTCCCGGAGGATAGCTGACATTTCTGAACCTTGCTTTCCAGTCGCAGCTGCTGGTGAAGTTGGCACCCCTCTCTGGACTGTCAGAGAGGGTACAAACTCCAGGAACTGGGACTCCCCCTTCCCTCACATAGAAAGCTCACCAGCTTAGCACAGATAAGTTTCTGCATAGTTTCCCCAGCGTCCCTATTTTTAACTTTTTGAGGAACCTCCATATTGTTTTCCAGAGTGGCTACACCAGCTTACATTCCTCCGAACTGTAAGAGGGTTCCCTTTCTCTGCAACCTTGCCAATATCCTTAGTTTCCTGAGTTGTTAATTTTGGCCATTGTGAGGTTGTATTTCATTGTGGTTTTGATTTGTATTTTCCTGATGCTGACTGATGTTGAGCATTTTTTTCAAATGTCTATTGGGACATTTGTATGTCTTCTTTGGAGAAATGTCTGTTCATCTCTTCTACCCGTTTCTTAACTGGATTTTTTTTTGTTTTTTGGGTGAGGAGTTTGATAAGTTCTTTATAGATTTTTAGTATCAGCCCTTTATTTGACAAGTCAGGATTTTTTTTTGGTTTTTGGGTGAGGAGTTTGATAAGTTCTTTATAGATTTTTAGTATCAGCCCTTTATTTGACAAGTCATTTGCAAATATCTTCTCCCATCCTACAGGCTGCCTTTTAGTTCTGTTGACTGTTTCCTTTGCTGCACAAGTTTTTTATCCTGATGAAGTTCCAATAGTTCATTTTTGCTTTTTTTCCCTTGCCTTTGGAGGTGTTATCTATCAAGAAGTTGCTGTGGCCAAGGTCACAGAGGTTGCTGTTTGTGTTCTCCTCCAGGATTTTGATGGTTTCTTGTCTCACATTTAGGTCTTTCACCCATTTTTAGTCTGTTTTTACATATGGTATAAGGAAATGGTTCAGTTTCATTCTTCTGCATGTGGCTGTCCAATTTTCCCAATAGCATTTGTTGAAAACACGGTCTTTTTCCCCATGTGGATATTCTTTCTTGCTTTGTTGAAGATTAGTTGACCATAGAATTGAGGATCCATTTCTGGGTTCTCCATTTTGTTTCACTGATCTATGTTTATGTTTTTGTGTCAGTACCACATTGTCTTGATGATTACAGCTTTGTAATAGAGCTTAAAGTTCGGAATTGTGATGCCTCCAGCTTTGGTTTTCTTTTTTCAACATTCCTTTAGCTATTTGGGGTCTTTTCTGGTTCCATACAAATTTTAGTTTTTGTTCCAGATCTGTGAAAAATGCTGATGTTGTGTTGACAGGGATTGCACTAAATGTATAGATTGCGTTGGGTAGCATAGACATTTTAACAATATTTGTTCTTCCTATCCATGAGTTTTCCCATTTCTTTGTCTTCCTTAATTTCTTTCATAAGTGTTCTATAGTTTTCAAAGTACAAATCCTTTACCTCTTTGGTTAGGTTTATTCCTAGATATCTTATGGTTTTTGGTGCAATTGTAAAGGGGATTGATTCCTTGGTTTTTCTTTTTTCTGTCTCATTATTAGTGTATAGAAATGCAACTGACTTCTGTGCATTGATTTTATATCCTGTGACTTTGCTGAATTCCTGTATCAGTTCTAGCAATTTTTTGGAGGTGTCTTTTGGTGTTCTATACAGAGTATGAGGCCATCTGCAAAGCATGAAAATTTGACCTCTTCTTTGCCAATCTGGATGCCTTTTATTTCTTTTTCTTGTCTGATTGCTGAGGCTATGACTGCCAGTACTTATTGAACAATAGTGGGGAGAGTTGACATCCTTGTCATGTTCCTGACCTTGGGGGGAAAGCTCTCAGTTCTTCCCCATTGAGGAGGTTATTTGGTGTGGGTCTTTCATATATGGCTTTTATGATGTTGAGGTATGTTCCCTCTATTCCTGAACAATGGAGGGTTTTTAATCAAGATATTGCATGCTGTATTTTGTCAAATGCCATTTCTGGATCTACTGAGAGGATTATATGGTTCTTGTCCTTTCTTGTCTTTTCTTTTATTAATGTGTTATATCACATTGATTGATTTGGAAATGTTGAATCACCCCTGCAGCCCAGGAATAAATCCCACTTGGTCATGGTGAATAATCTTTTTAATGTACTGTTGAATCCTATTAGCTAGCATCTTGGTAAGAATTTTTGCATCCATGTATATAAGGGATATTGATCTGTAATTTCCCTTTTTAGTGGGGTTTTTGTCTAGTTTGGGGATCAAGGTAATGCTGACCTCATACGATGAGTTTGGAAGTTTTCTTTCTATTTCTATTTTCTGGAACAGTTTCAGAAGAATAGATATTAATTCTTCTTTAAATGTTTGGTAGAATTCCTCTGGGAAGCCTTGAGAATCTGGCCCTGGACTCTTGTTTGTTGGGAGATTTTTGATTACTGATTCAATTTCTTTGCTAGTTATGGGTCTGTTCAGCTTTTCTACTTCTTCCTGTTTCAGTTTTGATAGTTTATATGCTTCTAGGAATTTATCCATTTCTTCCAGATTGCCTAATTTGTTGGCATATGGTTGATTATAATATGTGCTTATACTTGTTTGTATTTCTTGAGTATTGGTTGTGATCCCTCCTCTTTCATTCATGATTTTATTAATTTGGTTTTTTTCATTTTTCTTTTTGATAAGTCTAGCAAGGGATTTATCAATCTTATTCTTTCAAAGAACCAACTCCTAGTTTCACTGATCTGTTCTTCTGTTCTTTTTATTTCTATATCATTAAGTTTTGCTCTAATCTTTATTATTTCTCTTCTCCTGTTGGATTTAGGCTTTATTTGCTGTTCTTCCTCCAGCTCCTTTAAGGGGAAAGGTTGGGCTGTATATTTAAGACTTTTTTTATTTCTTTTTTTTTTAAAGATTTTATTATTTATTTATTAGGAAAGAGAGATCATGACCTGAGCCGAAGGCAGTTGCTTAACCAACTGAGCCACCCAGGCGCCCAAGACTTTTTTTATTTCTTGAGGAAGTCTTGTATTGACAGGTACTACTTCCCTATTAGAACTGCCTTTCCTCTGTTGCATCCCAAAGGTTTGAACAGTTGTGTTTTCATTTTAATTTGTGTCTATGTATTTTTTTAAATTTTTAGAAAAAGGTTTTATTTATTTAGTTGTCAGAAAGAGAGAGAGAAGACAAGCAGGCGGAGCAGCAGGTGAGGAAGAGGGGGAAGCAGGCTCCTTGCTGAGCAAGAATCCCAATGCAGGGCTTGATACCAAGATCTTGGTATCATGACCTGAGTCAAAGGCAGATGCTTAACTTACTGAACCACCCAGGCACCCCAAGCTTCCATGTATTTTTAAGATTCTTCTTTAATTTCCTGGTTGACCATTCATTCTTTAGTAGGATGTTCTTTAACCTCCATGTGTTTGCGATCCTTCCAAATCTTTTCTTGTGGTTGACTTCAAATTTTATAGCCTTATGGTCTGAAAACATGCATGGTATAATCTCAATCTTTTTGTACCAGTTGAGACCGGATTTGTGACTTAGTATGTGATCTATTCTAGAAAATGTTCCATGTGCACTCAAGAAGAATGTGTATTCTTCTGCTTTAGGATGAAATGCTTTGAATATATCTGTTAAGTACATCTGGTCCAGTGTGTCATTCAAAGCCCTCGTTTCCTTGTTGATCTTCTGCTTAGATGGTCTGTCCATTGCTGTGAGTGGGATGTTAAAGTCCCCTACTATTATTGTATTATTATCAATGAGTTTCTTTAATTTTGTTATTAATTGGTTTATTTATTTGACTGCTCTTAAGTTAGGGGCATAAATATTTACAATTGTTAGGGCTTCTTGTTGAATACACCCTTTTATTATGATATAGTGTCCTTCTCCATCTCTTATTACAATCTTTTGTTTAAAATCTAGTTTGTACGATATGAAGATGGCTACTCCAGCTTTCTTTTGATGTTCATTAGCATGATAAATGGTCCTCTACTCCCTCACTTTCAATCTGCAGGTAACTTTGGGTCTAAAATGAGTCTCCTGTAGGCAGCATATCGATGGGTCTTTTTGTTTTTGTTTTAATCTATTCTGATACCCTATGTCTTTTGATTGGAGCATTTAGTCAATTTACATTCAGAGTAATTATTGAAAGATATGAATTTAGTGCCATTGCATTACCTGTAAAGATGCTGTTCCTGTAGACGGTCTCTGTTCCTTTCTGGTCTTTGTTACTCCTGGGCTCTCTCTCCACTTAAAGGATCTCCTTTAATATTTCTTGCACAGTTGGTTTACTGTTCACAAATTCCTTTAGTTTTTGTTTGTCCTGGAAGCTTTTTCCCTCTCTCTTATTCCGAATGACAGCCTTGCTGGATAAAGTATTCTTGGCTGCATATTTTTCCCATTTAGCAATTTGAATATATCATGCCAGTCCTTTCCTGCCAGGTCTCTGTAGATAGGCCCACTGCCAGTCTTATGTGTCTACTCTTGTAGGTTAAGGACCTCTTGTCCTGAGATGCCTTCAGAATTTTCTCTTCATCTTTGAAATTGACAAGCTTCACTATGTAAAGGTGTTGACCTATTTTTGTTGATTTCGAGGGGGGCTCTCTGTGCCTCTTGGACTTGAATGCCTGTTTCCTTCCCAAATTAGGGACGTTCTTAGCTATAATTTGTTCAAATAAACCTTCTGCTCCTTTCTCCCATTCAACATCTCCTGGGACCACTATAATATCGATGGATATTGTTTTGCTTTATGGAATCACTAAGTTCTCTAAGTCTCCCTTCGTGATCTAATAATTTTCTTTCTTCTTTTCAGTTTCTGTATTTTCCATCATTTTATCTTCTATATCATTGATTCACTCTTTTGCTTCCTTCACCCTCATTTTTTTTTTAAAGATTTTATTTACTTATTTGTCAAAGAGAGAGAGTGCACACACAAGCAGGGGGGAGTGGCAGGCAGAGCAGGCAGAGGGAGAAGCAGGCTCTCTGCTAAATAAAGAGCCTGAGGACCCTGGGATCATGACCTAAACCAAAGGCAGCTGCTTAACCAACTGAGCCACCCAGGTGTCCCCATTCATCCTCATTTTTATGGCCTCCACTCAGAACTGCATCTCAGTAATAGCATTTTTAATTTTAGACTGAGTAGATTTTAGTTCTTTTATTTCTAAACTAAGGGATTCTCTAGTGTCTTCTATGCTTTTTTCAAGCCCAGCCAGTATCTTTATACTCATTGTTTTAAACTCTAGTTCAGACATCTTACTTACATCCATATTGATTAAATCCCTGGCAGTGAGTTCTACCCCCTCTTCTTTCTTTTGGGGTGAATTTCTTTGTCTCATCATTTTGTCCAGAAAAGAAGAAAGAAAGAGAAACAACAGAAAAAAACAAAACAAAACAAAAAACTAAATCCTGGATGGGTTTTGGTTTGCTTGTTAAAAGAAACTAGATTCCCCTACCCCTCCTTGGGAGCTTTGTACTATCACTTTGCTATCACTCAAAAAACCTTGCTTTGCTAAAAACAAAACAAAACAAAACAAAAAAAACCTTGCTTTGCTGCCCACCAAAGGAAAAAAAAAAAAAAAGAAAAAGAAACTAGATCCCAAAATAAGACATTAAAATTTATGTATATATAAAAATAAAATATAATAAAATATAGTAAAAGGAAACAAAAAATTAAAAAATAGAACATATATAAATAATTAAAAGATGAATAAAAAAGCATTGAATAAATAAGAAAATAACCCCCAAAATAATAGTATAAGACCAAAGAATAAAAATAAAAAGAATGCCATATACTGTTTTCCCCAGGAGCTGAAGCTTTGCAGCCTTCTGTGATCAGTAAATTTGGTGTGATCCAGTTGTTTGTGCTGGTCTTCTGGCAGAGGGGTCTGTTGCACTGATTCTCAGGTGGACTTGCCCTATTGAAAATGTGCTTCCCTTGCACAGAGGCTGGGCTCATTGTAAGCACCTCTGGATTCCACTACATAGCACTGTTTTGCTCCCTGCAGGCTTTCAGCACTGATGGGTGGAATGAATATGGTGGCACTCCACTATCTAGTCTAGAGCTGAAAGTTTGCACCCCCGATTCTTCAGTGAGCCCTCATAGAAAAGCAATCAATCACTCTTGTCTCCCTGGTTTTCATAAGAACTCTGTGTTCACCTGACCTGTGACTGAGTGGTTTTATCTCAGGTATGCAACTAAATTTCAAAACCCCAAATTTTATGGATTCCTGAAGAGGAGACCTGCACTGTTCCTCCCAGGGGAGGGAGAGGGGTCTCACCACCTTCTGCCTTCTGCTGGACCCCTCCCAGGAAAGTGGTTGCATGACTAGAGGCAGTTCACAGTTTATGGCAACGTAGAGGAGAAAGATAGCATCTAGACTTGCTGTTTTCAGCCTGTTTCATCCATTCCTATGTCTGGGAACTCTGCCCCACTCAGGCATCACCCATTCTTCTTCTGATCCTGGGCATCCTGAGACTATGCTCTCATATCCTGGAATACTGCCCTGTTTTGCCACCTAAGCAAGGATAAGCCAGGATATCCCCCACCGTAGCAGACTTCTAAGAGTTCCAATTTTGCACTCCACTGTTTATAATACTTTGCAGTAGCCCCCATAAGCTGACTCCCTCCTCTCTGCCATATCCTCAGCTATATACCCCCTGATTCAAGTCCCTGCATTTCCTACCTTCCAAAAAGTGGTCACTTTTCTACTTGTAGACTTGCAGCATTTCTTTTCTCAGATCTCTGATTGATTTCTCAGATATTCAGAATGATTTGATAACTATCTAGCTGTATGCGAGGAACAAGACTTTGGGTCCCCTGCTCCTTGGCTATCTTAACTCATTCTCTCCACTTTTGTTTTTTAAGAGATGGGGTGTGGGGGGAAGGATCTTAAGCAGGTTCTAGACCTAGCATGGAGCCCGATGTGGGGCTTGATCTCACAACCTGAAATCATGATCTGAGTCGATATGAAGAGTCAGATGCTTAACCAACTGGGCTACCTAGGTGCGACTAAATCATGTAACTTTTAATACGGGATAGCAAGTCTTTTTTTTTTTTTTTTTTTTTTAAGTCTTCTTGGCTCTTCTCTTCTAGATAAACTTCAGAATAATTTTGTCCAGTTTCCTCAAGATTGAGAGGCAGAGCTACCTCCCATGGGAGAAACAGTTAGGTCTGAGAAACAATATTGCATTTCTCAGGAGGATAAGATCATGGATTTTTAAAAAATTTTTTTATTTTAATTTCTGTTAGCTAACATGTGATGTTATATCAGTTTCAGGCATACAATATGGTGATTAAACAATTCCATACATCACCCAATGCCATCACAACAATGCACTCCTTAATCCCCATCATCAATTTTACCCTTTCCCCCACCCACCTCCTCTCTGGTAACCATCCATTTGTTCTCTATAGTTAAGAGTCTGTTGCTTGGTTCCTCTCTTTTTTCTCCTTTGCTCATTTGTTTTGTTTCTTAAATCCCACATATGAGTGAAATCATATGGTATTTGTCTATCTCTGACTTATTTTGCTTAGCATCTCTGGTTCCAAATGGCAAAGATTTCATTGTTTTTATCTGGCTGAATAATATTCTATTATTCACACACATGTATCACATCTTTATTCATCCAGTCGATGGACACTTGGGCCGCTTCCATATCTTGGCTATTGTAAATAATGCTGCTATAAACATTATATGTGTCCCTTTGCATGTATCCCTTTGAGGTACATGTATCCCTTTGGATTGGTGTTTTTGTGTTCTTTGGGTTAATACCCAGTACTGCAATTGCTGGATTATAGGATATTTCTATCCCCATGTCGCCCCCTCCTTTTTTAAAGTAGGTTCTCCGTCCAGTGGAGAGCCTAGTGCAGAGCTTAAACTCATGACCCTAAGATCAAAACTTGAGCTGAGATCAAGAGGTGGATGCTTAACTGACTGAGCCACCTAGATGCCCCAGGGTAGTTCTGTTTTTAACTTTGAGGAAACTCCATAGTATTTTTTAGAGTGACTGGACCAGTTTGCATTTCAGTGTATGAGGATTCCTTTTTCTCCACATCCTCGCCAAAAACTGTTGCTTAGATCACAGACTTTTAAAATATGGCTGAGGAGATGATAAGGCAATGATAAGGCAGGGACTTTTATGGTTCTTCACATAATCTCTATTCCTCTGTCCATCAGCAAAAATTGCTAAACATGAAGAAGTTATGAGTAAATTTCTTATAGAATATACCTAAGGTACCAAAGTCTGCACATTGGGCAGTACAAAAATATGAGGATTATGAGAAACTTCAGGGATCTTCACAAATTATAGGAAAGGTGAAACTGGAATGTTTCATTAGTTTTACCCCAGGATTTGAGAGATTATACAGATTAAGTGGGATGGAGTTGACATTTTTGCACTATTAGTCCCCTACTTAGTGACATACTATATATCTCTGTGAGGAAGATAGAGAGTTGTTGGTGTATCCCTGAGAAACCACTCTTTTGTGATT
Source organism: Nasua narica (assembly GCA_028533885.1). NCBI lineage: Eukaryota > Metazoa > Chordata > Mammalia > Carnivora > Procyonidae > Nasua > Nasua narica. The sequence continues at coordinate 48,717,296 of CM052813.1, read as the reverse complement.
ATGATTATATCTGTATAATTACTTCACTAGCAATACATATGAGTCTTCCTTGGGCTAGGTTTATGATCCAGCTATGCACTTTCTAGTATGTTCTACCAAACTAGTGTATTTCTTTCACATTGTTTCATTCTAGTGATTACTAGGATTACGTGAATAAAGATGGGAAAAGTTGAAAAGAAACTGATAGGATCTTTTGTTGTGCCTTGTTTTCACTAGTTAGTGGCTTATCTACAACTTTGTGATACAAGAGCTTCAACTAACCATTGTAGTTATCTGAAGAAATGGAACATGTATGGCTCAGATAATTTAGCTGCATCTAGGATTTAGAGTTGCTAGTTGGCCTATGCTATTTGTGTAGGGACTTTTCCAGGGTCCCAGATAGTTGCCTGACAGGGCAGATTATCTGGGTAGCATTGGTATTTCTACCATTGTTAAGGATCTTTTTTTTTTTTTTAAAGATTTTATTTATTTATTTAACGGAGAGAGAACACAAGCAGGCAGAGAGGCAGGCAGAGGCAGAGAGAGGAGCAGGCTCCCCACTGAGCAAGGAGCCTGATGTGGGACTCGATCCCAGGATGCCAAGATCATGACCTGAGCTGAAGGCAGCCGCCCAACCAGCTGAGCCACCCAGGCGTCCCTTGTTGAGGTTATTCAATCCCTGAATAACCTCTAACCCTAGCCTAACCCATAGGCTAATCTACTATGTTCATACTCAATCAGTTTAGGCAATGATAAGTAAAATCAGTCTCTCCCATGCCATCTGCCCCTCTAACCAAACCCAACCAACAAGCACAGCCTCTCCATTTATTAAAAAATATTACTCTATAACTCTTCAAGAAGTTCTAATATTTTCTTATTGAATCTTACATTGCTTATTAAATTTAATCCTATATATTACTGATTATTTTTTAATTTACTAAGGGTCTACATAGTTTTTCTAGCAACTCATCTGGATGCAGCAGGCTATTTTCTCTAAGCCCACCAGTCCCAACATACACATGGGATCCAGGCTCAGCACAACTTAATACAAAGCTTCCTCTTTGAGTTTAAGAGTAAAGTAGGGGTGCTTGGGTGGCTCGTTGGGTGGCTCAGCTGAAAGCCTCTGCCTTCAACTCAGGTCATGATCTCAGGGTCCTGGGATCGAGCTCTGCATCAGGCTCTCTGCTCAGTGGGGAGCCTGCTTCCCACTCTCTCTGACTGCTTCTCTACCTACTTGTGATCTTTCTGTCAAATAAATAAATAAAATCTTAAAAAAAAAAGAGTAAAGTAAAGCAGATAGACCCCAGGGTTCAGAGCCTGAGTTGGTGGAGACAGACTGAGACTCCAAAATGGGGGCAGGAGTAACCTTCACCTAGTTCTGGCTCTCCAAAATCACATCTTCCATGAAAGAAGAGAAAGGAGAAAATAAAGGATTTCCAACAGGAAGGGAAGAGGAATTGAGTGCTAGAAAGTCAAATTTCAGAAGATGCCTCTAAAAAAGGTAAAGCAGGAATGATGAGAAAAGTGGTTAAAATGTCAGTTGGCACAACCATCTAGGAGAAGAAATTCAAAAGTCTGAGAGAGACAGAAGACAAATCTAACAAAAGAAAGTGGCCACTAATGTCTAGATTATAAAGGCAGGCAAGCAGTTTTCAGACTGGATAATGAAAGATTAATTCAAGATTCACCAAAACTATGATGATGATGACAACAACAACAAAAACCAATCTGCTAGGGCTTGGAACTACTGTTGAGAAAAGACTGGGATAACTAATTGCTTATCCCATTACTTGTTAATTCAAAGTTTATTTCTGGTTAAAACAAGAGTGACAAAATGTGAATTATGGATGAGAGGTTAGAACAACAGAAGACTAGAAATTAGATTAGACAAGGAGAGTCTAGAAGACAGTCTAGTTGAAGAGGTCCTGACTATGGAATTCAAGGGCACAAATACCTAGCTCAGCCTCTGCTGACTGGAAAATGCATCCATCTTTGGTAACTAAGGGTTGAATCTACAGCCTATTGAGTGAAGGCCTGGTTTCAAAGGGACATGTGTTGAGATCAGAGCTGGACTATGGGTGGTAAAATAATTGAGCTGAAAGGGCAAGACATCTTGGTGAAGCAAGGCAATTCGGTATTATAAAATGTTCAGTGAACTTAGAGTTTAAAACTGTGGTAGCCTCCAACACTGGTTAATAAAATGACCAATTGAGTCAGGTTGCCAAGGTTCAAATCTCATTTCTCCACTTACCAGCTATGTATCTTTGAAGAAATTACTTAACCTCTCTGAGACTCATTTTCCTCATTTGTAAAATTGAAATGATAATACCTACTCATAAGGTTGTTAGGATTAATAAATTAAGGCATACACAGCATTATTTTAGAACAATTCTTTTTTTTTAAGATTTTATTTATTTATTTGACAGCGAGAGAGAGAAAGAGAGAGAGAGAGCACACACTCACACACTGTGTGAGTGAGCACACAGGGGAAAGGAAGAAGCAGACTTCCCACTGAGCAGGGATCCCCATGCTTCCTTTTGAACCTTCAGCTAACTCCTGTGGATGTACAAAGCTCATCTAGTCGGTAAAGAAGGAAGGGTACAAAAGCCACAGTCTAGTGAGGGGAACACTACTCAAGCCCTTGGTGGGACGGTAGTAGAAGAGAAGTGTCAAAATAGAAGAAGGCTTTGTCTAACAGTACTTAGTGTTTGATTCAAATGCCAGGGTGAGAAAGTTAGCTCTTACGCAATCTTGATATAATCCAATCTCAGGCTGTAAGGGTTAAAGCTACAAAGATTGGAGATTAGCCTAGACAAGCAAATGGCAGAAACTAAATAGGAAAATGAGCTCAGTTAAGAGGAAACTAGAGAAAGAAGCACACTGAAAAATAAGTAACCAGGAGGAAGAAGGGAGAAAAAGGGAAGAAGGCCATTGGCCAACTGGCCATCAGGCTTAGGAAGATCTCAGCAAATATCTCCTTGCTCACAATGGGAACTCAATCATAAATGGAATTTTCCAGTTAAGAAAAAAAAACAGTGAGATGATTTTCAGGAGTACAAGTTTCTAGTAGATTAGTCAGGTTGCACCACCAGACTCCCAATTCAATTAAGCCCATGTGCTAGTGGGAGAAACTCAGCAACAACCCCTTGTTGTCATTCTAGATCAACAGGCTGAGGTGATTTCACCCAAGTCACATAATGCATGTGGCTAAAATTTTCCCATCTCTGAAAAGTGAGGATAGCTGCCAGAGGAAGGACAATTGGACAATTTCTGTGATTTCTGGTCAGATTATTTGGCATCAGTTTACTTTAGTAATACTGGAATTTTTTAGATTCCAAATGATCACAATTTATCCCCATGTGGTCAAATAGTATAATCTGAAACATGATAGCTACCACTAGATTCAGCTAACCATATGACTTCAAGTCTTGGATACACAGACAAAAATTTCTATCTCCTCTCCCAGACTGCATCTTTAAGATATCTGGAGTTTAGCCAACAAATGATATTTCCATCTATGGAATGGGAAGTAGAATACCTAAATGACATGGAAGAGAGTCATAACAAGAAAGGCCAGGGCCTCTAGTCCTGCAGAATAAACATTAACTCATTTGTTTTCTCATCATCATTTCATTATGTTTCAGGTTTAGTCTATCCACTGCTATGTCTCATGGTTTACATTTAGCTCACTTATATTTATTTATAATATGGTAATCTTCTCCCACTAAACAAAGAGCTACTTAAAGGTAGAGATCCTATCTTTCCTTTTTGTTTTTTTTTTCTTCTTTAAATTTCTGTATCCTACTACTTAGTTCAGCATTAGGCCTTGGATTCAATAAAAATTCATGGAATGAACAAGCATACAAGTGAATGTTTAAAAACATGTTTTGTTAAAGTATGGTCAGATTTCTGTCTAAAACCCTCCAATGTGGGATAATCACCTCCTCCTTGTGGGAGTTTCTACAGAATCACAGAACAGCTGGGCTGAAAGAGAAGCCTCAGCTAATTCTTTGTTGATCTTTCTTTCTCTTGTCCTAAATATTTTATTTATTTATTTGAGAGAGACAGAGATAGAGAGAGAAAGCATCTTTTTTTTTTTTGTTAAAGATATTACTGATTTATTTGAAAGAGAGTGACAGAGATAGCAAAAGAAAACATCAGTGGGGAGGAAAGGAAGAAGGTGGCTCCCCGTTGAGCAGGGAGTCCAACTCAGGGCTTGATCCTAGGACCCTGGGATCATGACATGAGCCAAAGGCAGATGCTTAACCAACTGAGCCACATAGATGCATGCCCCCTTTGTTGATCTTTCTATGCCAAGGTCAGCAAACAGGAGGATATTCAGCATGGGTGAAGAGGGTGGGTAGAGTGTAGTATTAAAAAGAACCTGGGGACTTATTCATTCCATAACAGGAAGCCACTGTTCCAAAACAGGAAGTATTTCCTGACTAAGTCATGGGAATAAAAGGCGCAGCATCAGGAATATATTCAATAATATTTTAATAGTGATGTATTGATGTATTAGGATAGATGTGAGCTACCCTTGTGGTAAACACAGCATAATGCATAAACCTGTCCAATCACTATGTTGTGGACCTGAAGTTAATGTAATATTATGTGTCAATTATACTCAAATTAAAAAGAAAAAAGAAAGAAAGTAAAAAAATAAATAAAAGAGGTAAAAATGCTGAGAACATGAAAGGCAGGGAAAAATAGAGAAGTTTCATACTGCAGGGGACTGAAGAGATAATAGGAGCATGTGTTACTGGAACGGATAGTATGCCAGAAAGGAAGAAGAGACATTGTTAGGGAAGTTAGTGAAATTTAAATGGAGGTGACATGGGGGGTACAAGAGTCTATTAATTGAATGATGGTTTTGTATTAATGCTGATTTCCTAACTTGGAGGGTTATATGGTAGTTAAAGTAGCAAAATATCCTTCATGTGGAGAAATATATTTAGGGCTCAAGTATGTAGGGCTAATGAGACATCATGGATGCAACCTGTTCTCAAAAGGCTCAGAAAATGGGGCACCTTGGTGGCTCAGACAGTTAAGCAGCTGCCTTTGGCTCTGGTCATGATCCAAGGGTATTGGGATCGAGCTCCACATCAGGCTCCCTGCTCAGCAGGGAGACTGCTTCTCCCTCTCCCTCTGCCTCTCCCACCCCCTCCTCCTGTCTCATGCTCTTTCTCTCGCAAATAAATTCTTTTAAAAAGGCTCAGAAAACAACTAATTATTATATATAATAAATGTTATATATAAATATATGTACACACATATATACAGATGAAGCAAATGTATTAAGATATTAGCAATTAGGAATCTAGGTGAGGAGATTATGGATACTCTTTGTGCTATACTTTCAATTTTTTGAAAGTTTAAAGATAAAATCAAATTTGGGGCGCCTGGGTGGTTCAGTAGGTTTTAAAGCTTCTGCCTTCAGCTCGGGTCATGATCTCAGGGTCCTGGAATCAAGCCCTGCATCAGGCTCTCTGCTCACCAGGGAGCCTGCTTCCCCTTTTCTTTCTGCCTGCCTCTCTGCCTACTTGTGATCTCTCCCTCTCTGTCAAATAAATAAATAAAAAAAATCTTAAAAAAAAAAAAAAAAGCATCGGTAGAGGAAACTCACTAAAGTCTTGAATGTCATGAAAAGTCCAGTTCTTGAGCTACTATAGCTCTTCTGTTATTTCTGCCTCTGCCCATGCTCCCCATAACTTCATTAACTCTCTTGTCCAGGTTGAGCAGAAATAAGAGTGGAATTACTCAAAAGACAATCAAAATAGTAATAAAAGAAAATAAAATAGTAATAAAACAAATAGAAAATCAAAATAGTAATAAAAGCAAACAAAACAAAACACCCACCAAATCCTAATTTAGTAACAGAGTCCCATAGAAGATCGGTCAGTTGGCACAGTTCAGGACATGATCAAAACTAAAGGGGGGGCGGTTCCTGGGTGGCCCAGTTGGTTAGGTATCTGACTCTTGATTTCAGATAAGGTCATGATCTTGGGGTCATGAGATCAAGCCCTGTGCTGGGCTCCGTGATCAGAGGGAGTCTGCTTGAAATTCTCTCTCTTCCTCTCCTGTTCCCTCTGCCTCTTCCCCTACTTGTCTCTCTAAAATAAATAAAAGAATCTTAAAAAAAAAAAACAAAAACCCAAACCCCAAAAATAAAACTAAAGGTCCTACCTACTATTCCTGTTGGAAACCTTGGGTTTCTTCCCTGTCCTCTCAAGGGAGAAGCTGAAAGGAATATCATTCATATCACTCCACATAGATGGAAACTGGGAGTGATGCTTTGCCACTCTGACATCATTTGGAAAGTAGAGCCAATGATTTTTTTTTATCAATGTGGTAAAGGTAAAATTAATCATGTTTTGTTGAACTGCTAGATATCACTTTCAAGGGTTTCCCAGACATAAAACCTTTCTTACAGGAGATGATAGGCAATGAGAGGTTGGGAAATATATAATAAAGGCCATCATTTAGAAACAAAATGCCATTCATACAAAACTGGATCTAATAGTAAATCCTGGTGATACTAACAAAGCAATTTCACTCTAAGAGATTCAAAACTTAATTCCCTTTATGATTGCCAGGTTTAGCAAATAAAATTACAAAAAAAAGTATGTCCTAAATATTTACATGGGACATTTTTATACGAAAAAAAATTATTTATTGATATTCAAATTTAATTAGGAATTGTGTATTTTATCTTGCTACCCTGCTCCTGTTGCTGGGGCCAGGAAAAGTTCCTACAAATTAGTTCAGTTGTTGCTTTACATTTTCTAAAGAAACATAATTCTTGAAACTAACCCTAAAAACTGTAAATGTCTTTTTTATTCTAAATAACTTTATTGAGATATACATACCATATAATTTACCTATTTAAAATAAAATGTACAATTCAATAGTTTGTAGCATGTTCACACAAAGTTACACAATATACGTCTATTTGTGTTTAAATGTGGTATTGTGTGGGACTCTATTATTAAAGCTCTGATTAATTTTCTGCTCTAAATGCCACAATATCTATGCCCCTCCTCCTTCCTATTTTTTTCTGTCCTTTCCTTTTAGTTTCTCCAACTTTCTTCCCTTTGTGATTACACTTTTTCTTTAATGATTTTTCAAACAACCCAAAGTAACACATAAATATATTTTAGCTGTAAAAGATCTAAAATCAGAAATATAAAGAAAAAAAGTAAGTTTCCTTTCCCCTCTTTCTCCCTTTCTCAAGGAAAGCACCATTAACGGATTGGCATATATCCTTTGCATCCCTTCCTTTTCAAGGTATTTACATATAAATGTACACATATATACTTTCCAAAACGGAGGAAACTCTGTAGGCACTGTGCTAGGCAGACAATTTAGTAGACTCATACAAAATATATCCAAAACAGTAAAGAAAGAATTCAAAATAGGATATAAATAAGACTTACAATGAATTGTAGATTCAAGAACACTGACATCATATGTTCACACAAAAGCTTACACATGAATGGTTATAGCAGTATTGTTCATAATAGCTCCAAAGTGGAAACTAGTGAATGGATAAATTGTGGTAAATACATACATTGGAATGGTATTCAGCCTTACAAAGGAATGGAGTACCGATACATACTACAACATGAACCTTGAAAATATTAAGTGAAAGAAGCCAGTCACAAAAGGCCTGGTACTTTGATTTTATTTATGTCATGTCCAGTATAGGCAAAATCAAAAGAGATAGAAAGTAAATTAGTGGTTGCTAGAGGCTGGGGAATGCAGGAATTGGTCGTGATGGCTAATGGGTTTGGAGTTTCTTATGGGGGTGACGAAAATGTTCTAAAATTAAATTATGGTCATGGTGGTACAATTCCATTAATATATTTAAAAAAATCACTAAATTGTATGCCTTAAAAGGGTAATTCAGGGGTGCCTGGGTGGCTCAGTCGGTTAAGCATCTGCCTTCAGGATAGGTCATGATCCCAGGGTCCTGGGACTGAACCCCACATAGGGCTCCCTGCTCAGCAGGGAGCCTGCTTCTCCCTCTCCCACTCCCACTGCTTGTGTTCCCTCTCTTGTTGTGTCTCTATCTGTCATATAAATAAATAAAATCTTTTAAAAAATATAAAAGGGTAATTCAATGGCGTGTAAGTTATATCTCAATAAGGCTATTATTTTTAAAAACTGCAGAAGCCAAGCACTGTAAGAAATCAAGATGGAAAGACAAAGGGGAGGGGCAGGAGATGTTGGTGGCTGGAATTGCCGGAGAAGGCTTCATGGAGATAAACTTGCACTAAACCTAAAAGATGAATATAGGTTCAATATAAATATAGGAGACAGATATGTAGGCAATCTGTCTACAATTACCAATGTAGGTAATAAGAACCTAATGAAAAGTTTGGCACTGAGACAGGACAAGTTGTATGACAGTACAGAGGTAAGAAGAGTCTGAAGGAGGCAGGAAACACGATCATAAAGTCAGGGCTTTAATGTTAAGCTGATGACCTTTAAATTATTAGTAGCTGACAAGGAATCCCAGAAAGACTTTGAGCAGGGAAAAACATGATAAAATTGGAATTTCAGAAGATTAACATGACGGATTTACAGAGGAACAGATTGTAGATATAACGATGACTTAAAATACTACTGTAATAGTCACCTTTCAAAATGATGATAGGCTGAACTAAGAAAGTGGTAAAAAATAGAAAGGAGAGGGTAGATAAGCAAGACACTAGAACCAGTCAGTATTCACTCTATGTATTGTAAGTTTTCCAACCAGAATAGGTTGATAGCCTAGAAAAGGGCAAAAGCCAAATTACTGGGTTTGCCACTGTTACTTTGTTGACTCAAGCTAAAAGGCCAACATCTTGGATGGATCAGTATTAATTGCTTAATTGCTCACTGCTCAACATAGCACAAGGAATAACTCTAATGTAGTAGGTAGGCTTGGCCTACTTAAAGGGGTTTAGGCCAGGAAAAGTGGTTTCAATTATTTTTCATTGGTAAAACTTTGGACTTCTGAAATAACCCCCATTTATTTTATTTATTTTTTTTTACATTAAAAAATAATTTAATGTTCATCAGAAATTCAGATTTAACTGGGTGTTCTGCTTTTTTTAATCTGGCAACCCTGCACCAAGTCCTAGCAGAGTCCAGAGCACCACAGCGCCCTAGTATCTGGAAGGTAAAAGCATGAAAAATCAGATCACATCACCCATTTCAGCAACGTTATCTCTAACAGCAACAGCAAAATCACCGTGTATGAGAAAACACCACTGTTTTCACGCCCCTGTAAACTCCTTAGCATATTACTATAACCCCCATTTATAAATGTTCAAGTTCTTTTTTTTTTTTAAAGATTTTTTATTTTTATTTATTTATTAGGAAAGAGAGAGAGTGAGAGAGAGCATGAGAAGGGAGAAGGTCAGAGCGAGAAGCAGACTCCCCATGGAGCTGGGAGCCAGATGTGGGACTCGATCCCGGGACTCCGGGATCATGACCTGAGCTGAGGCAGTCGCTCAACCAACTGCGCCACCCAGGCGCCCTAAATGTTCAAGTTCTTAATTATCTTCCTGAACAACAACAAAAGCATCAAAGCTCCTATAGATTATTTTTTTACATATTTACCTAGTGTTTACCATGTACCAGATATTGTCCTAAGTGCTTTACAAATATTACTTCATTCAATCCTCACAACATACTACGAGATAGCACTATTATTAGCTTGATTTCATAAATGAAAAACTGTAGCATAGAGAAATGAAGAGATTGACCCAAGATAACATAGTAAGTGGCAGAGCTAGGATTCAAACCTAAACACTATAGCTCCAGAATCCATGCTCTTAACCACTATGCCCCCATATGATCTTTACTTTACAGCTCTTATTATAGATATAATTTGATATTTCTGTGTGTTATTATTTGATGTGTTATTACTTAATTAAAGGCTGTCCTTCACTAAACCATAATTTCCGTAAGAGTAGGGATTCTGTCTAGTTTTGTTGCCATGGTATTGCCAGCATGTAGTACAGTGGCTGGCATTCGTTTGGTGATCAATAAATATTTGTTGAATAAGTAAATCTCTCTTTATTGATGATTGCCACTTGTTCTTTTGCCTTGAATTTACTGTTCCCTCAAGTATTCTCCTCTCCCATATTTTCTTTTCATAAGAAGATATAGAAGAAATTGGTCAGTTAACTTGTTTTCCCTAGCCTTCTTTCCTTTAGCAATTCTGAGAGTAGGAAAGGACTCCTTGGTTTCTCCCTCAGTTGGGACATCCCTGACTTCCTCTTACTGGAACTAAAGCTTGTGCCCTTGGGATGGAATTCTTCTTTATGGAACTACATGCCCTTGAAATGAGTTCCCTCCAGGAATCACACAACTGCACAATGACAGAAAGTAAAGAAGGTTTAGTGTGACCTGAAATCAGTGACCTAATTCCATTCTCTGTACCGTCTTTATTCCTCAAAAGGAAGCTAAATATAGACATACATTCTGGCTTGCTTTTTCAAAACTTTATGTCAGATAAAAAATTTTTTTTTCATGTCAGGCAGTTCTAAATATAGAACTACATTCTGGCTTCCTTTCTGAAAATTTTATGTCAGAATTTTTTCTAATGTCAGACTTGGGTGTGATTACTCCAGCTCCCTTTAGTACTTGGATTTGACACAGGAAAGCATGGAAACAGTATAGAAATCCTAAATATCATAGCCAGATCTATTTGCTCTGTCCACAAAGAGTCTGTAAAGGATGACTTCATATGTTTCAGCAACCTCTTTTCACACTGACCACTTCTTTTTAGCAGGAGGCAGTTGTGAAGGATGAGGAGAGGAAAAAGAACACAGGCCTTTCTGGTAAATTTCCAAATAAAAAGTACAAAATAAAAATGAAAATAGAAATAAAAATACAAAAGATAAGAGACTGGAACTACTCACATCAAAATTCTCAGATAACCAAACAGTGGAGCTTGTACTTGTAAGGACAAAGTATTTACTTCTGCAAAGTATATTTCCTTTCCTGGTCAGTTTGGTAGATTGGTGATCTGATTGATAGACTCGCCAGTCTGTTTGTCTGTCATATGTATTTTAGCACATGTACTTACACACACACTTCCTTTTCGAGACAATAATAATGACACAGAGACTTAGATAGTCCTTGAGTTTACCTACCTTCACTTTGTCTGTCCTCACTTTGGCTTTCAACGACAGACATTGCAGAATAGTACCAACTATAATTCCATAGAATTTCTGTAAAGGAAATAAAGATTCAGTATAAGAATTTCTCATGCCAATACCATTTCATTTAACATGTGCTTAAGAAATTTGGAACTTGTTCTCTGAAATCCAAAATAATCTACCTCTAAGATACATATGCTAAATTTTAGAATTCATTTCATATGTCCTCATCTTTTTTTATTTTAGTTTTAACAAGATTTTATTTATTTATTTGACAGAGAGAGAGAGAGAGAGAGAGAGAGAGAGAGACGGTGAGAGAGGGAACACAAGCAGGGGTAATGGGAGAGGGAGAAGCAGGCATCACGTGGGTCTCGATCCCAGAACCCTGGGACCACGACCCCAGATGAAGGCAGACGCTTAACGACTGAGCCACCCAGGCACCCCTCATATGTCATCGTTTTATTTTTAGAAAGATCTTTTAAAAGATTTTATTTATTTATTTATTTGTCAGAGAGAGGGGGGGAGAGAGAGAGAGAGAGCGCACAAGCAGGCAGAGGCAGAGGGAGAAGCAGGCTCCTCACCGAGCAAGGAGCCCGATGTGGGACTTGATCCCAGGACCCTGGGAACATGACCTGAGCCGAAGGCAGCTGCTTAACCAACTGAGCCACCCAGGTGTCCCTGTCCTCATCTTAAAGTTATATTTTCAAAGCTTTGCAAACAGATTCCACTTTCTGGCAATTAAGTCTAGACTGATGACCACACTTTGTCAGAAAAATTATCTGTAACAGAGCATTGGAAACAGGCAAAAGAATTATTGGGTGATCTCTTAGTGCTTTTTTTTTTTTAAAGATTTATTTATTTGACAGAGAGAGATCACAAGGAGGCAGAGAGAGAGGGGGAAGCAGGCTCTCTGCTGAGCAGACAGCCTGATGTGGGGCTTGATCCCAGGACCCTGAGATCATGACCTGAGCCAAAGGCAGAGGCTTAACCCACTGAGCCACCCAGGCACCCCTTCAGTTTTTTTAAGATTTTATTTATTTGAGAGAGAGTGAGTGAGTGAGAAACAGCATGAGAGGGGAGAGGGTCAGAGGGAGAAGCAGGCCCCCTGCTGAACTGGGAGCCCGATGCGGGACTCAATCCCAGGACTCTGGGATCATGACTCAAGCCAAAGGCAGTTGCCCAACAAACTGAGCCACCCAGGCATCCCTCTTAGTGCAGTCTTGACTGACATTTTTAATTTTCCATTGATGGGACTATTCTGTAAGTCTGTAGGCAGAGGTTAACTTGTTGATTTTTATCCCATAGAGAAAAATTTTTTTGTTTGATGAAAAAGATAACTCCAAAGGTTATTGCGCACTTTATTATTTTTTTAACTAGTTTTTTTTTTAAAGTTTATTTATTTATTTGACAGAGAGAGAGAGAGAGAGAGATCACAAGTAGGCAGAGAGGCAGGCAGAGAGAGAGGGAGAAGCAGGCTCCCTGCCGAGCAGAGAGCTCGATGCAGGGCTCGATTCAAGGACCTTGAGATCATGACCTGAGCCGAAGGCAGAGGCTTTAACCCACTGAGCCACCCAGGCGCCCCAGACTTGCGCACTTTAGGACTTCAATTAGTTTTATGTATAATTCAGAAATCTTAACCTCTCTTTATTAAATTTTCTGTAAATACTTAGCTCCTACATTTTCATTTGACCTGGTCTTATTACTGATTATCTCATTAATTAATGAGTTAAATAAAATATTTGATACCAGCACATTGTATTTATATGTATCATGTTTTTAAACTTTTTGAAAATTATACTTTATGAAACCCCATGAGTTTGCTACACAGAAAAACTCTTCTTTCTCTTTATCCTTAACCCAACCCAGAAGAGGCCAATAAAGTATATTTATTTTAATCAATTTCTTTCAGGTTTCCCAAGTCACTAAGTGTGGATAAGCCAAGACTAGAAAACTTTGTAAGTATTTTCATCTTAATCATCCCAAAGAGGATTAGATGGGGAAAAATCCATACCTTTAGGGAAATGTAAAGTCTAAATAAAAGGATATTTCCAGCCAAGATCGGGAAAAATAAAACAAAACAAAAACAAAAACTAAAGAAGATATGGTCCGTATATACCATGGAATATTATGCCTCCATCAGAAAGGATGAATACCCAACTTTTGTATCAGCATGGACAGGACTGGAAGAGATTGTCCTGAGTCAAATAAGTCAAGCAGAGTCAATTATCATATGGTTTCAGTTAGGTGTGGAGCATAAGGAAAAACATGGAGGACATTGTGAGAGGGAAAGAAAGGGTGAATTGGGGGAAATTGGAGGGGGAGATGAATCATGAGAGACTGTGGACTCTGAGCAACAAACTGAGGGTTTTGGAAGGGGGGGTGGGGGGCTACCCCCTGGTGGTGAGTATTAAGGAGGGCACGTGTTGCATGGAGCATTGGGTGTGGTGCATGAACAATGCATCTTGGAACACTGAAAAAATAAAATTAAAAAAAAAAAAAAACCAAAAACCAAAAACAAAACCCAACACACACAACTAGCTTGAAAATTGTGATTTGGAATAACAATTTATCTTCCAGTTCTGCTCTGTGCGAGGCCCAAGTGACCTCATTAAGGATAAAATTCAGACTTCAGTAATCTAGGCAGAATTACATCAAATAACTCAAATAGGAGCCAGGAAGTTATCAGCAGTTAGATGTAAAACAAGAGGAAATGAAGTACTGGGTACTGTGACAAATTGGAGCACGCATGCTTCCTATAAAAGTATCCAAATGAAAAAGAAAGAAAATTAAATATTGTGCAGGCCAAACAAAATTATTTGTGCATGTTTGCTACAAGGTTTATATTCCAACCTATGTCTGTTTCTTCTGTCAATAGAATCTGTGTTTTCCTAACTAATATTAGCAGCTCTAGTATCATCATTCTCTAGGCACCCAGTGCTACTGTAAGTTGCCTACATCTTCACAGTAGGCTTGGAGTTTCTACAGCTGCCAAGAAAGAAGAGCCAAGTATGGGATGTCCTAAAGTTCTGGCTTCTCTCCATCCCCTGCAGGACCATCAGCAGCTGTGAGATGGTAGTCTGGCCAAATCCACACAAGGAGCATAGTTAGAAATGTGAAATGGTTATAAGGCACTTAATGGCCAGCCAGGGGCCCGAGTAATGACTATTTAGCTAGAATGAGGAACTCACCCAATCTGGTGACATTCTCTGCACACACATCACATTACATAGCAGCCAAGTGGAACATATTTAAGCTGTTTAACTCAGAGGAGGAAAAGAAAAACAAACAAAAAAACCTCAGAGGAGAAGAATGTGAGGGAAGGAAGAAATGGAATGTGGGGGGGGGGGGAAGAGAAGAGAGAAAAAAAAGAAGAAAAGAAAAGAAAAAAGAAAAAGATTGGGAGCTATAGAACCAGGTTTAATTTCAGTCTGCTACTAATTAATATCAGTGTGAGCTGGGGCAGGTTATCAACTACTTAGAAATCAGAAAGCCTTCCCTCAAATTTCTTCTAGACTGAGATTTTAAAAAAAGAAACAGGAAATAAATTAGCGAGATACAGGATGTTGAAAGACCCACAAAAGAATAAATCTGTCAGAGAGATGGAGAGTTGGGGGTAATTATGTATTACAAATTAAGTACAACATTAATTTCTATTACAGGACTGAGAAGAAGAGTTATGAAAGGATTAAGTTAAATAAGGTATGAAAATGTCTGCCACAATGCTTGATTCAAAGTAGATAATCAATAAATGGCAACATTTTGAAATTTTAATATACATGCCCACTAAATTGGTAAAAAGTTTTAAGTCTAAAAATACTGTGCTAGAGAAAAAGTGGAACCAGTGGAACACTTAAATACTGCTGATGGTCTTAAAAACTGAACAACTACTTCGGGAAACAATTTTATTTTACAGAGTTGATGGGGCATTTACCTTATAATCTAGCTGGTCCATTTTATGTATACACCCTAGAGAGACTCTCATAATATGTCATATACAAGGATGTGTATTGTATGTGTAATTCTTCATAACAGCAAAATTGGAAACCAATCAAATAGCTATTAATGGTTGAATAGAGAAGTAACCTGTGGTATGTTCATACAATGGAAAGCTACATAGCAGTGAAAATGAATGAACTACAGTAAGCACATAACATGATTAAATCTCAGGAATATAATATTTAGGGGGGAAATTGCAAAATAACACATATGATATTTCACTTACATAAAGTTAAAAATCATGCAAAACTCTATCATTAGGGACACATATTTTCAAGGTAAACCTATAAAGAGAAATAAGAGAATGAAAAGTACAAAATTCAAGATAAATTAGGGAGAGGGTGGGGAGGATGGAAAAGGCACATTGACAGCTTCAAGCTATGCTTGTGTTCCTGTTATTGTTACTGTTTACAACTTACACATTTATTATAAACTTTACATCTATTCAACACATAATAAAAAAAGAACTAAAAAAATAAAAGTTAAATTAAATAACAAAACAACTAAAAAAGTAACTATCCCAATCATGAAACACTCATCCTCTCTTATTCAGGAGAGTAATTTTTTTAATGACCCTTTTTGAAAGAAGAGGGCAATTTGGGTCACCACATTTATTTTTTTTTAATTTTTATTTATTTATTTTTTTCATGGGTCACCACATTTAAAAGAAAAACATTTTGAGATAATTTTAAACTTCATAAGAATTGCAAAAATAGTATAGAGAATTTCCATATACCCTTTACACACTGTATTTTTATGTTAATATCTTATATACCATATTAGAACAATTATACACTACGAAATTAACCTTCATATAATAATATAAACTGAAGTACAGAAATTATTTTTTACTAATTCTTTCTGCTAATGTCCTTTTTTTTTGGGCTCCAGGACTCAATCCAGGATCCTACATTGCATTTAGCTGTATGTCTTCTTCAACTTGTGAATGTTCCCGATTCTTTGTTTTTCATGATCTTGACACTTTTGAAAGGTACTAACCAATTGTCTTGTAGAGTGTGCCCCAACTTGGGTTTGTCTCATGTGCCCTTCTCAGTGCATCCTTTCAGGGGATATGTGCTGTCATGTGTATTCCTGGTGATATGAACCTAGATTGCTTAAGATGGTGTCTGCTAGAATTCTCCACTGTAAACTTACTATTTTTCCCTTTGTAATTACTAAGTATTTGGGGGGAGACTCATTACATTTTATTTTAAATATTTATTTGTTTATTGTTAAAGATTATTTATTTATTTATTTGACAGAGAGTGAGAGAGAGATCACAAGTAGGCAGAGTAAGCAGAGAGAGAGGGGGAAGCAGGCTCCCTGTTGAGCAGAGCAATGTGGAGCTCCATCCCAGGACACCGAAATCATGCTCTGAGCCGAAGGCAGAGGCTTTAATACACCGAGTCACCCAAGTGCCCCGAGATATTTTAAAGAAGGTTGAAAAGCACTAGAGTCATAAGAAAAGGCATCAAAGAGAAGTCAAGGAATAGTACCAGCTTCTATAAGACACGGTTATAGGATCTGGGGCACCTAGGTGGTTTGGTCGGTTAAACGTCCAACTCTTGATTTCAGCCGAGGTCATCATCTCAGGGTTGTGGGATCGAATCCGTGTTGGGACCCAAGCTGAGGGCAGAGCCTCCTTAACCTTTTCTCTCCCTCTTCCTCTGCTCCCTGCTTCCCACCATTCTCGCATGTGTGCTCATATACTCTCTCTCTCTCTCAAAAAAACAAAACAAAAGAAAAACCAAAAAACCAGACATGGTTATAGGATCTAAAACTCTTTCATTTAGACATGAGAATCAAAGGTAGAAATAACCGGTCCCACTTTCGGCTGGTAATCTTTAAGCTGCCTAGACCTTGAATTGAATCACATAACATAAAGACAATCTTACTGAAACTTGGGGTTGGGGGTGGAATACTGATCTACCAGTTTCCAGTTTTCCTATTAGCAAAATAGCGCAAAACAAATTCAAGTTCCTCCAAGCCCTAGCTGTGATTCTCTGCTGCCAGCATCCTGCATCCCCCCTGCCCAGTTATTATACATAAAAAATTAATAAATTTACTAAATATTAAAGTTTGGAGAAAGTCTTTAAGTTTATATTTAGCTCTTTCTGAAAACTACATAAACTATAATAAACACAATGAAGTCTGGCAGTGGCATATTTGTGATACCAGCATAGCTGATGACTCAGTACTATATGTACTCAGTACTTATGTCATGGACTGCATGCATACAAGTCATAATTGGCTCTTAATGAACAAATCTGTCTTTTAGAGAATACAGTTTTTCATCAGCAAAGGAACAAACTTCTGCATGTCAGAATCTGAGGATAGGACTCTCATACAGAAGCAGATGTCCCCATGATCTCCTGACTGTCATATAAAATCATGAAAGCTTTCAGACTATTCCATCAAGGTATCCCAGAGTTAGCTATTACATCCAGTACACAAATCCCTAGTTACTCCAGAAATCAGGTTCCCCCATTCCAATTCATATCACATGAATCTCAGCAAAGCTAACAAAAGTTTTGATTTTTTTTAAAGCAATAGAAGCACATACACAATTAAAAAGGAAGTTTACCCCAAAATGCTTTCAAGAAGCACAGTCCAAAACCCACCAGCACTCCACAGTCTCCCTTTCTCCTCACTTACAGTCCCCGCTTCATCTCCTTATTTCAATTACAACTACTTTCTCACAGGAAAACACTTTAGGAAAATAAGGATCTTCTTTAAAATTCTGGGAGGGGTGGGAGGATGTTGAAACATATACTTGTCTATGAGGCCATTCAGATGACAAAATTTTCCTTCTGTTTTCTACTTTAACAGGTTCTTGGCTTTTGGGAACTTGCCACATTGCTTTGTTGTGGATTTTCTTTTCTTTTTTTTTCTTTCTCTTCTGTTTCCTCTAGATAGGGAAGGTGAAGTGAGTCTTGGTTCCTTAATTTTCAACCTGCTTCTTCCAAAGGTAATTCATAGACCTTGAATGACCTTTCAATTAACTTGGATTTAGTTTCAGGTGGTTTAAAACAAAAAAGTTAAAGATTAATATAAACTTCAAATACAAAATGGGTAGAAAGGAACCTACAAAATACTACAGTTTCTTAGCTACTGCTTCTATTTTCAAACTCAGGATCTTCCTCAGGAGTTATCTGCTTTGTCTAGAAGGCAGGTTTTATAAAGCAGTTGTGTGCTACAAAAACCCTCTCTTGTCTGCCTAGAGCTTTAAATTGGGTCTGACCAAATAATCTCCTCCTGGTGCTTGTAATTTTGCAGTCTCACAAAGTAAGCTCATTATTAAGCAGTAAAATATGTTCTGGGATAGTTTATTTTCCTTTTCTTTTAGTGTATAAAAGTAAGTTTAACATTTCTTAGTTTTAACTGTTTTGCACATATAGGTAGTTAACTAATGTCCATTGAATGCAATCTTAGAAAGCAAATGTTATGTTCCTCTTTAAACAAATAAAATTTGTTTTATGACTGGAGTCAAGGACCAGAAAGAACACTGATGGGGAGTTTGGAAACCTCTGTTCTATTCTCAGCGGGACTCCTAAATTATTTGTACCTAAACCAAATGATTTTTACCTTCACTTTTCTAGCTTTTCTTATCTATAATAATAATCACTTCCCTTTCTCACTCAAAAAAAGAAAAAGTACAGCAGGGGTTTTCAAACGGTGTTACGTAAAGCAGGCAGGTTCCTCAGGACCTGAAATACTGTTAAGGGTAGAGAACAGCAAGGAGGAAGTTGAGGGTACTTCCTTTCTCTTAACTTAAATAACTCTATATTTATTTGGTATTTTCCTTTATTTTAAGTTAAAAAAAGAGGTTTCGCCTGCTAAAAGAAGGTTGGAAAATCATCTGGATGCTTCAGGGATAAGTGTTTGAGTAAGTTAAAATGTACAGTTGTAGATGGAACTCAACCTCCAGCTAGGCCAAGCACAGTTCAAGGTCCCTACATAGCCTTTCCTGATGTACCTAAGCCTGGCATCTATGTGGTCTTGGCACCAATTTCCAGCAAAAGCTGGAGCTACTAAGAACTATTTGAAGACATTTTGCCTCCTTACCAGTCTTTTCTATCCCATGGCCACCACATAGTTCATTAAGATACTTGGGGTTTTCTTTCCCTTGTTCTCATGACAATTCATTTGTCATGAGACAAATTTTTCTTCCCCTACCTTTTTGATTGCTTTGCAATGTGTTGTAGCAGTTAGGGTGACCTAAATTTAAACCCTGGAGCCAACACTTATTAAATGTGTAACCTTGGGGTAATAAGATAATCACTCTGAACCTTAGTCTTTCATCTCTCACATGAAGATAATTGCTTCACCTTGGTTGCAAAGATTATATTAAGTATATCAAGCATTTTCTATAGTGCCTTGCACATGGGTTATTCCCCAAAGCACTGTTACCCTCTCTATTGTCTTTGTGTGCTTTCTTTGAATCATGATATCAAATCCTCTTACTGCATCTCTATCCCTGACTCCTAAAATCATCTTTAGTCCCAAATCCGCACTGTTGGACATTTCCTCTTAGCTACCTCCTAGTATCTCAAGATAATCATGTTCTAAAATGGTATTTCTTACTTCCCTGATTTTAACATATCTGTTGCTCTTAGTATTCTAACTTGTTCATGAAATCTAAGAATCACCTTCAGTTCCCCCCTGATTATCTGCCAGGTCCTATATATTCTATCTGAGGGTCTCCTGAAGCTATTACTTCCTTTCTAATCCCACTACTATCATCTTAGATTCCTTGTACTTTCCTTCTGGATTCAATATCCTGTTATCTGCTTCTGACTTTTATAAACTATCCACTTCTGCCCTAAAGCAGAACACTGATCATGTCTTCTTCCTGACCAGGTCAAAACCCGCAGTGGCTCCCCATGGATTACTGAATGAAGTCCAGATATGAGCCGCACATTCAAGATGCTCCCATTCGAACCCTAACTATTCTTTTATCTTTCTTTTCCACTATTTACCTTTATTCAAACTGGCCTATGTACAATTCCCTAGATATGGCCCAGACTTTTGTGCCTCGATGCCACTACTCACACTGTCCCTTCCAAGGGTAATGCCCTTGCTCTATATGAGTTAAAATCCTTCAAAGGCTATCTTAACAAAAGCAAGCTCAAATTCCACGAATCCAGGTAGTTTCTCCCTTTCTCTGATACAGAAATAATTCCCCCACCTCTCCCAACTGCTATATTATATTACTTCATTGGTATTATTCTAATCATTTGTTCACCCTTATGTTATAATTATTTCTTGAATTGTATCTCCTCTATCAGATTGGCTAGTGTGAACATGTCTAATTAATTTCTGTGTCTTCTAAAGCCCTTGCACAGAGCCTGGCTTCCAAGTTGGGGATTGGCTGAACTTGAAAAAAAAAAATACGAAGATAAGCAGTAGGTAAAATTATTAAGAATACTAGTCCTTCTGAAAAATACAAGTTATAAGATGTCTCTTGTGATAACTTCATTAAGACAAGTGCTATAAAGCATACAAACACTTTGTCAGGTGATGTTTAAAATCAGCTCTGGGATCTGTACATCTCTTAGTTAAAATCAATCCAAAGACACATTAACTTAGCTTAATTACCGTAGCTGCCCTACTTTATTACAAATGTGGCAGCCATGAAGTGGGGAGGGTCTGTGACTCACAGAATCCAAAATCGTAAGTTGTGAGGAATTTTCTGGGCCCATGTCAGTTCTCTGCTAGTGATCTCTGTTCTACTACTCTACTTCACAGCAGAAGGCAGAAAATTCCTAATGCTACCAGGTCAACAAGCTGTGGGAATGGAAGACACTCCAGTATTAATTAGGCTCCCTGCTCTCATGTCCCCAGGAAATGCTGGCTTTGAGACTAAACTGGGAACATCCCTGGATTACAGTCCCAAATGGAGTTGTCAAGTGGTTTTCTCATATCATAAGGGGTTTTATTGGCTCTAAAGAGAGTCACTGAATGACCAGGGTGAACTAAATTAAGCCCAAGTAAAAACCCTTTCAGAATTGTTCTCCACTCCCACCAGGAATGTCTGTGCTGGGAGCCAACCTGGATCTTGGATAGCCTCTCAGAGTTACTCTGATCCTGGAAATTACAGAATTTCACAACTAAAAAGGGACTGGGAGAAACCTAATCCATCTTCCTATCCAGAGCAGTCATTCCCTGTGTTTAGCAACCCTGGCTGCCTCACTTAAATACTTCCAGTATAGAAGAAATCACTCTCTCAAGATGGTCTCTACATTTTCAGACAGCTCTATTTACAAATTCCTTTATTCATTAAAATTCTCCTGAGTCCTATAAGCCCTGGAGGCAAGCAAGAGCCAAAAGAAAAGCCTGCATAAGTTCTATCTTTATCTCTTTCCAGCTGGTAAGTAGTGAGATAAACACCCAGTCCTTGAGTGTGCTACTGAATATAGCATCCTCACTTTCCAGCGTATGATAATTTGTGGTAACCACACTGGGTGTTCGAGGTCCTGAGTATTAGGCTGGCGGGCCCAGGGACGCCGAGAGTGGACAAGATGGCCACTGAGTTTCACAAGATGGTGGCTCAAGGACTTTCAGCCATGGGGCTTCCTGTCTCGGAGACTTTCCAGATCACCCCACAAGGATGATGAACAATCTGACTGGTCCAATCTGACTAGTCAACTTGGGATCCCTTTTTCTGTATAATGAGCTGACGATTGGTGTATTTTGTATCCCTCATATACATAAACCGTAGCCAATCAGATACCCAGCAAGCCCCTCCACACCCTAAGACCCCAAATTAAAAACCCCTCAGCCCTACCCCTAGGCACGACTTCCCGGCCTCACTTCCTGGTGAGCCACGGAACCTCACCCGAGGGCGCATCCATTAAAGCTTGCCTCTACTCTACTCGCCTGGCTCCTCTTTTCCACCGCCGATTCAAACCTGACACTGAGCCCTAAAATCTGGCTGATCCACTTACTTACTGGATGAGCAGCAGCCAATAAAATGAATTATAAGCACTTTACTAGTTTCTCAGCATAGTTCTAGGACATTTTGGCTTTGCTGCTTAAATGCACTCCACTCCAAGCTTATCCAACTTCAAACCCTTTTAGGGATTTCAATTCTCCAATTTATCTTTCAGAGATTTCCAGTAAAATTACTGATATTCACTCTACATATTTTCATTCTAGTCCAACAATTCCAAATCACATGGTCCCACCCAGATAAATGCTGTCTAAAGCAAGAGTAACAGTTCTGACAGAAGATTAAGCAGGTGGGCAACTCCACATAACAGACAATCATGACAATCCCTGAATTTCAGTAACTACTGTTGGGTCATGCTTAGTGGTCAGTTTTATAGTTAATCTCAAGAAGCTGTGTTATGTTTGATAGGGAAGCTATAGTACCCAAAAAAAGGTATATACAGAATTTGGGAACCAGACTTTAAACATACCCACCAGGCCCCTGAAAGGCAGTTAACAAGGATATTTTTTTTAAAAAAAAATTTTATTTATTTATTTGACAGAGAAAGACACAGCCAGAGAGAGAATACAAGCAGGGGAGTGGGACAGGGAGAAGCAGGCTTCCCGCTGAGCAGGGAGCACGATGTGGCCCTCGATCCCAGGACCTTGGGATCATGACCTAAGCCGAAGGCAGACACTTAATGACTGAGTCACCCAGGCACCCAAGAATCAGTATTAATAAATGTTTAACCCATCTATGGAAATATTCCTAAAGTAATCTGCTTAAGAGATGATGGGGCACCTGGGTGGCTTAGTCGGTTGGGTGTCTAACTCTTGATTTTGCCTCAGGTCATGATGTCCGGGTCATGCTCCACACTGAGTGTAGAGTATGGAGCCTGCTTAGGATTCTCTCTTTCTCTCTTCCTTTGACCCACCCCCCCAAAATATAAATCAATAAATAAGCAAGCTGGGAAGATTAAAGTACAGCCTAAATACATTTTAGCATGGAGCTTAGGGTTCCTCTTTAGAGAGAAAGCCATGAAGTTAAAATAGAGCTAATCTAAGAGAAGCTCTACTCTTTAAAACTAACATGATGGTCAGGAGAGAGCGAAGGAATGACAGTTTTTAGAAGAGAAAATATTGAAAGATTTATCATTGTTTTGGCCCTTGCCTAGGGAAAGGTTTCTCTCATTATGATGCCTATCAGAATTATTTGGAAAGAAATATCATTGGATGTTTATCTAATATAATGATTAGAACAGAAAAGACTATCAGAGTACCATATCTTAATGTAAATACCACATAAAAACATCCAGTTCTCTTTGTTGCGATTCTGGGATCTCTAAGTTGTTCTCCTGGGTAGAGCTGGCCATGAGAAGACAATGTTCTGGATATTATTAGATTTTTCATGTTAAACTTCCAACTTAGCTGTCTTGTTGATAAATTATTCTTGCTAGAAAGAAAGAAGTGAAATGATCTCCTGAGACCTGGTCACTCCTAAGACAAGCTGTATTTTGAATTTGTGAATTTGTAAAGTTTGGGTTGGTGATGACCACATCAAGATGCAGATTTGAGAGGTCCAACCTTAGCAGTCTATTGTCTCAGTCTTGCTCCCTTACCTCTTCACCATATTTTGTCAAACCCAATGACTAGAGATTCATGAGATGTAAGATTTCAATCAAACCTGGAGATGTAAGATTTCAATCAAACCTGTTTTATTGAGTCTTATCTGTACATGAGAAGGTTGAACAAGAAAATTTCCACTGCCCCTCCCTTCCAATCTTAGGACTCCTCCACAACTCTAGAAATTATAGAAATAATAAGATTTTGGTAAGGTGCCCAGTCACAAAATAAACTTATAATGAAATAGCCTTTCTAGATACCTATAATAATCACTTAGAAAAATAATGGAAAAAGTATCACTTAAGTAGCAATAAAATTTAAAATATCTATGAATAAACCTAACAATAAATGTATGGGTCTAGGGCACCTGGGTGGCTCAGCTGGTTAAGCAACTGCCTTCAGCTCAGGTCGTGATCCTGGAGTCCTGGGATCAAGTCCCACATTGGGCTCCCAGCTCCACGGGGAGTCTGTTTCTCCCTCTGACCTTCTCCCCTCTCATGCTCTCTCTCAATGTCTCTATCTCAAATAAATAAATAAAATCTTTAAAAAAAATGTATGGGTCTATATGAAAAGATATAAATTTGACTGAGGGAAGAAGAAGAAGACCTGAATTAATAGAGAAATACCATGTCCTGGATATGGAAACGCAACATTGCAAAAATACAAATTATCCCCCAGATTAATCTACAAATCTAATGCACTCATAGTCATTATTTAATAATTAAAATGTATAAATAATTAAAAATGTATCTATAAAGAGACTATTCATTCACTACCTCTTTCAAACAGGATTTCCTGGAGGAGGGGGAAATTCATAAGTCCTTTGAATAAAGGGAAACATCTGTACATTTTTTGAGGTCAAAAACCATACCTTACATTGTTTAATACATCAGCAAGCCTAGCATATATATGTGGTACTGCAAACCTGGCATTCTCAGATTCAATATTTGTATAACTTTCATGAGCAATCTTGAAAGCAATCTTGTGAAAGCTCACAACACCTTGAAAATCACTACAGAGTGATTTTATTGAAGCATAAACCTCAATTGGATGCTCTGTGTGGTGTGCAGTACTCATTGAAGTAGTGGGTAATCCTAGCCAACTGCTTAGGATTTTCATCTCAAAGATTTTTTTTTTGGTCTACTTGTTATGATTTAGGTAGTAATTTTCATTTACAAGCCAGAAGTTACCTACATTTTCTTTCTTTTTTTTTTTTTACCTACATTTTCAATTACATTTTATTTAAACTATTTTTATTCAATTATACTGTATTCTATGGGAGGAATTATATATTAAAATGATATTTTACAAACTTAGTGATACCTGACAATCTCATTCATTAATGGACACACACATGGTAGTTTGTTGGTCGTATGATTCTGAAGAAACAGCAAGAGTATGACAAGTTCAAAGTGGATAAAACAGCAGCTGGGGGGGCGCTTGGGGGTTAAACTGCGTGGGTTAAAGTCAGTGGGTTAAAGCCTCTGCCTTCGGCTCAGGTCATGATCTCAGGGTCCTGGGATCGAGTCCCGCTTCGGGCTCTCTGCTCGGCAGGGAGCCTGCTTCTTCCTCTCTCTCTGCCTACTTGTGATCTCTCTCTGTTCAATAAATAATAAAAAAAATAAAATCTTTAAAAAAAAAGTAGCTAGGGAAAAATGTTCAAGGATCAAAAAGAAAGTGCAGATCAGAAGAGATGAAAGGAGACTGTAGAAACTTGTTGAAGCTTAAATGAAATGAATAAAGTTATAAGAGAGGTTACTAAATTCATTTAACAAATCAAGTATTACACTAAGAGCTAGGGAATATGGAAAAGAATCAGGCCATATCCTTATCACAGCCATGAAGAAATTCACTGTCTGGTAGGGAAGACATATGAGTAAAAAAATTGCTCTATAGTGTAGTGTATAGTATGATAGAGGTAAAGACAGGGTGTCATGGAAATGCAAAAGAGGAGTATCTAAACCTAATTGTGGGGATCAGGTAAAATTTCTCGGAGCAGATCCTGTGCTGAGTCTTAAAGCATAAATATAAGTTAGCTTAATGAATACGGGAGGCAGAATTTTCCAGGCAGGCCTGAGGAATAACATATGAAAAGTCATGGAATGGAGGACATTGCAGAATGCCATTAAATACTTTAAAAGTTAACATAATGAAACTTATGATTTAAAGATACATTATCAGTGTGGAGTGTAGTCTGACTGATGGCCAGAAAATGAGTTGAAATGCTCTTATTGTAATTCAGAGGAAAAATAATAAATAGGTGAATAAATAGGCATTGGCAAAGGGGAGGGTGTGAAGTGGTTACATTTGACAATTATATGAGGTAAAATTCAACAAAGTGGAATTTATCTTTTTTAATTCACTGAAGTCCAAGATCTGGACTTCGGTTTTTAGGCTCAGAAATCTGGTTTGGGCTCTTTACAGAGATAGAACCTACAGTTCAAACTAACCTTAAAAAGGGGTCAGAGACTGATGTAAAACCGGAACGGTAGATGATTATTTGCAATGAAATAGATTAACTCTCATAGTGACGATAGTATTTGCTTTGGCATGAAGTTCAGACACTATCTGTAAAAAGATACACGTAAGAAACAAGACATAATCAGAGAGAAAGTTGCTTGAAAAACTTGGAATTTGAGGCAGGGAAATTAAATTGCAGGTCTCAAAATCAATCAATCAATCAATCGCATGTTTCAAAGGTTTACTAGCATCAGGCCATAGATGGGAGACAGGAATGTCCAACTCGGTTGGCTACATTCTCTCCCTTGGACAGTCAGCCACAAACAAAGTATGCCTCTCAATGTCCTGTTTCTATGTTGCCACTGCTAAATTTTCAATATTCATTGATAAATATCTTTATTTCATTAGATATTCATTAGATAAATATCTTTTGTCTAGTCTTAATTTGTCCAGTTTTCCTTCTTAAGGTGACTTTTTATAACTTTGCCTTGATATATATTCATGTTACAATTTAATTCTCAGTCATAAGTCTAATTCCCCTTATTTCCAAGTTATTAGAGATAGTAGTAGAGTAACAACTGACCTCTGTCACTATTTACTTTCTACAAATTCCAGATGAAAGATGAAAGACAGTGAGATAGGGAAATGGGGAGGATCCAAACAAAAAGTTTTACAAAGAGAAGGCTCTTAAACATGCCTGGCTGGCTCAATAGATAGAGCTTGCAACTCTTGATCTCAGGGTTGTGTTAAGCCCCACATAGGCTGTAGAGATACTTAAAACAAACATCTAAAACAACAACAACAACAACAACAACAAATAAATAAAAGGTTCTTAAGGGCAATTAACCATACCATAGGCTGAGTATATAAAATTCATCATTTAAATTAATCAAATCCTGACATTTTTACCACAATCTCTGAAGAGATTGTCTTTGGTATAGTCATTTAGCCAGAATCCTTGTCAGAATATACGTTATTTATATTAACACATCTATCATTTATTTAATACCTACAATGTTAGTACCAGAAACTATGGGGAAAATGGAAATTATCAACATATAATCCCTATTCTTTTTTTTTTTTTTTATAATCCCTATTCTTAAAGAGCTCACTATTTAGAAGGGCAGGCAGACAAATAAAGTAATTACACAACAGTGGGATAATAGAAACAGCTTCAGTTGGAGCACAGAGGAAACAGTAATCACTTCTGTCTGCGGAAAGGCGAGATGGGGACAGTAAAGAGTTATGTCACAAAGGACATAATGCCTGTGTGCTGACTCATTATCACCACAGTTAAACTTGGCAACTGGCTTATTGGAAAGATCTAACTGAATGGATACCTCCAAAAACAGCAGAAGGATTTAAATCACAACTTCTAACACTGGTTGTTAAACATCTCAAATTTTTCTAGCTTTTTCTAAAATAATGAAAAGAGCCTAAAAACTAAATCTATTAAAGTTTACTTTTGGGCGCCTGGGTGGCCCAGTTGGTTAAGCAACTGCCTTCGGCTCAGGTCATGATCCCGGAGTCCCGGGATTGAGTCCCACATCGGGCTCCCAGCTCCGTGGGGAGTCCGCGTCTCACTCTGACCTTCTCCCTTCTCATGCTCTCTCTCACTCTCTCTCTTTCCTAATAAATAAATAAAATCTTTTAAAAAAAAAAGTTTAATTTTTAGTTTATTAAAAATAATAGAAACAATAATAGCAGTCATATAGTCATTTTAAGGAGTTTGATAGGGGTACAGTAATATCAAAATCATAGTTACAGGATATCACAGCTGCAAAAATGATGGGGAATCTCTGACACCTTATTTTCTTCATTTTCTGATTTAAT
The DNA here is from genome assembly GCA_028533885.1 of Nasua narica. Taxonomy (NCBI): domain Eukaryota; kingdom Metazoa; phylum Chordata; class Mammalia; order Carnivora; family Procyonidae; genus Nasua; species Nasua narica. The sequence continues at coordinate 48,689,319 of CM052813.1, read as the reverse complement.
CTTTAGTCTATAAAATGTTCACTTAGGGGGTGCCTGGGTGGCTCAGTGGGTTAAAGCCTTTCGGCTCAGGTCATGATCTCAGGGTCCTGGGATTGAGCTCCTCATCAGGCTCTCTGCTTGGCAGGGAGCCTGCTTCCCCCCCACCCCCCGCCTGCCTCTGCCTACTTGTGATCTCTCTCTCTCTGTCAAAATAAATAAAATCTTAAAAAAAAATGTTCACTTAGTACCTACCATATGCATTTTGCAATATATATCAAATCATCATATTATACATCTTAAACTTACACAATATTATATGTCATTTATATCCCCTCAAAGCTGGGGACAAAAACAAAACAAAACAAAACAAGATCCTACCAGTACATATTACAGTGAGACATGGAAATGAAGACTGTGAATAGGGAAAGGAATTAGATCTAATGGTACAAAGAGTTAGAACGTGAATGGTCATTGCCTTAAGGGAACTTGGAGGAGGGGATAATAAATAAAGTACCAAAATGGTTTGGAGGGAAGATAGTTATTCTAGTAAGAGAAGTCAAGAAAGGTTTAATGGGGAAAACGATATTTGATCTGTGTTTTACAATAGCAGTGAAAGTCTTGGTGAAGAACTGACCAAAAATTTTTTCCCACAATAATCAAGTAAACTTTTTAAATAAAGATAGGTGTGTAAAGGAAAAACTTCAGCTCTTTTCCTTCCTATGTAGGGAAAACCCAGTCTTCTCTACTCTCTCTCCTGTGAGTCTCCTTTACTACTCACACAGAACACTTCACTTGACACTTTTGGTCACCAAATGTATGAGCTGGTGCAGGGGCGGGGGGTGAGGGGGGTTACAATAAGCAAGTCTCAGACAACACCAGCTGGGTATCCTATAATTTAAGTCAATTCTGACACTATATATCCAGAGATTAGCATCCTATCTCAAGGTAAAGGTACAGCCTTACAAGATTCCCCCCACTCCCAAATTTCAGACATTAACTATACGCTCAAGCTATCACCTGTGCTTCTGACCAACCAGCTGTAGACCAGAGGTTCCAATGACCTTCTTCTCAGGTTCAATTAACTTTCTAGACCAGCTCACTCAGGGAAACATTTATCAGTTTGTTAAAGGCTATGATGGAGGATACAGATGAACAGCCGGATAAAGAGATACACAGGGCGAGGTCTGAGAGGGTGCGAGTGCAGGAGCATCTGCCGCAGCAGAGTTGGGGTGCAAACCCAGCTCCTCATGTGGATGTGTTTGATAGCCTGGGAGCTCTCTGAACTCCACACGGAATTTTATGGAAGCTTCCTCATGTAGGCATGATCAATTATTAACTCCATTTCTAGCCCCTCCCCACTCTCTGGAGGATGGGGGAGTGGTGTGGCACTGAAAAATTCATGTAGGCCTTACAGAAAAGACGAGACTGAGCAACAACTTGAAGCAGACAAGGGAGTTACTCAAAGGCCTATCTGGAGGAAGAGTGTTGCAATCAGAAGGAATAATGAGAACAAAGACTGTTGAAGGAAAAGGAGGAAAGCCAGAGTAGCTGCAGCAGCAAGGTGAGGAGCAGAGTGGTAGGAGAGATCAGGCAAGGTAGCAGCAGAATATGCACAATCTAAAAGGCCACTGCAAGGACCTCGACATTTTTTTTTTAACTGAAGTATAATTAACATACAATGTTATATTAGTTTCAGGTATACAATATAATGATTCAGTAATTCTATACATTACTCAGTGTTCATTATGATAAATGTACTCTTGATCCCCTTGTTCTGTTTCACTTATCACCCCATCCCCTCTGGAAGCCTTCAGTTTGTTCTCTGTATTAAAGAGTCCTGGGTTTTTTGTTGTTGTTTGATAAGGACCTTGGCTTTTACTCTGAGTGAAAACGGGAGCCACTGTATATCATTGAGGAACATGTCTTGTTTTGCCATTTATTCAGGCCATTTTTTTGTCCATCAATAGTCTTAAAGTTTTCTTTATATAGGTTTTGTGCATTTCTTTTTATGCTTAGTCTTAGATATTTTAAGATTTTGTTGCTAATATGAATGGAATCTTTCTTGCATTATATTCTCTAATTGGTAATGCTATTAAGCAAACTACTGAGGGGTGCCTGGTTGGCTCAGTTGGTTAAGCGTCTTACTCTTGATTTCGGCTCAGGTCATGATCTCAGGGTCATGAGATCCAGTCCTGCACAGAGCAGATTCAGATACTAATAACCACCTAAGCTGGGTGTGAAGTTGGTAACCTCCTCATGAAAATTAAGAGACCTCTAGATATATAATCAATAAAAATCAAGTTTTTTTTTAAAGATTTACTTATTTGAGAGAGAGAGAGTGCGAGTGAACAGGGGGTAGGGCAGAGGGAGAGAATCTCAAGCAAACTCCCTGCTGAGAGCGGGGCTGGATCCCTCAATCTTGAGACCATGACCTGAATGGAAACCAAGAGTCAGTCGTTCAACTGACTGAGCCACCCAGGCACAGCTCAACAGGGTTTTTGTTTGTTTGTTTGTTTTAAGATTTTATTTATTTAGAGAGAGCACGCACATGCATGTGCCTGAGCAGGGGGCAGGGCAGAGGGGAAAAGGGGAGGGAAAGAATCTCAAGTAGACTTCAAACTGCTCGAACCCACAACCCCGAGGACCATGACCGGAGCCAAAACTAAGAGTCTGATGCTCAATTGACTGAACCACCCAGATGCTTCTTTTCTCTTTTCTCTTGACACATCCTTCCCCATTCACTGGTGCCTTTAAAAGTTCTTAAAATATACTATGTTCGGGACGCCTGGGTGGCTCAGTTGGTTGGGCAGCTGCCTTTGGTTCAGGTCATGATCCCAGCATCTTGGGATCGAGTCCCGCATCGGGCTCCTTGCTCCGCAGGGAGCCTGCTCCTCTCTCTGCCTCTGCCTGCCTCTCTGCCTGCTTATGTTCTCTCTCTGTTAAATAAATAAATAAAATCTTAAAAAAAAAAGTACTATGTTCTCAGGGTGTTTTTCCAAGTTTTTTGTCCCAAACTTGCTCCATTGCATCTATTAGGACGGCTACTATTAAAAAAATAATAAGTATTCTTAAAGATGTAGAGAAATTAGAACTCTTGTTCATTACCGCTAAGAATGTAAAATGGTGTGGCTGTTATGAATAACAGTACGGTGAGTCCTCAAAAAATTAAAAACAGAATTACCATACAATCCAGCAATTTCACTTCTAGGCACACACCCGAAAGAATAGAAAGCAGGGACTTGAAGAGGTATTTGTACACTCATGTTCATGGCAGCATTATTCATAAAAGTCAAGGAACAGAAGCAACCCAAATGTCCAACAGCATATGAATGGATAAACAAAATGTGGTATATATACACACACTGTAATATTAAGTCTTAAAGAGGATATTATGACACATGCTACAACATAGATGAACATTGAGAACATCATGTTGAGTGAAATAAGCCTGTCACAGAAAAGATATACTATATGATTCCACTTATATGAGGCACGTATAGTAGCCAAATTCATAGAGACAAAAAGAAAAATGGTAATTGCCAAGAACCGGGGGTTGGAGGAATGGTGAGTTAGTGCTTAATGGGTACAGAGTTTCAGTTTAATAAGATGAAAAGAGTTCTGAGATGAATGGGGGTAATGGTTGCCTAACAGTGTGAATGGACTTAATGCCACTGAACAGTACACTTAAAAATGGTTAACATGGATATATTATAGAGGTGCCTGGGTGGCTCAATTGGTTGAGTGTCTACCTTCAGCTTAGGTAGTGATCCTGGGCTTTCTGCTCAGTGGGGAGCCTCCTCCTCCCTCTCCCTCTGCCTGCTGCTCCCCTTGCTTGTGTACTCTCTCTCTGTCAAATAAATAAAATCTTTAAAAAGGAGATGGTAATATTATATATGTGTTTTACCAATTCAATTTTTTTAAATTAAAGAAAATTTTAAACCTGTTCCATAGATATTTGTGTGTTTCTTGCTGTCTCTTTTATTCTGTGAGGCCCAGTTTTGTCCTCTGCCTAGTGCTTTGAACTCAGCCTTCCTCACTGACCTTTGTCCCCAATGTTACCTTTACCTGGGCCTGGAACTCTTTGAGTCCTTCAACATTGACCTTTGCCCGGATTATAGTTCATTCCCCTTTTCTTGGAGCTCTTGTCAGCATTTTTTTTTTTAATCCAATCTTGCTCCTAAGACCCTCAGTTTGGGCCAATCTCACTTCTAAAAAAAGATCTCAGAAATAAAGCACACAATTCTAGAATACAGACTATCTGTATTCCAGGTATAACTATGAACTTAATGCTGTTTAATATAAATTAAGAAATCACATTTATGGAGAATTGCTTGAAGGATATACTGTTTGGCCACTGCTTGGAATCAGTTTGTTTGCTTGTTTTTCTTTTCTTTTCTTTTTTATTTTTTTTAGTAATCTCCATACCCAACATGGGCTCAAACTCACAGCCCCAAGATCAAGAGTCATATGCTCTACCTACTGAGCCAGCCAGGCACCTGCTTGTTTTTGTTTTCTGAGCCAAGGCTCAATAGAGAAGCTCTAGAAACTTTGTGAACCTGCTGAAATCGTCTGTAAAAACCTGTGCGATTTAAAAAATTCTCAATATACTCTATTATTCATTCCCCCTAGAAAAAGAGTTAAGAATTTCTATATATATTTTAAAATTTGTTATTCCTTGGATTGAAACAGATCATCAAAGCCTTACCTCAACTGAAGTGTTCTGCCCCAAGCTCAGAATGGGTTTCACTGAACAATGCTTTGGCACTATGACAAGTACTTACATTGAAGGGCATCAAAAGAAAATAGCCTCAACTCTAAAAATCTGTTTGGGGGGGGGGCGCCTGGGTGGCTCAGTTGGTTAGGCCGCTGCCTTCGGTTCGGGTCATGATCTCAGGGTCCTGGGATCGAGCCCCACATCGGGCTCTCTGCTCGGCAGGCTCTGCTTCCTCCTCTCTCTCCGCCTGCCTCTGTGCCTACTTGTGATCTCTCTCTCTCTCTGTATCAGGTGAATAAATAAAATCTTTAAACAAACAAACAAACAAATAAATAAAAATCTGTTTAGGGAACTACTATAAAAACAAAGACTGGAAGAGATTATGTTGAGCGAAATAAGTCAAGCAGAGACAGTCAATTATCATACGGTTTCACTTACGTGTGGAGCATAAGGGAAAATATGGAGGACATTGGGAGAAGGAAAGGAAGGATGAATTGGGAGAAATCAGAGGGGGAGAAAACTGAGGGTTTTGGAGGGGAGGGGGGTGGGGGATTGGGTGAGCCCGGTGGTGGGTATTAAGGAGGGCACTATTGCATGGAGCACTGGGTGTGGTGCAT
>CM052813.1:48660436-48683909 GCA_028533885.1 Nasua narica | reverse complement strand
AACAAAACAAAACAAACAAACAAACAAACAAACAAAGAGAGCAAGACAACGATGGGCACAGATCTACCTGGATATCTCAAGATCTTTTTTTTTTTTTTTTAAAGATTTTATTTATTCATTTAACAGAGAGAGAACACAAGCAGGCAGAGAGGCAGGCAGAAGCAGAGAGAGGAGCAGGCTCCCTGCAGAGCAAGGAGCCCGATGCGGGACTCGATCCCAAGACGCCGGGATCATGACCTGAGCCAAAGGCAGTTGCCCAACCAACTGCGCCACCCAGGCATCCCGATATCTCAAGATCTTAACTAGATAATATGTTTGTAAAGGCAGATATATGCTGATACTATCATGAGATAAGAAGAGATTATGAACAAGGCCAAGGAGAATGAAATTCCCTATGTAAGAACTGAGTCAAATGTAATGGCAGTACTAAAGGTTCTTCCTTCATAAGCACAAGCATGGGATTTGGAGAGCTATCAATGCAGATAATAATGGCAATTTTCAGATATATGTATATAATATTTTACATATACATGGAGTATACCTAAGTTAAACAAAGGTTCAAACTACAAAATATGTGAAATTTTTATGAATTCTCCCTTTCCAATTTCAGGATAATTCTCTTTTATGTAACTCTCACATTCTTTGATTTAGCTAAAATCCATCCACCCATTCTTCAAAGCTCAGCTTTAAAATATATATATATAATAAAATATATAAAATTCTATATAAAATATATTAATATGTAATATATAATAATATATGACATATACATATTTTAGAAATATATAAATATATATTTAAAGATATATATATATATTTTAAGGCTCCATACCCAATGGGGGGCTTGAACTCAGGACCCAATGATTAAGAGTTTCATACTTTACTGACTGAGCCACCTACATGCCCAGTCAGCTTTTAAGATTATGACAAAAAATATAGTACAAGTAGAATTGCTTTTGTTTCACTAATCCGAAAACCACCTTCTCTCCTCCTCAAATACCCACACTCATAGCTCTTTTACTCTTTTTAAAAATTTTCAAAAGTATATCCACAAAGAACTATGACAAAAAGTTCTCCTTTTGTTGGAGGGAACCCTCTCAAACAGTCAACAGTCATTTGGTTGAAATTATGTGGAGAGTTTAGTTCCAGGCATTGGTAGCAAGTCTAAGCTTTCTCCAAAATAACCACAACAGAAACTGACTAATATTAATGAGGCCAACTGTGATACTAAGTTAAGTATATGGTCTGGGACTGGAGAAAAGAGTTATTAATTTAGATCTCTATAGAAAGGGAAACAAATTCAACAAGACCCTTTTGATCGTCTTAAGCTCATATGGAAAAAGGATGTTCAGTGTTCAAATCGTGATTCATCTTACTATAATATCAATAATAATAATTAAATCAATGAGCGCAGTGAAAGTTTCTGTTGGACTACTCCTATTTCCCTTTGAAAGTACACATGAGAAACATTCATTCACTTTTACCTTTTGCTAAAGATACTTACACCATGGTCATCACAGCAGACTCTAGCTTTCTGCTTAAACACTTTCAAAATTAAATCACATATTGCCTCAGGTCTTTAGGTAGAACATTACTCTCACTGCCCTCTAAAAAAACACTCAGGGATGCCTGGGTGGCTCAGTCATTAAGTGTGTGCCTTTGGTTTGGGTCATGATCTTGGGATTCTGGGATCAAGTCCTAGTCAGGCTCCCTGCTCAGCGAGGAGGCTGTTTCTCCCTCTCCTACTCCCCCTGCTTGTGTTCCCTCTCTAGACGATCTCTCTCTGTCAAATAAATAAATAAAAATCTTTTAAAAAAATACATTTTAAAGATTAAAAAAAACAACAACACTTAAACATTACTCTCTATGTGAATTAATGTGAACTAGTATCATCAGTGGTTATAGCCAAAGGCTTTCTACGATAATCTCAAGTTCAGTTTTTAATTTTTTTCCTCCCACCTTGGCAGCAAAAATAGTCTCAAAGCCAGGTCAGAGGGAAGTCAAGTTTGTGTCCTCCCCTAAGAAGTTTTTTAAAGATCCAAAATTGTAAGAAGCTTCTTGGTGGGCTTTAGTTCAATCCTTTAATGAGTGCTCTCAGAGCACAGCAACTGATTTCCTGGCTTTGTAGGTAAACATGGTACAGTATAGTAGTAAGTAAGATGTTGAACTTGAGAATCTCAGCAGACATAAGCTGATCACTTACCTGAAATAAAACATTTTATGTATTTCATTTCAGAGAAACATCACCTAAGGATAAAACAAAAACTTATCAGTCCAGGCCCTGCTGACATAATACTTATTATTTATGAAAAGTTACTGTGTGTTGGAAAACTTCACTATGTGCTTTACAAAGATCATCTTACTTCATTTTCACTAAAACCTGGGCCTAGAAAGAGGATATTATTCTTTCCCACAGATGAAAAACCTGGGCCTAAGATTAAGTGGCTTGCTCAGGGTCATACAATCAGAGAGCAGTAGAGTCACAGTGGTAGAGATTTGAATGGCTACTTACCTGACTGCTCTTGACCACAATTGTTATCACCTCTCTTGTAGACTTGGCCACAGATGAAGAGACGACTGTCAAGTGCATTTCTAGGCAGTAACAGAACTGTGGTCAAATACCATGGAGTAGAATTTGAATCTTAAATGCCCACATGTTCATCTTCGGTAGCTCTGGCACTGAGCTCAGAAGAAAATCCTCTATTCCACTAGGTCTCCAAATTTCAGCATCCCTTTTTTCTTTACTTTTGACTGAGAATCTCTTACAGCAATCATTCCCAAAAGCATGGTCCATGAACAAATTGTTTCAAAAACATGAAAAGTCTTTGTGGAAAATACAGACACCTGGCCCCCACTCTGGATGTATTGACTCAGAATCTCTGGGAGGGGTGGCAACAAAAAACCCAGGAGATCTTTCTGCCTATTAAATTTTAGACTATTCATCACCTTGCAGCAAGAGCTAGTGTAATCAGCAGGAGGTAAATTGAAAGCTAGTCAACATAATAATCAGTCTGACATTGGGTCAGATTGGTGATAAAAAAAATATAGGACAGAGATCTTGTGAAAAGGCATAGGGTCATAACATTGTTTTGGAGCTGGAAGAGATCTTGAAAATGATCTTTTTCAGTGTTTTTTTTTTTTTTTTAAAGATTTTATTTATTTATTTGACAAAGAGACACAGCGAGAGATGGAACACAAGCAGGGGGAGAGGGAGAGGAAGAAGCAGGCTCCCCACCAAGCAGGGAGCCCAATTTGGGGCTCTATCCCAGGACCCTGGGATCATGACCTGAACTGAAGGCAGATAAGATGCCCAACTAACTGAGACACCCAGGCGCCCCTATTCCAGTGTTTTTCTAACAGTGTTCTATGAAGCTTTAGGAGTTCTAAAACAAGATACAAGAAGAAAAGGTCTGGCAGTCAGAGCTTAAAGACCTAAAAAAATGACTACAGAAGCTTTACTGGTAACCTGGAACTTTGTGTAAGACTGTATCTGAATACTGGTTTTGCTGATTTAAACAAACAAACAAAACAAACTTTGGCTGCAAAAGAGAAGAAAAAAATTCTCAAGGTCCAGCATGCATCCCAGACCAATTAAATCAAACTTATGCTAGTTGGTTCCAGGTATCGGCATTTTTCAGTACTAGGTGATTTCAATGTAAAACCAAAGGTGGGAACCACCATACCAATTTTCTCTGTGCTTCCTCATCTGAGATAAAAGAAAATTAAGACTCAAAGAATTTAAAGGCAATCAGGATTAAAACCAGCACCTCAATTTCTAGCTCACTAAACTGTCTTCTCTCCACAAGCCAAAATGAACTAATTATTCCTCTAAAATCGAGGGCATATAAATCAAGATGATTATGTGACCTCATATTTACAGAGTTCTCTGTACTTTTAAAGAGTACTTTATATGTATTCTCTTTTTAGATTCTTATGAAGATACTGGGAAGTATGCAGGGCAAAACTGTATCTGTCTCAGAAAGAGGAAAACAGAGGTTAGTTAAGATTACTCAAAGCAGCTTAGAAATAGAGCCAGAATTAAACTCTTTGTCTTCTAACTTTTGGATTAAGTAAATCTATTTTGGCAAGTGTTTGTGTGCCTAATGTGTGTTAAAACATGGTCAAAGATAAGACATCATTCATGCCCTCAACTAGTGTACAATCTTTTAGAAAAACAGAAATAACTAAAATACTGTGCAGTCTGGCTTATCCCCCTTGGACTAGCAGAAGCTGAAAACACTGCCTGACTGGCCTTGATAACAAAGTCTAATTCTCTTCAAAATCAGTCTGTGGCTTCTACTTTCTTTCTGACTATGGCAACTGATGTTAAGGAACTCAAGAGATTTGTATACAGCTATTGCATCTCTAGGCAAAGCCACATAGCTGAAAAATGTCTTGATAGGGATAGAGAAGAGAGAAGAAAGGTACAATTTCAGTGAGGTTCATTTCATAATCTCTGAAGCAAAGGCTATAAGTCAGCAGAAGACTGGGAGATTCCAAAACAAAGGACTGGATGAATAAGAAAGAGTATTCATATAAATAATTATTTCCTTTTCCATGGCATTTTAATAACTTGACAGTTTGCAATTTATATTGAAGATAAATACTACACACCAAAGAGGAAAATAAGACGTAGCGAATAGTATTTGTATCAGTAATCAGAGTGGTGGAGAAGGTCACAGATAGACAAAAATATTCAGTCAACTTTTTTCATGAGGAACTCATCAGACATTGCAAATTGTTGCCATCCATATTTTACCAAATAAAAGATAATGAAAGAACCAGGAAATCATGTTTTACTTATAAACTGAAACAAGGTGGCCAAGAATAGTCTATCACAGTTGTTCTCAAACTTTAACTTGCACCAGAATCACCTGGAAGGTTGGGTCCCATGAGTTTCTAATTCAGCAGATCTAAGGCAGGGCCCAACAATTTACATTTCTTACAAATTCAGGTGATTTGATGCTGTTGGTTCAGAGCCCATACTTTGAGAACTACTGGTTTACCATAAAGTCCACAATATACTAGATACACACAGGCATGCACACGTGCTTGTTGCAAATTATAACAACTTAGTCAATTCTCTATTATTGTCTTTGTAAATGATACTCTCCAATACCTAATGGCCAAAAATAAGACTAAATCAGGACAAAGTTAGGGCTAGTCACTTAATTAGACCATCTATTTAAGAGCACAAGCGAGGGGCGCCTGGATGGCTCAATGTGCTAACACCTCTGCCTTTGGCTCAAGTCATGATCTCAGAGTTCTGGGATCGAGCCCCACATTGGGCTTTCCACTCAGCGGCGAGCCTGCTTCCCTCTCTCTCTCTGCCTGTCTCTCTGCCTACTTATGATCTCTCTCTGTCAAAAAAAAGAAAGAGCACAAACAAATGAGTTTATGAAATGAATGGGTATTTGACAAAGGCAACCAGTGAGGTATATGTAACAACTAGGAAATGACATTGCTCCCTTTAAAAACCTTTACTTATCTAGGGGCGCCTGGGTGGCTCAGTTGGTTAAGCGACTGCCTTCGGCTCAGATCATGATCCCGGAGTCCCGGGATCGAGTCCCATATCGGACTCCCCGCTCTGCGAGAAGTCTGCTTCTCCCTCTGACCTTCTCCCCTCTCATTCTCTCTCTCTCTAATAAATAAATAAAAAATCTTTAAAAAAAAAACAAACAAAACCTTTACTTATCTTGAAGCAGACATCAATTTTATTTCTTGTATTTAAGAGAACACCCTTTGGACTTCTCTGTACCTTAAATGTCACCCAAGGTCCCATCCTCATCTTTTCTCACTACTCACTTTCCCTGAGTTTTCTTTTTTTTTTTTTTTAATTTTTTTTAAAAGATTTTATTTATTTATTTATTAGGAAAGAGAGAGAGTGAGAGAGAGAAGGTCAGAGTGAGAAGCGGACTCCCCATGGAGCTGGGAGCCCGATGTGGGACTCCCGGATCATGACCTGAGCCGAAGGCAGTCGCTCAACCAACTGCGCCACCCAGGGGCCCTTTCCCTGAGTTTTCTTAACCACTTCCACCACCTCCCCACACACCGGCTTCATTTACTATATACAACATTGATTAGTAACTTTGTTCAGTTTAAGAAATTCCTTTGAAAATCTGATTAATACCCTTTCTTCATAAAAATAAACCTACACACTGGGGCGCCTGGGTGGCTCAGTCAGTTAAGCATCTGCCTTCTGCTCAGGTCACGATCTCAAGGTCCTGGGAATTGAGTTCTGCTCAGTGGGGAGTCTGCTTCTTCCTCTGCCCACATCCCACCTGTGTGCTCTCTCTCTCAAATAAATAAATAAAATCTTAAAAAAAAAATAAACATACACACCTATATACATTTTATATCCAGTTCAAGGCAGAGATTTTTCACTCAAGTCCATAGACCCCAGGTTAAGAACTCCCTATCTATATACTAATGATTCCAAAATCTATATCCTTCAGTCTGAATTTTTATTTTGAGTTTCAGTATTACATATACAAAGAGCTACTTAAATCTATTTTTGGATGTCACACAAATGTTTCAAAATCTACAGATATTGAGGAATGACTGCTTAATATGGATGGGGTTTCCTTTTGGGGTGATGAAAAGGATCTGGAATAAGTATAAGTGATGGTTGTACAACACTGTGAATATACTTAATGTCACTGAATTGTGGTTATATTTTTATATGGTTAAAGCAGTAAGTTTCACATAATGTGTATTTTACCACAATTAAAAAACCCTACATTTACAAAACTGAGATCATCTTTATTCCTCATCTCTCACACACCCAAAATCTGTGCTTTCTCTTGTATTTTCTGTCTTTGAATATCAGTTACTAGTCTAACCATTCACCTAGTGGTCCAAGCCAGAAACCTAAGAGTCATCTTTGACAATGTTCTCTTCCACTCTCCCATTTGTAATTAATTAGGAAGTTCTTTTTTTTTTTTTTAAAGATTTTGTTTATTTATTTGACAGAGAGGGAGAAATCACAAGCAGGCAGAGAGGCAGGCAGAGAGAGAGGGGGAAGCAGGTTCCCCGCTGAGCAGAGAGCCCGATGCGGGGCTCGATCCCAGGACCCTGACATCATGACCCGAGCCGAGGGCAGAGGCTTCAACCCACTGAGCCACCCAGGCGCCCCTAATTAGGAAGTTCTATACATCCTCCCTCATTAATAAAGAGTTAATTCAGAATCATCATCTACTTCCTCTATCCTCAAAGCTTCTACCTAAGTTCAGGCCACCATTATAAACCTCAGAGTCTCCAGTTTTGTACCTTTCCGCCCTTCATAGAATCCTCACAATCACCCTGGACAAAGGCATTACTCTCCTCATTTCACAGCTAAGGAGACTAAGACTTAAAGTGGATTTTGAATTTGAACTCAGGTAAAACTTTCCTGGTAAGAGTCCAGAGTGGTGACTTTTCCTTCCCTAGATCCCTTGTATGCTGGTTATTCTGTGTGCTGTGTCTTCTCCCACCCAATTCCCTCTGCCCTATTCTGGGAAGCTGACCTCTCTGAACTACATCACCCAGACGACCTTACCCCTAGGCTTCTGTTTGGATTTTGCCAATGGAAAGTACTAGCTGGAGACCTGAGAGCAGGAAGAGAGAGAAAGATTAGAGCATTTATTTCTTTACTTCATCTCTGCTTATAGCAGCTGCTTAGCCCTTATGGCCACAGCTCTTGTCAGGCAGTCCTTCTTCCAGATAGTAGCTGTAGCTGGGCTCGGGTAGCAACACTCCTTTCTCTTTCCCCTCAGGCCTAGGAGTCCTCCTAACTTGTCACTGTTGATATGTTTCAACATTCCTTTCTAGTTCCTGTGAATACTGATCATACTTCCGTAAATAACCCTTTGGTTAAATTCTTCAGTTAAACCCTTTTGAATGAACCGGCTATTTTTCTGCAAGGATTCTGACTGATAAACTAGGAAAACAAAAAAATGGCATGTTACTACACTTCGATTCATTAAATTTCTAATATCTATAATAGAGTCTCCTTCTTTTCTTCTGATCCAAAGTTTTCCATCCTTCTGAGACTCCCTGGTCTTCCAAGAAGCCTCTCTAAAATACTTTGTTACCTACAGAAAAAGACTGTTGTTACCACTATTGCCCTGTATCTAGTGTGACATTAGTACTCTATTGTCCTATAGTTCTATGATCATTCAGTTTTGTCAGTCTGATCATCCCTGCAAGGCAATAAGTTCTTAGCCGTAGGGAACTTCAGCAATTAGAATCTCTAATGACAAACATATTTTAGAAGAAACCTTAGAGGTTACCTTGTCTAACTTCCTTATTTTCTAGATGTGGAAGTTTAGTTTTACACATCTGTAGAATAGTGGCAACCCTAAACCCATCACCTAAATTATTCCCATTGTTTCCCCACGCTGTGATATTGCACTGGGTACTTAGTGAGTCTGCAATATGCTAATGACTCACACTTAAATTTTTTCAGTTTTTGGTTTGTTCAATGCTAGGCCCTGTGCCTAAATAACTATACAGCATATAGGAGGTGCCCAGCAAGTGTTTGTTCATTTTGAACCTATGATGCAAGACTAATTCCTTAAAAGTTAATCAGAACTCAGAGGATCATTATAATAATAATCCCTTATACACCTAGAGAAAATGTATAGTTTCAAAGTGCTTTCACATTTAAATGAGCCCAACTGCTTCCTCTGAGGTAGACATGGCAGGAATTATTAGTCTATTTCAACATATCAGGAAACTGAGCCTCTGAGAAGTTAAAAAGCAAGATCCCTTTATTAGTATGTAGTAGAGCTGATACCAGTATTCATGTTTTTTTTACTTTCACTTCAATACCATTTCCATTATTCCATGTTGCTTCTTCAGCTTTGCTATTCTGCTTCTAGGTATAGCAGTTTCATTCAGGGAGTGAGTCTGAATATTCACAATAAATAGGTAGATTATATATTTGTGCTCAAAGAAGAGATTTTGCTCCTTTAAAAATCCACTATTGGGTGGGGCGCCTGGGTGGCTCAGTGGGTTGGGTCTCTGCCTTCGGCTTGGGTCATGATCTCAGGGTCCTGGGATTGAGCCCCACATCGGGCTCTCTGCTCAGCATGGAGCCTGCTTCCCCCCCTCTCTCTGCCTGCCTCTCTGCCTACTTGTGATCTCTGTCAAATAAAAAAATAAAAATCTTAATTAAAAAAAATCCACTATTGGGGCACCTGGGTGACTGGTTAAGCAAAGGATTCTTGGTTTCTGCTCAAATCATGATCTCAAAGTCATGAGATTGAGTCCCATGTCAGGCTCTACTCTCAGTGCAGAATCTGCTTAAAATTCTCTCTCCTTCTGTCCCTCCCCCTCATGGGGGATAAATATTTTAAAAATATTTTAAAGATAAGATAAATATTTTAAAAATCCATCATCAAAAATACTTCTATTTCTGATTAGATACAGCCTGCAGATTATCACCATTCTTTTTTTTTTCTTTTTAAGATTTTATTTATTTGACAGAGATAGAGAGAGAGAAAATGAGACAGGACAAGCAGGGGTAGCAGCAGGCAGAAGGAGAGGGAGAAGCAGACTCCCTTAGCAGGGAGCCCAATGCGGGGCTCAATCCCAAGACCCTGAGAGTATGACCTGAACTGCAGGTGGATGTTTAACTGACTGAGTAATCCAGGCACCCCAGATTATCACCATTCTTGATTATTATGAGGCCTGTTATTTCCCTGAGAGAGGAAAGAAGGTTACCATGTGTGTTTTGGAACAAGGAAGACAGCACTTGAGACATCACTTCCTGTACAGATCCTGTACACTTCCTGTATAGCCTGGCCCTTATAAAACTAGGTCTTCAAAGAGAAACAAGTAACCTCTTGTCCTTGGCCTAACCTCACCAGGGAGGAGCTGGGCACACTGGCTTTCTTCAAGATCAAATGCACCAGAGAGCTACCTATAAATATTTTGATTGAATTCTCTTACCACAAAGACTTTGGTAACAGATTTCATCCTGGATTTTAGCTACTAGGATGATTTCTGATCCCAATCAGAACACTGCAGAAACCAAAAAGAATCTAAACATATTAGCCATCTTCTTTGGATTTCAATTTCCACTAAGAGCTCAGAGTGTTGGCTCCAAAAATGACCCAAACTAAAGTCCTACAACAGGGGCACAAACTCAGATGCCTACCAGATGCCAGGTAAATAAAGCAAAGCCCCCTGTAAGTAAACAAAGAGTAATACATTCTGTAATGAACTACAGTAAATTAACAGTTGCTTCTCAGTTCCAACCACCAGTTGCTTTGTGGGAATGTGAGTTAATAGTTAACATATCTCCCCCTTTTTTTTTTTTAAATGCTGGAAATCTGCCTCGTTAAAATGTGAAATCTGGTTTTAAATAGCTACTAATTCAAACTTGCAAGGCTGTTGTAAGCTGTAGGTAGTCGGCCAGAATTTGACTTTTCTTCACGGAGTAGGTCTCCTGTGCCATGAGAGAATGATAGCAAATGTGCCACTTTCAAGTCAAATGTGGTATAAGATTCATCCTTTTTCTCCGTGAATCTGGATATTGCTGGAGAAATGGACAAACTCCGTAAGTTAAAAGAATGCGCCTTAGCTCGGGGTTTGGGGGGTATCTGTTTCAGGAGGTAACTGGATAAATGTGTCCCACTTTAGAAAGTATTGGGGGGAATAAAAATCCCCTTTGCTAGGTATTTGGGGAAACATATTTTCTCTGGAGTGTCTGGGAAACCCTTATGTATATTCAAGTATGGGGAGGAGGCAATAACCTTGAGGAGTATCGGGAGAACAGTTTACAAGAAAGTATAAGGACAAGCAGGTTATTAGTGGCAAACACATAGCTGTACCAATGTCAGATAGTACGGGGTTAGTCTCTTCAGCATTGGGAGGGAGAAGGCAATAACCTCTCCTCCCGCGCCACCTTCGGGCGCTTCTTGCTCACCATTGCCGTGCGGCCGTCAACTCCAGCGATCTCCATCTTAACGCTTTCTGCGCAGGCGCCCTAGAGCCCCCAGGGTCGGGTTTAAGGCAGAGTCCTGCCTCTGACCACGCCCCTCCTGACAAGTTCCCCCCCCCCAGTCACGCCCCACTTCTCAAGAGCCCGCCAACTGCCCCTCTCACCTTGGTTTCCCAAAGGGGTCCTGCAGCTGTCGGCTTGGCTGTAAGTACCTGACGGCCGTCTGTGCTGGCCGCTGAGGAACACAGATGAAACGCTCAGACCCTGCCTTTGGGTAGATCACCGACTTTTGAAGGAAGACAAACAAGTAAATTTTAACTATGTTTAGTGTTGTATGAAGGGGTTCAGGGTTGGTTGGGCCCTAAAAGCTGCCACGAAGTAGCAGAACCTAGAAGGCTGTGGAAAAGCCTGCAGGCCATTCCAGCAAGGGGGAACAGAATGTGCAAAGGCACGGAGGGGTAGGAGTACAGTGTGAGTGTGGGGTTGGAACGGCAGGGAAGAGCTTTAGAATAGCTACAGGATCATACTGGGGTGTCTGCACTGTCTTGGAGGGTCTTAGAATTTCAGCCCAAAGGCTATGATAGATAACCACTGAATAGTTTTAACAGGAGAGAGACTTACCAGAGTATGTGAAGAGGGCAGGGGCAGAACGGAGGCAGGTGATTATCACAGTAATCCAGACAAGAGGAACTAAAAGCCACTATTCCATGTGTGGTACTGGGAACTGAGGTAAGACAATGAATGCAACAGGTAAGTTTAAGGCAGAAATGATAAAGGGTAAATGGCTTCGGGGAGAAGGAGAAAGTTTTAAAAATGACTGGGGAACTGAATTGTAAGGATTTATTTAGCAAGCAAATGGAAATGAGGAACTGGAAGGCTAGAGTTAATCCCCTGTCCTATGCTCTCGCTTAGCTCCCACCCCACAAGGGTTAAGAAACTAGGTAAGCACTTTTTTGTGTCAGCTTTTCTGATTCCCTGCCAGGAGGCCTCACTTTTACCTTGTTTCTTCCAATATAGGAGGAGACTTTTTACTCCAGCTTTACTTCCTTGGATTTTCCCAAATGAAAGGCCAATTTCTACACCTAGGCCTGCTCCTCTGACCTGTACATGGCAGCCTCAGCCCTCTACCGATTGCTGGAGGCACACTCTTACCTTGTCCTCACAACATGGACTAGTTTTCACTACTAGCACATGACACCTCCTATTCTTTTGGACCTTCTGCAGGAAGCTGATACCTTGCGTCCCATGACTCTGTTACTGGATTGGTAGTCTCAGGTCAAGGCCAAGATGCTAGCCCACATTACCTGTTTTACTGCTTGGTGCTTATCCAGAGCTGCTTTAGGTTCCACCACTTATTAGGGGGAGGAGGAAGCAAAAGGCCAGGTACAAAATTTACCATTATACAGGATTACACAGGATAGTCATTTCTACAGCTTCCCACACCTTAACAGAATTACCAGACCCCAGAGGCTGCTATAAGATAATTTATTACAGACTAGCCAAAAATGTCCTGTAACAATGGCACATACAATAATTAACAACAGCAAAGATGCTTAGTTTCTTGTTACATGTAATGGCCAGTACAGCTGTGGATAACATGGAGTCCTCAGAAGGTCCAGGAGGCTGCTACCAAGGATATCCAAGAAACATGTCACTTCTCTGATCAAGGGCCTGAGAAGTCCATATGACCTCCTAAAAGAATTTGTCTCTGACTTCCCAAGGAATGTCGATAGCCCCTCCATTGAGCCTGTACAGAGGGATCATAGTCCAAGCTCCTTCTGTAGGGTTGAACATCTGTGAGGCGAACAGCTGATGACCTAGATGAAGGGGAGTGAGGCCAAAGACTAGATTCCTTCTGCAAAGGAGAGGACAACCAGAAGGCAGTAGCCATAGGTGAAGAGGATTCCTTCTAGACTGGTTTCTACCATTTTTGGCTTTGTTCAGAGCCTACCCAAGAAGAAAATACAGCCCTCTCTCCTGGATCCTTCAACTAGCCCTCAGGTGCATACACAAAGGAATAGCCTCTCATGTCCTGAAACATCATTGTTCCCCTTCCTACAGGAGTGAAGGAGGCAGACTCCTGGGCAGATGGCCTCCAGTGCTTGGGTTCCAAAGAATATTCTGCTCAGGGCTCTGAAGTATCATGTGAACCTCATTCTACTCATGACATAATTTAGGGGAAAAGATTAGCATAGTTCATTTCTAGAAGGTATCTTGTTCAGTCTCAAAGCCTTGTTTTCATGGAGCCACACAAAACCAGTGGATCCTGCAAGGGAGACTCTAAATTCTATTCTGTATGTTCCTGCCCTGGCTACACTCCAATCCAGACTATAGGGCTCAGGAACACCTTGAGGCTCAACTGACTATTGAGCTAACCAGGTACATGCTCCTGGATGTCCAAACTTGTTCTTCTAATGGTTGATACGTATGGGTCTAGCTGGATAAGATGTGGCATGGAGAGGGGTGGAGAAGGGGTGTGGGGTGAAGGAGTGTGTACCAAGAATGTCTGTCCCTCGCTTTATGGAAAACCTCCCTATGCAGTAACCCACACAGCCCAGCTCCTAGCACCACACACCTGCTGGTCAGAGATTTCCTTTCTGTGAAAAGGCATACTCTCATCACTCCAAATTTTTCCTTTAGTTTCCTCAAACTGAAGGAGTCAGCCTCTCAACTGCGAGGACCCTAAGCTGGCTACTGTGAGGACCCTAAGCTGGCTACTGGCACTGACTTGTGGAACTGATACCATCTGGTTGGCACAGGAATCAAGGTGCTCAGCTCTCCTCTTCCATAGAACGAGACTCTGATTTGAGCTTCACAAACTCTCGAGCCACTTCATCATTGCTCCTCTGAGATAGAATCCGGAGAATAGTCATGCCTGTCTCATCCATGTGGATCTTCCGGCCCAAGGGGCACCAGCAAGCACAGCTGCCCTTTGCTGCCACATCCCTCAGAGGCATCACAGCCAGCCCCAGAACACGATCCTCACGGGCAAAGCAGTAATCCTTCACACATATTTGCAACTCATAGGCTTCTGGTCCCTCTTCATTTCCCAGGAGGCTGTGTGGAAGGGAGGAGGCCAGAGCTGAAAGAGTCTTCCAATGAATTTACCCCAGCCACCATCCAACCCATTCCCTCCTCTCCCCTCTCAAGTCTTATCCCCCCACTCACCCCCATCCCAGAATCCTGGAGGTTCCCTACCCCATAACTCACAAGTGAAATGTTTCATTGTACTTGGGGGCCCAGTTGTTGCTCTTTGATTTGGTTGTGAACTTCCTCTTCTTGTCACTTTGGTGTGGGCCAACCATGGTCACTTCCACAAAGGGCCGGAACATACCTGCTGTCTGCCACTTGAGGTCATTGGCAGCTACCACTGCCCAAACAAAGGAAGGCTGTGAGGGATCCCACCAAGTGTTCCCAGTTCTTAAGCCCCCAGGTGGCATTCCCCTTGGAGGAGGGCTAAGTTTGGAGGACTGAGATAAAGCAGCCCCTGCCTTCAATGGATGAGGCCAGTGCATAAGAAAAGGTCTGAGATTTCCAAGTCTGTGCCACTCACCTTTCACTGTGACCTTGTGCTCCCCAGTTCCAGGATGTGTGAACAAGTCCACCTGAATGGATACTTCTCCCACAGGATCATCCACACCAGACCCTGAAGGACAGATGGACAGTTTGTATCTCACTGAAGAACTCTAAGACTTCAGGCCTAATTATCCCAGGGAAAACCGAGGACTTAGGAGGCCACCATCTTATATCCTAAAGCCTGAAACAATCACCCAAACTAGCCATGGGGAAGTAAGCAATGGGAGAAGGGAAAGCAAAGGGATAAAGAATGAAGTTGTGTATTAAAATACATTAAGGTGACAACATCTTAGGTAAAATGTTCCAAAAATGCACCAGGAATCTCTCAGGTTCCCCAAACCTCTCTTATCTCCTAGGGTAAAGAATTTTTCATCGAAAGAGATTAGAGAGAAGGACAGTACTGCCACCTTGTATATTTGTCTGGGAATTATGTCCACCCCACGGTGTCTCAGTGGAACAAATGTGGGTCCCTTCTAGCCAAAGGCGATACTCTCCACTTTCCACCAATCCTCAGATTCCGGGACACCCTGGTTAGGAGGCTGCCCTGCTCAGATTTTGTCCCATTCACACCTGGACCCCTCCACAAGTAAACTTCCCAGTCCCAATCTCCCACCAGTTTATAGGCTTCCCTTGGCAGGTCTCGCTATTTTGAGAAAATACTGGTATCCTGTACCCCAGATAAAACTTTGTCCTCAAGTAGGGTGGTGGGGGAATCCTGAGGACGGAACTACAGTCAACCCCTTCTCAGACTATATGAATACAATGCTCATCTCTGAGACTTGGGATAGAGCTTCTGAATTTTGGCACATAGCTCCCCTACTGCCAGCCTAAGCAGCTCATTCTAGTTCATAGGGAACAGTGTTAGCCTATGTTACATTCATGTGTACAAGGTATACAACATACCCTTTTCCGGCCGAATGTCCTCATTAGCCGTAAACCTAATACCTTTCCCATCATGCACTGAGTGAGAACAGGCAAGTCAAGGAGTAGTAGCAGCAACAGGGCAGAGAAAGAAGAATCAGTTAGAGGTCTAAGGAGTTAACAGCCATCCGGAGCAACACTACACGTATTTTGAGGGAGCACAGAGCTGAGGTGGAGAGAGAAGTCAAAAAACTGGGGTCAATGCCCCAATGCTCCAAATTAGACTTCGGGTCAAAGATCAACCAGATCATGGGGAAAAGCAAAAGAACATACAGAGAGAAGGTATCTGAGACCATCAGGCCAGGAAAGAGAGATGTTGTAGGCTTTAATCTCCAAGGCCTTAAATGATAAAACAATGGGTACAAAAGGTACACACACACACACACACACACACACACACACACTTGGATCCTCCCTGTAGTACCCGCCCTTACTCTTATCACATATGTACCCATTTTAGCCTTTCCTCATCTTTACATCTAGCCTTAAGCCCAGGATTTCTAAAAAGTCTTTCTGGATTAACTCGATCCTCCCCTGATATTACAGGTCTTCCCATGTACAGCTCTGTAAAAGATCTCCCTGTCCCTTTGAGGAAGGCTCGTAAACCTTTTGCTCTCTCTTCTTCCTATCCTGGACTTGAAATAAGACCAGGTGTGGAAAATGGAGCAGTACTGCAAGTCTGTTGCATCTTTTCACCTTCCATCAACTCTAACTGCTTAGATCCCTCTTCCCCTTCGGGTCAGCTCTGTGCTCTGAATCCACAGCTCAGGAAAGCCTAAATCCTCCCACTCCCGCCATCAGATTCACTCCTCCAGGCATCACACCCAGGGTTCCCCAGAAGAAATAACAAATGTGCCTGAAAGTCTTTCCTGGGAGGGCCCCGCTCCAGGGCTAGGGGCAGAATTTCAGTCTGAATCATCTCTAGGTAGATGTGCTTTGTTGTAGAGAGGCCTGTCTAAAGACAGGGAAGGGTTCTGAGGGCTGGAAGTCACTGGGAGAAAACCAGCTGCCTGGGTCCCTACGCATAAGCATCACCCATGAGGCTGGAACCTCAGCTATGCACAGAGCCCCAAGATCCACATCCTCTCTTCCACTGCTCCCATAGTTTGCCTCTCCTAGTCTTTTTCCTCATCCACACTAGACAATCTGTAGTCTTTTACTTTCTCACCCCAGGACAACTTCCAACAAGATTCCCAAAGCTATGAGTTTTCATGAGGGTCTCAACCACTCATTCTCAAGGATTCCTGATAGATACTTCATAACAGACAGGTTACACTTCTTGATAAACATGCACTAGCCAGGTAATGTCTGGAAAAAGAATCTCAGGCACATTTCCCAGATCCCTGCCATCTTCCTGTCCGGTATGGGTATGGTGTGGGGGTGAGTATTGGGGTCCCTCAAGAAATCCTGGGATCTGAGTTTGATAGGCTCTCTGAAGAAGTACCTGGATCCCCCCTAAGGGTTGGAAGCTAGTGACTCCCTAAAGACAGAAATGTATTAAGGAGTGGAGATAGGGATCCCAAGCCCTTAGGCCTTACCCTGGGCAGTCTGTGAGCGCACAAAGGTTTTGATGAGTGTATCTGTGGTCTGTGTGTACAGAGATAGGGCATAGCGTAGGGACTGCATATCTGGGCTCTTCTCCAGGAAGGTTTTCTTCAGCCCATTACCTCCTGCATGAAAGTATTGCTGAAAGACAAAAGAAATACCTGCTATAGCCTCCTCTCCTTATAAAGAGGCTGCTTTCCATACTGTCCTCAGAGAAATCATATCTGAGGAGAAGCTCAATGAAGATGCCAAAGAGGATGATGAGGAGAATAAGCCATTCAATAAACAACAAGATCGGGAATACCACGTAGAGTCACAAACTCTCAGGTGAAGAGTTACTATTTGTGTAGGAGCAGTAAGGAATGGCCACATTCCTGGTTGCGGGTCTTTGAAGTCTGGATCTATCCAGACAAGCAAAGATATGGAATAGAAGCATTTCAGGCAGAGAGTAGCCAGAAGTGCTCTTTTACCCCTGTGAACTCTTAGAGAACATTATCCTTTGACATACCTCTCCCAAGTGCCCTGCATCACAGTTCCTGTGTACCTGCCTTATTACAGCCTTATCAAATTATAAGCATCTTAAAGCTAGGAACTATATCTGATTTTCTCTGTATCCTTCATGCACAGTGCCATGTATATATGTTGCCTGGTTGAATGAAGGAATGGGTAGTAGAAAGCCCAGATGAATTTATATATAAGTGGAAGAGGGAAAGTTCTGCCAGATCTGGGGTATGAGGATCTGAAAGATTAATTCCTAGTGGAAAATATTCAGAAATGGCAATGAGGAACTAAGTAGACCGAACCGTACTCAAAACCCAGGAATAAGTGCTCTGAGTCCGTGGTAAGTTATTTGAGACCATAAAGAAGATAACGTTTGGTTGCTTCCAAGCAGAAATATGGATATAACAGAGAAAGAAACAGACATAAAAAATCACTTCTGGATGTGGGGTGGCAAGAGCCCAGGGGACATCAGCCTGGCAGAGTGAAATGCCAGGGCCATGAGGTAGTGTGACTGAGGTAGGGTAGTATGACTGTATGGAGAAGGGGGAGGTCTCCACCTTGATGGTGTCCAGAGCGAGGTCAAGGACGGCACACTGCTTTGGAGTGAGACTCCGGGTTTCCTCTCGTACCATGTGGTCCTGGAACCCCAGAGAAAACAACAGCATCAGGACAGCTTGGGGCTGCCATGACAGTTTTTCCCCCACCTGCCACCTCACGTTATAGGTCCCTCTCATTCTCTTCCTCTCTCTTTCCTCTCCAAAGCTCAAATTTCCTTCCTCCTGGTACCCTATCACCCCCAGCCTCAGAAGGACCCCATACATCCACAGTACCTTGAGTTTGGAAAGATGGCTCAGCTCCTTGGCAGCGGTGAAGATCAGCTGGGTGCCCTGGGCAGAGAGGGGATTGGTCAAAAGCAGAGGACTCCAAACTTGATCAGCAAGTGTGGAGCAAGATGGGGGAGACAGCAGGAGGAAGTGGAAGGGGAGCGTCCTTACCGTCTGGTCAGTGAGTGGGGGCAGAACAATCATCCTTTCCATTGTGTTCATTACTACCCGCCAGAGCTCCTTCAGTACGCGCTTCAGGACGGTCTTCTCACACACAGTGGCAAAGAGTGTGAGGCTGTAGGCCCATGTAATAGGTAAGACTAGGGCTAGAGTTTGAGAGCCCTCTTCCCTGAGAGGCTTCTCCCTGGGATCGCCTCTGCCTTGCCTGTCCCACAGGACAGTAGAGTGCTGTACTCACTTGCCATCCAGGAAGTCCATGAGAGGCCGGAGCACACCATCTGCATCCTGAGCCACTGAGGCCCTGGCGTTGGGGGATGCATTCCCTGGGCCCCGCACCTGGCCCAGGATGTCAGCCATTTGTCGAACACACTCATCAATCCGCACCTGAAAACTACACATGTGCCCGCAGTGCAGCCCCCCCCCCGCCCAAACACGCACTGTCCCTGGAGCAGCACCGGCTATTCAGTCCCACTCCAGTATCCTGGTGCAGCTCCAGCAGGGACGGCCAACAGGAGGCGCGGAAAGATCCACACACCTGCAGCTGGATGGAGGGTGTGGGGCAGGGGCTTTGGGACTGGCCAGGGGCCATACTTGGCTCTTATGGCTGTGTGTTTGGGGCCACTGACCTGTTTCCAAATACCATGCTGAGCTCATCCAGAACTGTATTCAGTTTCACCTGCAGCTCCTTCAAACTGTCTGCAGCTTCAGAGTCCAACTGTATCCACAGAAAAAGTGCTTGGCTGAGCTGTTTTTTGTACACTTTTCTCCCCTCCTGCGCCCCTAACTCCCCCCTCAGAGGGCCTTTACCCCAATGTCTACTTTAATCCCTTAGCTTAAACCAACCCAGACCTATGGTAAATTGCTGCCATATACCTAGCCAGGAGATGGTAGAGTTCTATGGCCAGGGAGCTCAAGAACAAAGGGAAAGTACAGCAACCCTGCACCCTGAGACCTACCTCCTTGCCTCCCATGGCCTCAAACATTTTCTCCAGCTGGACCCTCAGTTGCTGCATGTTGTTCATCAGGATGCAGGGCTTTGGAGACAGATGGAGGGGTTGAGTCTTGACTCCTTTTGGCACAGGACCTATCAGCCTAGGGTACCTCTCTCACACTACTCCAAAAACCACAGGGAATTTACAACACATATTATATGCATCTCTTCCTAAGCACTGAGATCTGGAACCAATTCAGACAGTTCTCCTTGAAGACTAGGAGCAAATGTTTCTGTTTTTAAGCTGGGTGATGGGCCTCAAGTGTTCATGGTACTATCCTTTAACTCTTTGGATGTCTTAAATTTTTTTTTATTAAAAAAGAAAGATTAAGTAAAGCTCTAGCTTAGGAGAAAATTAAGTACCAAATGGAGGCTCAGATGAACTCCTAGTTAAGTTCTTCTTATTTTGTGTCATAATCTCGAAAGAAGCCCTACTGGGAATCAAGTCAGGAGCATCACCCCCTCCCTCAGCTCTGAGGATAGCCTCAAAAGCAAGGATTCAAATGTCTTCCACTCTCTCCTCTAGGCTCCCAGGGCCTGACTCTCACCATTTTCTCCTTTGTGCAATAATCTGGGAAGCTCTGTGATAAGATGTTTGCATACTGCATCAGCACCTTCCCAATGGTCTGAAAACAAAAAAGAAAAAGAGAAAAGGAGAGAACCCTTAGCTCTTCAGGATCTTGCCTGAAGTCAGACGTGTTATCCCAGAACAACAGGGAGGACAGGGGAATCTCACAGTAAGGGATAAAGCTCCCTTTCAACCCCAGAACAGCACCAAGATAAACCCACCAGTCTGCCCCAAACACAAGCAAATGAGAATAGGGTGATGCCGGACTTTACCTGAAGGCCACCACGGAGAGGAATTGAGCTCAGGCCTGTGATGAGGCTGTGAGCATGGTAAAGGTGAATGGAAGGGAGAAGGGAGGATCACAGTCACCTTAGCAAATCTCCTCATGTAGTGGGCAAGGATGCTGGGGTCTGGGCATTCCAGCTTCCGGATGATTTCAAAGCTCTGGTTGAGCTGTGTGAAGACGTCCACCACAGAGCAGGAAAACAGTGCATGCTCTGATGTCTGCTGGAACTAAGGAAGGCCAACAATAGGATTGTCATCTTCAGCCACTACCTTTTCACAAGTGTGTAGGGTTCAAAAGGGCTCTGCCCAGCAGGAGAGGCTCTCCAGGCCTCCTTATGAACTACACAGGGAAGAAATTAAAGCCCTGAAACTTTTGCTGGCAGCTAAATGCTGGGACATCTGGCCTGACTGTGTGCAGTCCAAGGCTCCAACTTACCCCATCCTTCTTATCTCGGTCCAGGGCCCCACGCAGGAATTCCAGGGACACATCCTCATTTTCATCCAGCCACTGCAGGACAAACTGTTCAAACCACCTGCAGCCAGGCAGGAGAATTGGGGGTTGGAGTCAGTGCTTGGCATATGCCATGTGCCTAACAGTTCTGTCAGACTAGGGTCTTCTAGAAGACAGGGCACGGTTTGATGCTTCTCTCTTTTTACAGTAGAGCCTAGAACTGGCAGTCTCAAGACTGGCTTGCTAAACTGAATTGAAGACACAGGTCCTGCCCACCCCCTAAGATGGAAGGACCCCTTCCCTTCCCCGTGTAGTGCCCACATGATGACTCACACTGGGTACTCAGGCACCTGCCCCTGGAGGGCAGGCAGATCTCGCACATATTCATTGTGGAGCCACTTCACCTTGAAGTGTAGGTTCATGTAGTCAGCACTCTTACACAGCCGGTCTTTCTCATGCTCTAGTGGTGGGGAAAGAGGCTAAGTCAGGTCCTAGCGGCCATGGTTCCTGAGCTTTCCCAAAGCAGCAGATGCGGTAGGCAGCTCTAACAGATGTCTTAGAGCAACGGTGATTCCCAACCACTTCCTCACAGCCATCTCCCCCTACTAGTATTCTGCTCTCCAAGAGCCTGGCCCAAATCTTCTTTTAGAGACTAAGCCAAACTCCCAGATAGGAGTCTTCTTGCTCTAGCTTCTGGAAGTGTCAACTGCGATACTGGCCTCTGGTGAAGAAGAGGAGAAAGGGATGTGGGTGCTAATGTTGATTAGTGGGGAGACTGCCCAGGACTAGTGAGCGATGATGGTTTCCTAGGACTTCTCTAATCCTGGTAGCTGGGCCATTCCCTCAGATGGTCTTAGATGAAGCGATGAGCAGCTACACATGGCATGAATGAGTCAATGACAACTACACAGAGACAGGGAAAATCAAAGTGGGCCCAAGCTGACAGAAAGAACAGTTAAGCAGCTAGAGTGTAACAGCATCTTAAGGTAAACTGAAGTGCCCCAGAACACAGCTGAGATACTGAGAAAATGAACTCTCCGAGAAGTATGCAAGTAAGAACAGTCAGTTTGGAAACCATGGAAACACAGCCAGATGAAAGGGCTGTTACGCTGTAAAAAAAATGGGATCCTTACTATGGACTTTTAAGGTCATCTAGCTGGATCTCCAGAGCCTTCTGGAGACAGGACAAACATTACCCCTGACCAGAATGCCTGGAGCACTGGCTATAACAACGGGTTCTCTTCATCCACTCCCTTTATAGATAAAGCATTAATTTGAAATAATAAAAGCCAACTGTGTGCTTACAAAACATAATGGAAAAAAGCAGGCATATGGGGAAGAGTGCTGAGTGACAGAGAAAGGAAGGTCAGGGTCCTTGTGACCTCTACTGCTCAACTTTGAGTTGCTCAGGCTCAACTTTGCCACACCAAAGCAGAAATCCAATATGGGGCAGTTGGCCCTTGTGGATTAGTACAACAGACACTTGCAGAGGAAATGGGAGCTTGGGATTCAGCCGCAAAAGGCTCCCAGTCCCAGGAAATTTCATCTCGTGGCATGGCAGGCAGCACCACCTCTAGGGTCATCAGAGAGATTTCTCAGGGCTTCCCTCTCCTCTTCCACCCCACACTCTGCTATCCTTAAACCAGTGCATGAACCTAGGGACATAAAAAGGTATCATGAGGAGGGCTCTCCTTCCTTTCTGTTCAGTAACCCACTAGAAGTGGAGGCAGTACTGCTCCATCACTCCAAAACTCCCTAACTGCTTTCTTCTAGGGATCTTCAAGTTACTATATTTATATAATTCTCCCTTTCTCTGTCAATCCATAATCTGTACTCTGATCCCAAACCTCAATTTCAATATTAACTTCTGTGGTACAGAAACTAACAAGATGACTGCTGGAACAGTGGTCACACTTTATTTTAGCAAGTCTCATGGAGTCATGCCCCAGTAAAGTTGCTTGAGGTTGTTGTTGGGGGGTAGAAGAACAGGGATGGTTAATCTCTCAAACAGGGCAATCGAGTCTCTAAATCTTCTTCTGCCCCTGATTTCCACATTCCTCCTTCCATGTATCTTTCATCTTTGAAGAGTTCTTTCAACCTCATGATTTCAATTATCCAGCTTGCTGCTATCTCCACCAAATCTCTCTTCAGTTCTGGTACTGTCTGTCTGAGGCCTGGATGGCCATCTCACTTTGTCAGAGTTTAGCTCTAGTCCCCATCTTTCACCATTTAACATCCCTGGCTGAAGCTGAACTGAGTACACACACTAATTGTAGCTTCTAGTTCAATACTGAGCATCATCATCTTCCTTCTTCCTCTTTACTCACATATTTGTCAAACTCATCAAATGCAAAGCGTTTTTATTTTATGTATATAAATTATACCTCAATAAAACTGACTTAAAAAAATTGGGTGAATGATACCATTTTCACAGTTGGAGTCAACACTATCCTTTTATCATCCAGGTCTCCAAACTCCTCCCTTGTCTTGCCCTCCACATTCTGACAGTCATGAAGTCATGTTACAACTTCCTTCCAGTGGCTATCAAAACCCATTATTGGAGGAGGGGGCAAGATGGCGGAGAAGTAAGAGATCCTGCAGCAGCCGGTCCCCAAAAGTGAGCTGGAAATCTACCAGAACACGCTGAACACCCATGAAATCACCCTGAGGAGAAAGATTTCTAACCCCGGGATCTCTCCGAGAG